>SNQJ01S0003889.1:292921-325791 GCA_010110895.2 Picea sitchensis
GTTCAAGTATAGGAAAACTTCCAAATCAACCAAGCGAGTATCCGACTAACAAGATTAATTATACTTCCATCTTTGAGAAAAAAAATGACAGGAGCAACTGCAAATTTTAAAACATGCCCTGGGAGCAGGTACTTACAGTTTTGAAATTCAGACTTCAAGAAGTCAGAAATAAAAATTTCAGTGCCCCATATTGACTCCATATAAACTTCTACTGGATCGTAAAAGTCACATACAAATGCCTCATTTTGTTGTTGTTCCAACTGACTGAAATGTTGTTGCTAGCTTCCTTTACTGATCTGAATGTTAAATGTGAACTGCTCAATATTTGTTGGGGACACATGCATGATCAACTGATGATTTGAACTTGTCTTCTCTCCTCATCAGTAGCCTTTACATCAAAATCTAAATCATTCTCGAACACCAAACATTCTTTAGGATTGTTAAACATGACAACCACCTCTTTTTCATGAAACAAAACATAGTCTACAAGATATTCAAAACTATGTGGATGCAATAGATCTGTGTAAGAATGAGTTACAACATGACTGTTTAGGAGTAGATCTATCTCCTCTTCTGTTAAAGGAGGAGGTGGTCTGTGTAATTTCTGGATCAAGCAACTATTGTTTTCTTTCTCTTATGTATGTTGACCATGATGTTGAATATCTTGCTCTTGAATGTGATCACAAGAGCTATAATATCCTACGCATTTATCAACCAACTCTTCTTCATATTGATTATCTTCATCGACTTGAGAAATTTCTTATATTCCTTCCTCCTCTTCAATAAGATGTGTTTGATATGTTTCTCTTATGAATTTTATGTTACAGCAATCTTCAAAAAGTATTTCAGCGGAATAGATTCTTTTACAATGCTGATGAAAAAGTATGTGAAAATATTTCAATGAAGGAATAATGGAATGAGGTAAAGATTTATACCATAGTCTAGCATCTCTTTCCAACGAAAACATAAACAGTTTCATGAGGACATCTTCATGATGTATATTTAATTCATCAATGAGCTTGTGGAATACAAACAAGTGTTGAGTGGGATTGTCATCTGCATATTCTCCAAATTTAGGAAGGACATCTTCCCAAACTTTAATGTCTAGAACAGTGTTTGGAAAACCATAAACATTTGTAAAATCCAGAGGAGCAAACCTTGTAGCAATCCGAGCAGCAAACAAATTCGACATTTTGAGACCAATGGAGTCGTTAGTAAATCATGTAGAGTCTTCAAACCAAGGAGTCGCCAGGTGAATGATCACAGCCAACTGAATTCCTATCCCTTGTTCACCATCAAGGAATAGATCTAAACTTTTTGTCGTATCCAAGGGAAGATAGCTCCATTCCTCCATCCCCGACAATGACGCCAGAAAATGTTGTCACAAGAGTTGGTTCTGGGCTATAATAGAGCCAAGCCTTAGCACATTTTAAATGAAAAAATAAGTTATCACTCAGAACTTGATTTGGGTTGCGTGCAAGTAAATTATGAGATAACCACGAACCACTTTTGATTAGAATCTGCCCCTTCCAACCCGAGAGGGATCTCTCAAATATATGTCACGATAGGATATCCAATAAGATTAACAACGGGAAGATCTGTGGGTAACAGAAAGTTTTGAGGTTTTTAGGGTTGATGGGTTGGACCAGGAGGTAGTCCATTGGGCATGGAGTCAAATGATCAAGAAAATAGCAAGAGTATTTCGGCAATGGAAATCCATGGAGCAGAGTCGAGATAGAAGTCGATTACAAAGAGAAGGATTTATAAAAGTATGGCAGCAGAATAAAGAGAAAACATATCAATACACAAGGAGCACTTAGCGATGAGTGAATTCCAAGCAAAAATCAGTGGAAAGAGATGGTTGGGACAGAGCATCTAGAAAAGGATGAATTATGAACCTTGATCTCTGCAAGAAACAACCTATAACCATTCTGTAACAGAGAATCTAACAAAGGATGAATTCTATTACAACACAGTTACAAATTGAGAAGAAAATATAGATGGAGTATTGAAACTAAGAAAATGGACAAACTCTGCAAACAACATCACAAGAATCTCAGATATGGATAAAACATGCTTCTACAATCTTGTATTAAACTGAAAATGAAATCTACATCCCAGGAGTAATACTCATGTGTGTCTTTCTCCCCCTTATCCAATGTTACAAAGATGCCTCATATAGGTCTTGAGGTCGAAAATCCTCCCAAAACAATCAGTTACAATCAATTCTTGAAACTAACGGCCATAGAAGATGGGCCAAACTGCTGAGAAATGAGGCTGCGGTTATGGTTATGTATCTCTCTAATCATGATATATGTGCATAAAATGAAAGACTATTTTTTTCCTCTGTTTTTTCTAAGTAAAAACCTCTCTCAATTCCCTGAGATCCATTTTCATTTGCCTCATATCTGCATTTTACAAACATGTGTCAAAACAGGAAAATATGAGATCTGAAAATTAGGGCTCAAAGATGGATTTGATTCTCTCAATATGTGACACCTGTAGGAAACCTAAGAGAGGATTTTTATATTCTATGTGTTAGGCACAAAAAACTATGACCGTTTCTCAAAATGATCCTTCAGTCGCTCAGAGTCATCATTTGAAAATGATGGCTCAACATAGTAAACAATTCCACATTTCTGAAAATGAACCTCATCTTGTGGGGGACTTTTGACTACCTTCCCAAGATCCAAATGAAATTTTGAACACACCATTGGAAATATTAGGATCTTTAGATGTCGATCAGATATTCGAACATGGAAAATGGCCTCCCCAAGGCTGAGAAAAATGGTTTTTTTTCCCAAGGCCATTTTTTCAAATGACTGGAGTCTTGATTTCAGGTTTTTCAGGTTTCGAGGTTTTGGGTATCATGTCTTCAAGAGTTATGCAATGTAAGGAATCCTGAATCATGATGGGATTAATTAGGTGATAATAATTTGTCTTAATCTCTTAATTAATCACGATTAGCAATTAATCTTTAACCTTTCCTGGATTTAAGTGTCGGGACTTCGATAATACTTGACGCGAGAAATCTCAAATCGTGAAATTGTGATGGGATTGATTAACAGTTAAAACAATTTTATCTTTGTGATTAACCATGATTAAAACACAGGCTTTCAGGGTTTCAAAAATTGAAAACTTGAAACTTAAAGAATGAAGGTAGCTCGAGTCGTGAAATCATGATGAGACTTGTCAACATTAATCTTTCTTATTCTTTAATTAACCCAACTTATCCTTTAATACGTTAGTGAATTCGGGGATCAGGGTTGTAGTTATTAAAATATCTACGTCGGCCAAAGCCCCGATGGCCAAAAACCTTGGACTCGTGAGATTTTTGCCCATGTGGCTTAATGTTCGGTGTATCTGGTCGTTCAACTGCCAATGCTTCCATTCATTTTCCTTGTGACTCAACACTCGAACAGATGGTACATTTCTTTGATTTTCACATGAACCCTATCTTTGGATTTTTTGTGAGTTGGCTTGTGATTGTTGTACTACTGTGGCATTTGGAGCTGATTTCGGTGTTGCTTGACTGAAAATGACAAGTAGAGAATTTCCAGTGTTGCGGGTGACAGACGAATGGTTGTTTTCTCACATCTACACTTTTGGTAGTTAAAGACTATAAATTTTTTCTCTCCTAAGTTACTGAAATCCAAAATTTCAATATTTGTTACAACACGCAAGTTACAGTTATGGAAAGCACATAGAGGGCGCACAATGCGTAGAGTAATGAATCTTGTGGCGTACACGGTGTTTGGAGTGCACATTTGTAGGCCAGAAAAGTCGTGCACTTCCTGTCACGCATCCAGGGAGAAATTTCCAAGTGAAATACTCTTTCCTTGGCTCTGAATTTTGACTTTGGTAGGTTGGGCTAGGCTGTTTTTGGTACCTGGAAGATAAAACAATCAAAATGAAGTTCTCTCAAAGCCCAAATAGGTAGTAATTTTATATCGATCTCCAGTATGGTCTCCAATTCGTTGTGTTGGTTTTGTCACTTGGGTGAGAAAAACAACAACACTTGCATGTCTAGATGAGCCTGCTAGACAAGACATAAGTTTTTTAGTTGGTTAGATAAGCCAAACACATGTAAAAATAAAGAAATAAACTAAAAAAAGTAAGAAATAAATGTTATAAAGCTTCAAAAACTTAGAACCATGAAAATGAAACAAATTACCATTATAATGCTACCAATGGATCAATATATTAGTAGGGAAAACATCGTAGATAAAGTTCAGGACTTATGAGTCCCCTCTTCCTCCTTGGGGGGGCTCTTGAGTTCCCTAATTGAGAGCTCTTCACTCTTTACAATAGAAGAAATGGCTAATGGTGAATCAAAAAAATTCCTATTCAATAAAGAGGTGAGTGGAATGTCCTATTGCAATGGTGCTTGAAGGATTCGAAGAGAAAATATGATTCTCAAGGAAGAATTCTTGTAGCATAACAATACCTTGAAGATATTGGTTTCTTAGCACACCCATGGCTCTTATTTATAGCATTCATAAATGGAAAAATGTAATTGGTTCATAGTGTGAACAAGGGGCCTTTTAGGGCACCCTATAGTCCTTGGCAAGCTTCCCATCTAGATTTCTCTAAAATATGAGTGTCAAATCATGTTGGGGGTTGGACCAGAAGTGGTTGAGGGGCTGACAAGATCCATAAATGCGTCGTTCATATAAGTGCACAACTTTTGTTGTACATAGTCGTGCATTTTGTGCATAGTGCGCACTGAGGCATGTGTTGGTCTGCACACTCTGTGCACTGTGCGCACGCTCCCTTTGGTGATTCTGCGCATTCTGATTTTTTATCCCAATTACATAGTTTTTTTCCAATTTTGATGAACTTTTAGTGTTGTAGGTGGACTAATTGTTGTTTGGAATTAATGTGTTTCTTCAATCATTTCTTGCAATGTTGCGAACCATTTTTCAGTGATAAAAATGAGGGCCAACAATATTAGTTCCAAGGCATCATTGTCGGCTCCCCGGATATCATCAGTTCCCATCACATGGAAAATATCCTCAAAAAGGGTCATTCTAGCATTATTGCACAACTCCACGCTATTCACACCACTGAGACACCCTCTGTGTCGCAATACCTCCAATCCCTCCTCTCCAAACATCAAGTTTTTTTTTTCACTCCCCATGGACTTCCTCCATCGTGTGGTGTTCATGATAATTTCATTCCCCTTGTCCCCGACATCCTTCCTCCCAATGTTCGTCGCTATCATCATCCCTTTTCCCATAAAAAATAAATTAACAAAAATGTTCAAGAATTGCTCACTGCAAGTGTTATTTGTCCTAGTGCGAGCTCGTACCCTTCTCCTATGGTCATGGTCCTTATGAAATAAGGCTCTTGGTGCATGTGTATTGACTTATGCGCCCTCAAAAAACTCACCATCAAAGACAAATTTCCCATTCCTGTCATTGATGACCTCTTGGATAAATTTATTGGTGCCCATTTCTTTACTAAAATTGATCTTCATTCTGGATACCACCAGATATGTATGAATGAGGAATATGTTCCTAAGACTGCATTTCAAACTCATGAGGGCCACTATGAGTTTTTGGTTATTCCCTTTCTCTTGTGTAATGCTCCCTCCACTTTCCAAATCCTCATGAATCATGTCTTCTGTCATTTTCTCTCTCATTTTGTCTTAATTTTCTTTGATGATATCCTCATCTACAGTAAAACCTGGACATCCTACCTTTCTCATGTGGATCGAGCTCTACATCTATTTTCTTAGCACCAACTTTTCCTCAAACAATCTAATTGTTCTTTTGGGGCCTCAGAAGTCAAGTACTTGGGTCATATTGTTGGAAAGGCAGGTGTCGGAATGGATCCTAAAATGATTGAAGCTATGCAAGATTGGCCTCACCCAAAGACTATCAAAATCTTTCATGGATTTTTGGATTTAACAGGATATTATCACAATTTTGATAAGAATTATGGAAAGATTGTGGCCCCTGTCACTGCTCTCCTTAAAAATAATTCTTTCACTTGAACTCCCACATATGATCAAGATTTTAAAACCTTGAAGGCATCCATGTGCACCACTCCAGTCCTGGCCCTTCTCGATTTCACAAAGACCCTTGTCCTGGAATGTGATGCTTCTAGGAGAGGAATTGGATAAATCCTTATGCAAGATGGTCGGCCTTTGGATTTTACTAGAAAAAAACTGTTAGAGAGACATTTGGGACAATCAATATATGAAAAGGAAATGTTGTCTATTCTGCATGCAGTGGCTCTTTTCCACCATTATATATTGGGGCAACACTTCCAAATTAAGACAGATCATCAAAAATGGGTGACTAAGCTCTTTGGATATGATTATGAGATAATTTACAAGAAATTAAAAGACAATGTGGTTGTTGATACACTTTCAATAAAATATGAAGATGAAGTTTTTTTTTTTCCCTCTCCTTCATTGTACAAGATGGCTCCAAGTTGTCTGTCAGGAATGCCTACATGATCCCAAAATTTCGCATATGATCCAACAATTGCAGGCCAATTATCTAGTTTCCCTAGGGTACTCTTGGTACAATGATTAGCTTCACTATAAAGGTCATTTTTATTTAAGTAAACAGCCACAAATTAAATCTAGGGTACTTTCTGAGCTTTATGCTACACCCACAGCTGGGCACTCAAGGTATACCAAAATCTATGACTGGGTCAAACATTTTTTTTTTCTAGGATGGTATGAAACAAGATGTTCACAATTTTGTGGCAGAATGTGATGTTTTTAAACAGTCAAAGCTTCTGGAACACTACAATCACTTCTGATTCCACCTGCTATTTGGAGGGATATCTCTATGGATTTTATTGTAGGCTTACCTAAATCGGGAAATAAATCAGTCATCCTAGTGGTTGTTGATTATCTTTCCAACTATGCTCAGTTCTGTGTTATTCAACACCCATTCACCACCTCCACTATGGCTCAAATTTTCATGCATCGGGTATTCAAGATTCATGGGATGCCTCATTTTATTTTTTCTTATCGAGACCCCACTTTCACTAGTAATTTTTTGCAAGAACTATTGAGGCTACAGGGAACCCAATTGCATCTCAGCACAACTTATCATCCCCATATTGATTATCAAACTGAAGTTGTCAGCCAATGTTTGGAAACATATTTGAAATGTTTTGCATCGGAAAGGCAACATCAGTAGGCTCAATGGTTACCACTAGTTGAATGGTGGTACAACACTTCTTACCATACAGCTACCCACATAACTCATTTTGAATCAATATATTGTTAAGCCCTAGATAGTGGCACATTTCCCCTTAAATGGGGCATATTACATTAGTAATTTTATTTTATTTATGTTGTCTTGGGTCCATTAGTTGTAATTGTACCTCCTAGTCTCCTATATATACCAAGGAGACATTTTCATTTGGAATCATTTTTTATTTGGAAATTTATGTGGTGTATAAGGAGGTTTCCCCCTAGAAGAGGATTATTATCTGAAATTCTATCTTTTTCAAGGCGTTGAGTACTTATTCTGAGGTTTTTCTATGCTATCTTGATATTTGGTTCTTAACATTTGGTATCATAGATCAAGGTCTTGGGCTTTCGCTGCTACATCTGAGATACCTTGTCATTTTCGCTATAATTTGTTTCTACAAAATTTCTGAAGGAACCCCTTGGATGATATTTAGTAGATGGATCAAGGTACGTTGGGTTCAAATTTCATCTCCTGAGGCCTTATAATTTCATAGATACAGCCTATGTAATATAGGGTTCTGGAATCATCCTGAATTTAGTCATCGCGGAATTTTCTCTATGAAATTTTTTCTGTAACTTTTCAAACTCTAAAATCTAGAGGATATTCACAGAAATTATTAAGATATTTGTGATAAAAAATTCATCTTCTAGTTCATATTACATTTGTATATACACCCCGTGGAATATAGGGTAGTTGAATAGTCCTATTGACTAGTCTCAAGAAGATGTTCCGGGTAAAACAATAATAAATTCTTCCTCAAATATCCAAATTGAGTGAGACCAGTTGCATTGGACAGTGTACCATATTTAGTATTTCTGGTACAATTTTCAGAATTGTATATCAATTATTTTGTGTGGGGAACTCTATACAAATGAGATCTCCTACAAAGGATAAAAATGAACAAGTTGTGGGGAAGCTACCATAAATTCTACTTGGCATATCCAATTTTGATCAGACCTATGGAATTGTAAAGAAGAAATATCAGAGAACTAAAAAAAAGAAATTTCCATAACTAGAAGGGATGAAATTTTGGATATACAACAAAAGAAAGATTGTTTAGTATAACCACCTCAAAATCAAGTTTTAAAGTGATACTTGACCAACATGCCACCAAAAACGGGAACTTCTACACCAAATAATCCTCCAAACAATCCTACTTGGACTCATGATGAAGGTGAAGAAATGTGTAGGGACATAAATGATTTACAAAAGAAGAAAGTAACAAAAGATGAACTACAAGGCATGATGTATTCAACTGAAGCCAATTTGGAGGCAATAATGGATACTAATATGGATGGTTTAAAAAGGGAGATCATGGAAGGATTGAAAAATTTCCCAACAGAGAGGACAACGGAAAGTGAAAATGTATCCCATGAAATTCATGATGAGGACACAAGGAAGATGAATCAAGAATGGAGAAACTCTAACCTTGGGTTGAAGACCAACCACTTTCCTAAGATTGATATGAGGAATTTTGATGGCAAGGACCCAATCACATGGATACTTAAGATGGAGCAATTCTTTGATCTACATAATCTACCACATACACAAAAGGTACGAAATCCTTCTTTATATTTATAAACCAATCAATTTGTTTAGTATCTATGGATTTGTTCTTTCAAATAACTCGTCACTTGGAAAATTTTCATGGAATAAATGATAGCACACTATGAGGATACCATGAGCAATACCTTCTTTAGAAAATTGATAAATCTCAAGAAAAAACGTTCAGTTACAGAGAACATTGAGAACTTCCAAAGATTGAATATAAAGGTAACAAATATTCTAGATGAATACTTTATTGATGTATTGATATGAACTTTAAGCAATAACATTCAACATGGTGTTCACCTTTGGGAACCCAAATCATTGGAGAATGCATTTAGGGTGGCAAGAAATGTTGAAAGTAAAAAGGACCATTCCTAACATCTATCGAGCTCTGGATACAAGAAGTACCATTCCTAACATCTATCGAGAGAATAATGTTCCTTCTTCTAAAACACCTCAACCTACAAGGTTTACACCTCAACAATTGGAGGAAAAAAATGAAGAAGTTTTATGCTTTAATTGTGACAACAAGTACAGTAAGGGACATAGGTGTGGGGAGAAGAAATTATTCTACATAGATTGTGAAGAGGAAGAAGAACAAGAACCATCTCAAGATGAAAACGTAGAAGTGATTTCTTCTGAAGAGTTGACTCCCACGATATCATGTAATGCATTGGCTAGAATTAGCACTCCCCAATCCCTCAAGATCGAAGGATATATCAAAAAGAAAAATTTAATAGTCCTAATTGATTCTAGTAATACTCATAATTTCATTCACTATAAATTAGCCAAATCTCTCAATTGTTTTGTATATCCAACACCAAAGTTTCAAATAATGAATGCAGATGGAGGAATTATCAATTGCTCAGGAAAATGAAATAATATAAATCTTACTATGGGGGGATATGTAATGAATAGTCCAATGATTTCTATACTGATGGCTCGTGTTGATGTCGTACTAGGAATCCAATGGTTACAATCGTTAGGAAAAATGGCTTTTAATTTTCAAGAACGTTTCATGAAATTTTCATTGGAAGGAAAAGAAATTGAGTCAAGAGGTATCACAGGGAAACCCAGTAAGGTGATAATATCTAATGGCATGAAAAAATTATTGAAAAAGAGGCATCAAGGTGTAATTGAAAAACTATTCTCACTAGATGTTCAAACATCTAAGCCATCTATTCCCCTAGATATCCAAGGGATCATTGATAAGCATTCCAAATTATTTGAAGATTTTCCCAAAGGTATACCACCCACTCGAAATCATTATCATGATATACACCTAATTCCTGGCAGTGTTCCTCTTAACATCAAGCCATACAGATACCCTTATTCCCATAAGAGTGAAATTGGGTGTATGGTTGAATAAATGTTAGAGGTTGGAATTATTAGACCTAGCCAAATTTCTTACTCTACACTGGTGGTAATGGTACTTAGGAAAGATGGCTCATGGAATATGTTTCTAGATTATAGAGAGATCAAGAAGATCATTATTAAATATAAGTTTCCCATTCCCATCATTGATGAATTCTTAGATGAACTACATGGAGCAATCTATTTCACAAAGTTCGATATCTGTTCAGGGTATCATCAGATTATAATGAAGGAAGAAGATATCCCCAAAACAACATTTTGAACTCCTGAAGGCCATTATGAATTTTTTTTCATGCCTTTTGGCATTACAAATGCACCTTCCACATTCCAAGGGTTGATGAATTCCATTTTCAATCCCTTCCTTCTAAAATGTGTGTTAGTATTTTTTGATGATATACTAATCTATAGCAAGTCTTGGGAGGATCATGTGAAACATGTTGACAAGGTGCTACAACTACTAAAGGAGCAACAACTATATGCCAAACCATCCAAATGTTTCTTTGGGGTGAAGGAGGTAGAGTATTTGGGCCATATTGTATCTCATGAAGGTTTCAAGGTATACCCTAACAATATTAAGGCCATGATGGACTAGCCAATTCCCGAAACATTGAAGAATCTTAGAGGATTTTTGGGTTTGACAGGTTACTACCGCAAGTTTTTTTGGAACTATGGGAGAATAGCAACACCTTTAACGACACTAACTAAGAACAATGCATTTTCATGGAATCCAGAGGCAACTAAATATTTTCAACAACTTAAAGAGGTAATGTGAAAAGCTCTTTTCTTGACCATACAAGACTTCACAAAAACCATTATTGTGGAATATGATGCCTCAGGAAATGGCATCGGTATTATCGTAATGCAAGAAGGAAGGCCCCTAGATTTTGAAATTCATCCACTCAAGGGAAAGGACCTACACAAACCCATTTATGAGAAGGAAATAATGGAAATAATACATGCATTGAAGAAAAGGCACCCTTACCTAATAGGTAGGCACTTCAAGGTCAAAACAGATCATGATAGTCTTAAATACTTCTTGGAACAAAGACTATCTTCAAAACAACAACAAAAATGGGTGACCAAGATATTGGATTATTATTTTTAAATCATCTATAAAAAAGGGAAGAAAAATGTTGTCGAAGATGCACTCTCAAGAAAGGATGAAGATGTTGAGTCATTTCTCTGTGCTATCTTGATCATCCAACCGGATTTGATAATGGAAGCAAGAGATGAATGGAAGAATGAAGAAAACGTGTGGACTCTCATTCAAAGGTTGTAGAAGGATTCCAATGCACCAGATAAATTTTCATGTAAAAATGATTCACTATGGTACAAAGATCAGTTATATTTATGTAATAACTCCCAACTCAAACAAAAGGTATTATTGGAATTGCACACCTCTACGATAGGTGGGAACTCGGGATGTTTGAAATCCTACCATAGGGTCAAGAAGGAAGTTTTTTGGGATGACCTTAAAACTGATGTTCAAAGGTTTATAGCAGAATGTTTGGTTTTCCAAAAAAATAAGGTGGAAACAATTAAGACCCCAGGTCTTTTACAACCATTATCCATCCCAAGTTAATGTTGGGAGGATATTTCCATGGATTTCATCACAGGGTTACCTAATTCTGAAGGAAAGAGTGTCATCATGGTGATTGTTGATAGATTGATCGAGTATGCACCCTTTTGTGCACTCTCTCATCCCTTCAAAGCCAGTACAGTTTCCATCGCATTCATGGAGACAGTTCAAAAACTACATGGAATCCCAAAGATTATTGTAAGTGATAGAGATCCTATCTTCACTAGACATTTTTGGACAAAATTCTTTTCTTGTTTGGGTACTCAATTGGCTCATAGCTCATCCTATCATCCTCAATATGATGGACAAACCGATATAGTGAACAAATGTCTGGAAGGATACCTTTGTTGCTTTGTTTCTGATAAACAAACACAATGGTTTAAATGGATACCCTTAGAATAATGGTGGTATAACACTTCCTTTCATACTGCAACAAAAATGACACCATTTATGGCACTCTATGGATACCACCCTCCTTCCATCACTTCTTCTCTAAAACAAAAATCTAAGGTTCAAGCAGTGAAAGATCACACTGATCATCAACAACAAGTTCTGCAAATCTTAAAGGACAACCTGACCATGGCACATAATCGCATGAAACAACAAGCAGATCGACATCATAGTGAAAGAAGTTTTGAAATAGGGGATTGGGTGTTTTTAATACTACAACCATACAAACATATGCCCCTCAATAAAGCCAAGAAGGATAATAAATTATCACCAAAGTACTATGGCCCTTATAAGGTGTTGCAAAATATTGGCATTATGGCATACAAATTTGAGTTTCCTTCATCCTCATGAGTACACATAGGTTTCCATGTTTCATGCTTAAAGAAGGTTATAGGTGACAATATCCAAATTCAAACTATATTTAGAGAACTTGACGAGGAAGGAAAAATCATATTGGATCCTGAAGCCATCACTGACACAAGAATTCACCAGCTGAGGAATAGATCTATTTCTGAGTATCTCATTAAGTGGAGGAAACTACCTGCTGAAGATTCCACTTGGGAAGATGAGTCTTTTATACATAATCATCCATAATTACTCAAGCGTTGTGAACAACACTTGTCTCAAGAGGAGGGGCATGTTAAGCCCTAAATAGTGGCACATTGCCCCTTAATTGGGGCATATTACATTAGTAATGTTATTTTATTTATGTCGGCTTGGGTCCATTAGTTGTAATTGTACACCCTGGTCTCCTATATATACCAAGGAGTCATTTTCATTTGGAATCATCTTGTATTTGGAAATTTATGTGGTGTATAAGGAGTTTTCCCCCTCAAAGAGGATTGTTATATGAAATTATATCTTTTTCAAGGAATTGAGTACTTATTCTGAGGTTTTTTTGTGCTATCTTGATATTTGGTTCTTAACATATATGGACAAAATCCACCTTCATTTCTCTCATACCTACCAGGTGTCTCAAAGGTCGAGGAGGTTGACCAAACACTTACAGTTCAAGAGGGTATTCTCCATACCCTCAATGAGAATTTGGTCATGGCCTAGAATCTCATGAAGCAAGAGGAAGATCAAGGTCGCTCTAAAAATCAATTTGCTGAAGGAGACTAGGTGTTTCCTTGACTGCAAACTTATAAGAAAACTTCCCTTAAGGTTGACCATTGTTAGAAACTGGCACCCAAATTTTATGGTCCTTATACCGTTCTCAAGTGTGTGGGACAGGTGGACTATTAGTTAGATTTTCCCATTCATTCTAAGATCCATCACGTTTTTCATGTCTCCTTATTAAAGAAGGTGATTGGAACTAAGTTCCAAACTCAAAACATCCTTCTCGAGTTGGATGAAGAAGGCTCCATCTGGTTGTAGCCACAAGCAATTTTGGGCCAGCATGAGCATTGTCTGCATCAATGTACCATCAAGGAAGTGTTAGTCCAGTGGAAATATACAACTCCAACAGATGCCACTTGGGAACCAGCTACCATTCTGTGACAATTTCCTTATCTCGAGCCTTGAGGACAAGGATTTTTTAAGGGGGGGGACATGTTAGGGACCTAACCTCCCTAACCCCTCACATAGGTATAATAATATATTTCCAGGTAATAAAGGTCAATATTAATAAGGCCTAGAAATAACGAAGAATAATTCAAATGTAAGAAGACCTAATAGAAGATTCTACTTCTAAAAGGATCTTCCTCTCTATTGGTCTTTTGGATAGACATATTTAGTATAAATAGGAGTAGAGGTTATGAGAAGTTGGGTCTTGTATATTATTGTAATAGAGCTTCACTCTGCTAGAGTTTTCCCCCTCGAAGAGGCAGTTGAACATTGCTATCAGTAATCAAGGTGCTCTTTATGGTGTTATTTTGGTATTATGTTGGTATTATTCTAGTTATATCATTCTTGTTCTGCCATTTCTAGCTAAAATATTTATATTTTGCATACTATTTTATATCTAGAATACTACATAAAGGTCTTGGTAGACTTCACAACGTAGTTATTCATATCCCTCCAGAGAGGAAATCCTCCATAAAATTTGTGTGTTGCCCAACCCTTATCTGACTTAGGGTAGCTGCAAAATAACCCCTACAAGTAACCTATGTGGCTACCTATGTCAAGAAACTAGAGTCGCCATGCTATAACTAACGCACAGGAGAGCAGTTGCAAGTCTAGTCCACTATAAAGGTAGGGTAGAAAAGACCAAAATCTTGAAAGCACCACCTCTCATGGAGGTATGGGCACTAGCGAGACCCCTAGATACGAATAGAACCATACAAATATGTCTGACGCTAGGAAGGTATTAGAGGGATATATTTAAAACCAACTTCATGCGACCCCGTGCTTAACTCCGGTGTGAATAGAGCCTCATGAGGAAACCAATTATACAATGGATTTCACCACTTCCTAGTCAAACACATACATTCAGTTTTTTATCCTTAGAGAATTTTACTCACAAAATCCTATTCCAAGGCCCTAGGTCCTATACTTCTTTTTGTACCCTAAAAAATAAAATCGTTTCTAATCAATTTTAATTCTTCAACGTTAGTTTTAATGGCTTCTTCTTACTCAATAGGTGCGATCATGAAACTGATGGTATTACGACTCATCATATAAAAAGAAGAAAATATAAAAATATTGCTAAGTACTAGTCTTGAATTTCAAAGAGATGGTATGTTTCTAAATGTAATTTTCACGATGCAATCTCTACAATTTCAATGAAGTAAAATATTTCCAAATGCATCAAAATCAATTCAAAGTAATCAAAAGTGAAAATTCCATAAGTACGGTGCAAATAAAAAAATATTTTTGTATTTTTTATATAATGAAAAGAAAATGCAACTGAATAACAACCTCACATGCAAGCCCTACTGCAAGAAAAAGAGACAAGCCAATCATGATACCAAGAAGCAACCACCCAGACCAATATGCAAGTACAACAAATGAGAAAAATGACACGAAAGGGATTCGCCCAAAAATTCAACAATAAAAGGATTCCTATCACTCTATAGGCACTTAACAGTCATAATAGGGACCCAAGAAGACTCAACAACTAGTAAAAATTACCCAACAAACACCAAACTAAGCCAACCAGACTTAATATATGATGTACTCAATTGTTCACGAAACAAACGTATATATGCACTCCCTAAACACAAACATCCCACGTATGTATGCCATTGTCCAGAGAAAAATTGTGTATACCAAGAAAATCATTGTCATGGAAAGGGTTAATCCAAGAAACTCAGCTGCAAGGAAAAATATAGGCTATCAAGCAACAGGTGACAAGGAAACTCGTGAAAAAAGAGAGAAAATCAAGAAGAAAAACACTCAATACCCCAAAAAAGGAGATCTCCCTAGTGGAGTCACCAATTTTATTATGAGGAAAATCTCTCTATGGTTAGGGGAAAACCACAATAGATGGAACAACACCCAGAATTAAACTATAATCCCAAGTATGCTATATAAGTGAAATTCTAACAAGACAAGGCTAAGACCCTACCTCATCCATATGTTTGAAGAAGACCATTGGTGAGCATGCAACACAAATATTTATACCTGCAACATTTCCTCAACAACCAAGATACGTAATAATGTGGTGATAATATATAATTTCAGCATATAAATTAGCATAATCCATTAACATGCATGACAAATATGTCAATGGAAAGTAATTAAATATTTTCAATATATCAATTGGACGAGAAAAGAGAATTTCTATTAAAGTAATCAATAGAAGTACATAGGTGACAAACTTCTATAACAACACATATCAGAACCGAGAAATTGAGTCCCTCCAGTTAGGCCTCCACCACTTCAATCCTCCACAAAGGCAAGCTCATATGTAGGATTCAATGAGGTTCTCCATCACAAAATAGGAAGTGATTGGGAGATGAACAAAAGAAGTTCAGAATTTCAAGGACAAAGGGATGCAGACTCAATATGGAGTGAAATTTCTCAAGGATGGCTTTGCTCTCCAAGTTGAATCTCCATTAGGCTTGGATATGGCTCAATTTATAGCCTCCAAATGGGACTGAAGGGCCGAGTCAGATTGTTTCCAGTATATGGAAGTTCAAGGATCATGGATCTCATGACATGGCATGGAAACCCAACATAATTTTTAATTTTTGTGTACCAAACCCGATGTACATGGGTTGTAGTAGAGAAACCTGTGTATACATGAGTTGTATAACTTGAAGGTCATGTATATCGACAAAAATATGATTTTTTATCTCTAGAGTGAAAAAAGGGGAAATTAAGTCTGTAGATGGAAATGGAAGGCCATCAAAGAAAGATGCATGGAGTGAGGAAAAATTTTCTATAACACTTAGTAATTCGATATCAACATATCAGATATTGGAGGAATGCAATGCTAGTGTAATGTTGAAGTCTTGATGTGTCTATAGGTCGATGCCCTAAACGACCATCTTAGAAGACACATCAGTTGCCATGCTCAAGCCATGTGGAAGCCACATCTTCCACCAACATCATAACTGTAGTCAATATAGTACAATATGCCACATGGAGGCCACCTCATCAACCAGATGAGCATGGTGGACTAGCTAAGATATCGAATATCAGATATCCTGTGACCGAAGTAAAAGACAGGTGTTAAAGGCCCTGAGTGAAAGCTATGTTAATGTCTTGAGGGCCCAATGGCTTGATAGCCCGGTGGGAAAGCTCCGATGCCATGTCAACCACCACGTGCCATGCTAAGTTAGTTCCACATAACTCAAGAGATGCAGAAGCAGGCCACCTCATCAACCCTGTTAGCATGTTGAATAACACATTGAAGACAAGGTTCCATAACCAGATCAGGAAGAGTGGTGAAGGTGTAGTGTTGAGGGTACACTAGGTTGGTGCCTTAGTGGTCCTATGGAAATGCCATGTCAGTTTTGTTAGCACTAAGGGTCACCCTCAGAATACGAGAGGATAAGCCTAGTACCCATCAGAGTGTTTGGTGGATGTTGGTTTTATGAGTGGAGGTCAAATGGACAAAACTTAGAACAAGAAATATTTTAACACAGGAACTGGACAAGAAATGCACATGGAAGTGAGGGCCTCATTAAATTAAGTCAATGATTTGAGTTTAAGGGTGGGAAGAAGGAAGACTTAGTGAGAGAGGTGAACAATATTGCTATGGGAATGTGTCTTTCAAGCAACTTGGTGAAGAAAAACTCAGGCTCAAGAGCACTCTTGAACTCAAGTTTCAGACACTGAAATATGTCACAATAGGATAATAATCAAACCTACATTATCATGCAACTACAACAACTTGAATGGATCCTCCATGCCTGAGCCTTTAAGCATAAGGGGGAATAGGATAATAAGGAAGCTGACTAAAACTGGTCACAGCAATACTGTAATCAAACCTACATTGCAATAGAAATACAACCCTTGACTAGATCCTCCATGCCCGAGTGTTTTATCATAGTTTTTACAAAGAGATGAGAGAAGTTGAATTCTATTAATGTCAAAGTCTCAAGTTTGATATATAACCGGAGAAGAACTCAGGTATCAAATTATTACAAAATAGTGAGCTCTGCTCAACTAGTTGACGACCTTTAACAAAATATTGAACTGGTCTACTTATACTCAGATCAGTCCACAACTACCAGGAGTGTGATTTGGCCATTGCATTCCAAGCCTTTCATCTGTGCCTTCTTTTGTTAGACTGAGCACGTATCCTCCTATCATACGCAAACTCAACTCAACATGCCTGCAGGAAAAACTATCCATGGGGGTACCTCGGGCTGAAAGTTTCGTCTCCAAGAACAGACCCTCCATGCTTTCTAATTAGTGGGTGATTTGAGGTTTCAACCACCAGTTCTTTCTTTTATTAACTGAACCCTCGGAATCAAGGTGAGGCTTAATTCCTAGGGGGATTCAACGCATTGCTCTCGAATTTGATGATTTATAAGCACGTGATTGCAAGTCCATTAAAGGCAGTTTGGACCCAAACTGCTTTTGGGCCCACAATTCACCACTAACTTCCAGGTATCTCTTATGCTATAGCATGGTTTCGATTGTGGGACCGCTCAATAATTTTATCTTTTGAGCATGTTGAGTCCCCATAATGGAGCGTGGTCGTTTATATGGCCCCGGTCCATGATTTGGGTACCTCTACTGACTTAGCTTCCCTACTAAATTTTGTTTTCCCACCAACTCTAGGATCCTTATAACCACGCTTAGACATGGCGCTAATTTTCGCATTGAATAACAACACTTCTCATAGGATGATCTGACGTGGAGGCCTGACATCACTATGTTGATGTGTCACAGACGGAAGGGTGACATTTGTCACTCGAAAATAGGTTGAAGACACATCCAAAAATGCTTGAAATGAGTGTCATGTGTCAACGCTATATGGATGCCACGTGTCATGGTGCCACATGTCTGTAGTGAAGGCTACCACGTAATTTTGACTTCGGAGCTTGATAGGGGTCTACATGTAGAGTTGGCATAAATATGGGCCCAGAGAGAAGTGGAAACCTCCAATGAATGTTGAAGCTCTGAAGTGAACGACTATCATTGATTCGATGAGGACATGCGGAAGAAATCAGTGGACTTCGAGGGAAAATTCTTTGGAGGAAAACGGGAGAGGGGAAGTTGAAAATCTCGAAGCCTGAATTCCCAAAGTAAATGATGACCTTCTGATATGAAAGGATGCATGGCACAGATATGCAAATTTGAGAAAAAGCAGTTCGAAGGAAACTGAGTAGGGAAACTTCGAAACTCCTGAAGCCCAAAATCCCGAAGTGAACTACCATCGTTGAATTTGGATGGACACGTGGTAGCGATCGGTGCACTTCGGGTGAAAACACTTTGGACAAAACCGGGAGTTGATATGTTGAAACTCCCAAAGCCTGAAATCCTGAAGTAACTAATGATCGTCTAATTAAGAGCGATGCATGGCGCTTGATCTTTAACTTTGGGAGAAAGTGCTTCGGACAAAACTGGGAGTCAATATGTTGAAACTCCTGAAGCTCGTATTTCCAAAGTAAATATTGACCATTCGATCAGGAGGGGAGCGTGGCACTTGATTTTCAACTCTGGGTCTTCTGAATGGTGCTAGACCTCAGGAAAATTTATAATTTTGAATGCCCGAGGGCCGCTAATCAGAACTTCACAGGGGATCTCCACCGTTGAAAAATGAACCTGTCCGTTGCTTGTATTTTCAACCTGAAATGGGATACTTTTGAAGGCTGTATTTGGACGCTTTTGTTCATACCACGGGCTTGGTCTTCTTACGATCATTTGACAGCTTTATGTGATAACATTTGTCTCCAAAGGGGATGGCATGCTCCCTGTGAGCTACCAAGAACGCCCAGTTCCAGTGCCTTAGTTGTTGATTTGTGGAGTTGAGCTCAAAAAACATCCTGTTGAGGACCACAGGATGATATGTACACTATCTACTTGAAAAGGAAGAAAACATAAATTCTCTTGAAGGAGCTTATTTATGTACAATCCTACACTAACTAATTTTTACAAAGTGCTAGGTGAAAGCGAACTTCCACCAGAGCCATTCAAGTAACCTCCTAACTAAAAAATCATTTACTCTGTCACTGATCAACAAGAGATAATCAAACTGTGACAACAAAATAATTACATTTTTCATATTACCTCCCAATGTCGAAGGTAATAAAAATCTTGAGGGATTCAATACATGGAGAAGACGCAACTCCATGTACTCCCCCACAAGGTCAGAAAATAGGTGGTAAAACCTACCAAATTTGTAACAGAAAACCGGCTATGCTTTAGAGCTGCTCACATCTGGCTGAATGTCTGTGGCAAGTATAGGTGAGTGAAAGGTTGATGAAGGATTTTGATCCACTTCTCCTTGGTCTGCTCCGATCACATCTGATAGTTGATGGAAAGAAATATCCTTGTGTATATCAATGGATGGCTCTTTTTCTTTAACATGTGTCCCTTGGCAGAAGATTTTGTTTTTATTAGAAGGTTGGATGCTAATTCCATTTTCTTCGAAAAACACCTCCACATCTTCATCATTGTCTCCATAATGATCAAATGAAGGAGGATCCTTGAATGCACTAGAAAGAGGTATCTTTTTCCCAACCTGAAAAAACTGCTCTTCATTATTAAACACAGGTTGCCTTTCAAGATTCAATCCAGGAAGAAATACCTTATCACCATCTTATGAGTCAAAAATAGGTTGCTCATATCTAGGATTTTTAGAGACAGGGCTACAAAGAATATCATCTTCCATAACAGAGTCAATTTCTTCACTTTCTGACTGAGGCAACAAACACAGCTTTCATCTGATGCAGATGAATAGGGAAAAGATAGAGTTTATTCCTCATCAAAGGAATCTTTTTCATTCTTACTGCCTTCATAAGAAAAAACTATATCTTTAACATAGTCTTTATATTCCTCACAACAACTATGAAAATTTAACTTAGAGGAATAAAACTTTTGACAATGCCTATTGAAAGTTGTATTAAATTCTCCGAGGAGGAGATGCTAGCAGGGGGAAAGGATCGATACCACTTATGAGAATCTTCGTCTAATGAGAACATGAACATCTTCATACATATGTCCTCATGCTAGATGTCAAGATTTCATATGAAATCATGAAATTCTATAACATGATCAAGAGGGTTGTCATTCTTACCTTCATAAAATCTTGGCAGCAGGTCTTTCCATTCATCAACTAGAGGCACATGATGTGGATAACTAGCTATGGCTGAGAAATTGAATGGGGAAAACCTCTTGGCTAGGATAGCCTCCATAGCCATTTGATTTGTCTCCCTTGAGTGGAGTCACTAACATATTTTTCACAGTGGAGTCACCAATAGATTTTCAAACAATGGAGTCTCCATGGTGAAAGATAAGCAGTCAAAATAATCTGTCCATCTTCAGTTCACGATCTAAAACTAGATCTATTCATTGTCTTTCTCCCAGGGAAGATATCTTCACTTCCATCCCCATAAATGACGCCATTAATGTTAGCACTAAGAGTTACCCTCAAGATATGAGAGGATAAGCCCAGTACCCATCAAATTGTTTGGTGGATGTTGGTTTTATGAGTGGAGGTCAAATGGACAAAACTCAGTACAAGAAACATTTTAACATACAAAATGGACAAGAAATGCACAGGGAAGTGAGGGCCTCATTAACTTCAGTTAGTGATTTGAGTTTAAGGGTGGGAAGAAGGAAGACTTAGTGAGAGAGGTGAACAAGATTTATATGGGAATCCAACATTCAAGCAGCTTGGTGAAGAAAAATTCAGGCTCAAGAGAACTCTTGAACTCAAGTTTCAGACATTGAAATATGTCACATCAGCATAATAATCAAACCTACATTATCATGCAAATACAACAAATCGAATGGATCCTCCATGCCCGAGCCTTTCAACGTAAGGGGGAATAGGATAACAAGGAATTTGACTAAAACTGGTCACAACAATACTGTAATCAAACCTACGTTACAATAGAACTACAACCCTCAACTAGATCCTCCATGCCCGAGTGTTTTAGCATGGTTTTTAGAAAGAGATGAGAGAAGTTGACTTCTATTAATGAGAAAGTCTCAAGTTTGATACATAACCAGAGAAAATATCATGTATCAAAATATTACAAAATAGGGAGCTCTGCTTAAACAATTGATGACCTTTAACAAAATATTGAATTGATATACTTATACTCAGATCATTCCACAACTACCAAGAGTGTGATATGGCCATTGCATTCGAAGCCTTTCATCTGCACCTTCTTCTGTCAAACTAAGCATGTATCCTTCTATCAGACGTAAACTTAACTCAACATGGGCCTGCAAGAAAAAATGTCCATGGGGGTACCTCAGGCTGACAATTTCGTCTCCATGGTCGTACCCTCCATGCTTTCTTATTACTGGGTGAATCGAGGTTTCAACCACCAGTCCTTTCTTTTATTAACTAAACCCTCATAATCGAGGTGAGGCTTAATCCCTAGGGGACGACCACGTGCTCCTCTTGTATTTGACTCTTTATAAGCACATGATTGTGGGGTTGTTAAAGACGGTTTGGACCCAGACTGCTTTTGGGCCCGCAATTCACCACTAACTTCTGTGCAGCTCTTATACTATACCACGGTTTCGATTGCGGGACCGCTCAATAATTTTATCTTTCAAGCATGTTATGTCCCCGCAATGGAGCATGGTCGTTGATATGGCCTCGGTCCGCGATCTGGGTACCTCTATTGACTTAGCATCCCCACCAAATTTTATCTACCCGCCAACTGTAGGATCCTTCTAACCATGCTTAGAGATGGCGCTAATTTTGGCACTGAAAAATAACACTTCTCAGAGGCTGATCTGACGTGGAGGCCTGATGTCACTATGTTGACGTGTCACGGATGGAAAGGTGACATGTGTCACTCGAAAATAGGCTTAAGACACATCCAAAAATTATTGAAATGAGTGCCATGTGCATAGATTATTTTAGGGGCTAAATTTAGCAAATGGGCTCATTTTCCATGGTTTTCCCAAAAAACGATTCACTAAGTTCCATTTTTTCTAAAAACAATTCGCCCAAATTCCATAGAATAAAATTATTTTAACTTAAAAATCACCAAAATTTTATAGTAACTATATAAAATCCTTAGAAATGAATATTTTTACAAAACTATCACCAAGCATTTTACATTTTTCATATTAAAGACTAGTAAAATTAGCCAAGGTTTATACATTTTAATATAAATTTCCATCCTTAAAATCATCCCTGGCCATGTGTCAGCACTATATGGGTGCCAGATGTCATGGTGCGACATGTCTGCATTGACAGATGAAACGTACTTTGGACATCGAAGCTTGAGAGGGATCTGAATGTAGAGATGGCATAAATATGGGCCCGGAGAGATGTGGCAACCTCAAATGAATGTTGAAACTATGAAGTGAACGGTGATCATTGATTCTATGAGGAAACGTGGTAGAAATCAGTGGAATCTTGGAAAAAATGCTTCGGAGGAAGACAGGAGAGGGGAAGTTGAAAATCCCAAACTCGAATTCTCGATGTAAATGATGACCTTATGATCTGAAAGGATGCATGGAAGATATATACAACTTCAGGAAAAAGAAGTTCAAAGGAAAGTGAGAAGGGAAACTTCAAAACTACTGAAGCCCGAACTCCCGAAGTGAACTACCACCGTTGGATTTGGATGGACACGCAACAAGGATCAGTGGACTTCGGGTGAAAACACTTCAGACGAAACCGAGAGTCAAGATGATGAAAATCCCAGAGCCTGAAATCTCAAAGAAACTAATGACCGTCTGATATGTAGGGACGTGTGCCGCTTGATATTTAACTCCGAGAGAAAGTGCTTCAGACAAAACTGAGATTTGAGATGTTGAAAATCTCGAACCCCTGATTCCTGAAGTAAATATTGATCGTCCAATTAGGAGGGGCGCGTGGAACTTGATATACAACTCTGGGGCTTCTGATTGGCACTAGACCTCGGGAAACTTTATAATTCTGAATTCCCAGGGGCCGCTAATCAGAACTTCACATGGCATCTTCGTCGTTGAAAAATGAACTTGTCCGCTTCTTGTATTTTTAACCCGAAATGGGATGCTTTTGAATGTTGCATTTGGATGCTTCTATGCAGACCACGAACTTGGTTGTCTTGCGACCCTTTGAAATCTTTATGTGATAACAAGTTCCACATAGGAAACCATAAAAAATCCATGAAAGAAACCACATCACTCCACGTGTCATTGAAATATTGAGCCACGTGTCTCAGATAATACACCGACATATCGAATACTAGAAGGTTGAAGGAGTGGTGCAATGTTGAAAGCCTGGGGCCTCGATGGGACAATAATCCTAGTGTCACGGTAGGCTCGGTAGTATCGGTGGTCTTGAAACTATATCAATGGTTTATATCAATCAGAGGATTAGATCAAACGGTTGTGATTTAATCCAAAGAAAAAAATATATTAACATCTAAGGTTTGGACAAGGTCCATATCGGATGGCTGCTAAGTGATAGAGATTTTTACTCGTTTCTTATGTAGTCTAGTAGACCGATGTTCTAGTGGACCTAATAACTGGGTGATGTGATCTCTCTAACAAGTCAACGGTCGATATCAAATCAACGAATGATTTAACGGTTTTTGAGAGTTAAGGGATGGTGAAAAAATATGGTGAGACGAAAGGTGTTTGTGTTAGTTTTTGAAGGATTATTGCATCCCAATTTTGGGGAGATTTGAATCTGACCCCATGGACATATTTTTGGTATGTGGAAAAATACATGGAAGCATGGAGTGTATAAATAACATTACACAGATCTTTTTTTGGAGTGAAGTGAGAGAGAAGTACATGTGAAATGAAGAGAGTTGAGGCTTTGAATTTTGTGAAATGAAATAAAGTGAGTGGTGTGTGAAGAGAAAGGATAAGGAAGTGAAACTATGAGGCTTTAAGGTCCAAGGTTACGTAAAAAATAGAGAAAATATAAACAGACTAGCGGCATAGCAATGGGATCCCCATTATCCCCCATTGTTTCCAATCTTTTCATGGAAAAATTTGAAAAGAAATCCCTAGATTCTTTTCCCCTGAAATCAACAAGGTGGAAAAGATTCATCGATGACACTAATGTACTCTGGCCCCATGGGAGAGAGGAATTACAACATTTCTTTCAACACCTAAGAAACATCTCAGAAGAAATAAAATTCACTATCGAGATCGAAGAGAATGGTATCATCCCCTTCCTAGACATTCTAATCAATAGAAAAAGCGATGGGAATATAGGGCATGCGGTCTATAGAAAAAAGACCCACACTGAAAACTATCTCCACGCTGACTCCCACCACCACCCTAACCAGAAACTAGGTGTCCTAAAAACTTTAGCCACAAGAGCCATAAGGTTCTTCGATGAGACAAATGACCTGGAACAAGAAAAATATCACCTCTCAGTTGTCTTAAAAAACATAGGTTATAAACATAAAGACATTACGAACACAATAAATAAATCCATGGAAATAAACAACAAAAACCCTAACCCCCTAGAAGACCAGAACCCCAATAGAAAGGCATACCTACCTTACATCCAAGGAGTTACTGACAAGATTGTGAAGATCCTTAGCAAGAAAGAGATCAAGACCTCCTTCAAACCACATGAAACCATCAAACAAAATATGAGATTCGTTAAAGACAAACCTGACCCTCACAAAGGCAAAGGTATTTACAAAATAGAATGCTCCTGTGGAGAATTCTACATCGGTGAAACTGGTCACTCCTTCCATATTAGGATCAATGAACATGGAGCCAACATAAAGAATGAACGCATTTGCACCTTTGCCTTAGCAGAACACTCCCTCGAAACAAAACACCATGTTCACCTAAAAGACACCAAAATTCTGGCCAAAGAAGAACACCTCTTTAAACAATGGATCAGAGTAGCAATCGAAATATGTAAGCACCCAAGAAACCTAAACAGAGATAGTGTCCTAGACTTAAGTGAAAAATGGTCCCCCTTGATTCATAAAAATAAGAGAAAACACATACAACTCTACCTAAATAACAAAAAATTTATTAATTAATTAATAACACCAACAAACTATTATTAACAAACCCTAAACCTAATAACACTAATCAGAACCTAATACAACTACATTTATTAAAAATAACTTAATATCTCCTAACTTATATAACCACTAAACAATTCTTCACTTCAAACAATATTAAACTTCCTTACAAACACCTTTAAAAAACATTTTAGGGTTTATGAATAAAAATAATAATAATAAATAACATAATTCAACACTTAATAAACCTATTAAATACTAATAACATCATTTAATAACACTTTAATAATCGTTAATGTATTATTCAATAAACCTCAACCTGCACCATTATAATAATTAGATTAGGGTTTTTCTAAATAAAAAATTTTACATTTAAATCTACCTTGAACCTATTTAATCAATATCAAACCTACTAAAAACAAACATTCTAATTAATTATTACAAAATAAATTAAATTAAATTAAAAAATCTTAATAAAGGATTCGAAATAAAAATATATAATTAAAGAAATATTTAGAAAACCCTAAATTTAACTAAACTAAATAAACCTAAAATATTCGCTAATAAGATTCTAGCCGACACAAAAATTGTCCCGCCAAACTTAGTTATTTATAACCTTTTCTTCTCACAAATAAACCCGGGCTTCCTGTCCTGATGATGGATCCTGATATGGATCTAAAATGTCGACATTCAATGGATAATACTGTGGTTTTTTTTATTTTTTCTGATAACACTCCTCACCACAAAAATCTCAACAATCAAAGAAAATATAATTTATCTTCCTAAGGCTGGTTGGGAGGTGCAAGGACAAAAGGAACTTTTGAAATCATGTAGATTGTAAATTGGTGGATAATGATGTGACAACATAGACAGAGAAGCAGATTTATGAAAGTGAAAGCTTAAAGAAAAGAGATAATTTTGTATTGTTGACAATCTAAGGATATTGGTGTCTCCAGTAGGTTGTTTCCAACATCTTTATGAGTTGGTGCTCAACAGAGGATGTCGGTGTCACCTACATGTTGGTGCCTACAAACATTGTAGTTGTAGGTTGGATCCTACAAGAAGTGTTGAGTTGGTGCTCAGCTGAGGAGATTGGTGTCTCATGCAAGTTGGTTCATGTAAACATTGTAATAGATTGTTGCTTGTAAAAGGTTGTTTCTTGAGAAAGTATTTTTAATAAAAGATTTTCCATGGTTTTCTCCTCTTTGGGTTTCCACATTAAATCTTTGTGTGATGTGTTTTTATGGTTTTTTATATTTATCATTGATAAAATAATAAATTGATAAACATTGTAAGGAAATAAAAAGTAGTTTTATAATGATTCACTGCCCTATCAGTATAATTAAGTATGCCAACAATTGCTATAAAATCTACTTTCCTCCAAAATAGTCTAACCAAGGTGAATCCCTATACAACACATGGATTAGATGCCATCTCCCTTATTTGATGGAACACAATTTGTATTTTGGAACATTAAAATGAAGACATATATGCAGGCACTGGGGTATGATGTCTGGAAATCAGTTGTCATTGGTTATACACCCTCGAAAACTCCACCAATAGATGCAGTTGCAAAGGAGGAAAGTGAAAAAAATACAATGGCCATGAATGTTATTTTGAGTGGCTTATCGTATTAAGAAAAATCCAAAGTTAGACAATGTACATCAGCTAAAGAGATTTGGGAAAAACTACAAGATTTTTATGCAAAGCAAGCAAACTTAGAAATGTCAAAATGGAAAAGGATGGAAGAATACAAAACAAGTGACAACTCAAACAGTGAATCTGATGTTGAAGAAGCCATCTTTTCCATGAATCCGAAGAAAGGATCAAGAAAAAACAAAGGTAAGCCTCTTTTTAAATGTTTTAATTGTGAAGAAGTAGGACATTGTGCAACTAAATTCCCTTATTTAAAAATTGGAAAGAACAATGAAAAGGATGATTCCATATTCATAAATTATAGGAATGATCAGACTGAGAAGAGATAAAATTCCTACTAACAAAGGAAGAATCTACATATCAATGGGCACAATAGTTGTTCTAATAACATTGATAATAAAATATAAGAGGCTATCTTCATGGACCTAAAATTATAATATGATGAATCAGAAAAAGGAAGCACAGATTCGAGAGAAAAAGGCAATCCTAATATTGAAGTGTAAGAGGATCTTGAAGTAGAACTCATTAGTTCCTTAGAACATATAGATAGACTCAAAGATAAGAATAGAAGGAAGGAAAAGGAATTACAAAAATACGAAGAAGAGAAACATGATATTGAAGAAACAAAGAAGACATTTATCATCCTAAAGAATCAATTAGAAGAGGCAAAGAGGATAGAAGAAGTGGTGAAGAGTCAACTGAAAGGAAAGGAAGAAAATTGTTAGAATCTAAAGGATGAAATTGTTTCCTTAAGAAAGGAACTAGAGGAAACAATTGATCATTTGGATAGAAACATAAGATTTGGAAAGAGTAAATAAATATTAGATAACATACTCGGCTATCAAAGGTCATCATTCATCAAGACAACTATTGGTTATGACAACAATTATAAGACCCTTGAATATATGCAAGCCCTAAGTCATCAAAAAATAAAATTGAAGAAATCTTGAAAGATATGTAGATGTTCTTAAAGGTTCCAATCACAATGAAGACAATAGCAAGGAAATAAAGCATAACCAACAAAAGACCGATTGTTCACTCAAATATAAGGATGAGTTTATAAGAGTTTCTCCATCAATAATATCCCTCACAACCAAGTGTTAAGATACTTTTCTCGGTTATTGCTTTGCTTGCAAACATTTTGGTCACAAGGTAGTAGATTGCAAATATTATGGAAGAAATAATTATATGAGAAATAGGAGTAACAACTCTCACAAGAATTACAAGGATAACCATGAAAACAAGACTATAAGTTTTCATGGGCCTGTAGATAGGAACTACAACCCATTTTCTCCCCTACATTATATGAGAAATAGGAGTAACAAATAACTAACAAATATGAGAAATAATTATATGAGAAATAGGAGTAACAACTCTCACAAGAATTACAAGGATAACCATGAAAACAAGACTATAAGTTTTCATGGGCCTGTAGATAGGAACTACAAGCCATTTTCACCCCTACATTATATGAGAAATAGGAGTAACAAATAACTAACAAATATGAGAAATAATTATATGAGAAATAGGAGTAACAACTCTCACAAGAATTACAAGGATAACCATGAAAACAAGACTATAAGTTTTCATGGGCCTGTAGATAGGAACTACAACCCATTTTCTCCCCTACATTATACAATTGAAAGTTACAAATGCAATAACTATTGGAACATAGCTCAAGAGTGTAGAAGAAGCATGGAATAATTTTATAGACAAGAGTATACAAAGGTATGGAATAGAAAACAATAAAAAGAAAATAAGGAAGGATGTGAATTAGCTTGGTATGCACAAAACAAATAACATAATACCATCACCCAAAAAAAGAAAGAAACTACAAAAGATTGGAATAGGAAACAACAAGAAGAAAATACATCCATTCTAGTGTAGATTGCACTCCTAGCACAAAATGGATGCTTAGGTCACATAACGAGTGGACCAAAATTTGTGAATGATGTGACATAAAAAATGGTTTCATGTAGAGATGGGGTTGTTTCTCTTTATTTCAATCAGATCAAGGAAGTAAATTAACATCCTAAAAATACATCTAAGGAGAAACTGATAAGAGAAGAAGAAAAAAATTGATATTTACAAAGTTAAGGAGACACTTCCGAAAAGGATGGGACATGTAGGAAAAAACCATGAATTTGACAGTGAAGTTGTTGTGAAAGAAAGGAACAAGTCTTGAATGATGGGAGAATAATGTTGATAAAAGAAAGAAGATAATGACTACAACAAGTTCAAACAATCTTAAAATAAGATGAAAAAGAGATCCTTCAAGCATCCAAAGTTGATCAACCAAGTAAAGAAGCCAACAAGCTTAAGGATAATCCATGGTGGTATGGAACAATGAGTTCTATAATTTGTTTCAATTGTAGTGAAAAGTCGCATTTGGAAAAGTAGATAAAAAGAGGAAGGATCCCAAAACACAAGCTTATGTAAAGGTGATGATGAAGTATGAATATTAAGCACTGAACAAAGTCTTCCACAAGCTTAACAACATCACCATTGCAAGATTATTATGAGAAGAAGCTCTTTCTCCAAATTTTGGACTAAGTTTTTGCAAGGCTACTAGGAATACACTACTAGAGAGAAGTTGAAATGATTTTCATTTAAAAGCATGATGCCACCATGACATAGAAGACAATATTTGAGAAATGAAGAGAGCACAAGTTGTAATTGATAGCATATTGTTGAAATATGAATGATGGACAACAAAATTGGAGTTGATGATAGCTAGAATGATCATGCAAGAATTGTAGACCAACAAACCATAGTGAATGTTGACAAATCACATTGACTGGAAACTTTTGTGGTAATGATGAAGGAATTTTAAAACAATAGTTTTGTAGGTTGATGGATTCTTCATGACAAAAGATGTTACGGTAATTATATGTGCATGTTTTGACCAAAAAAATGGTTCAAATATAAATAGCCTTTAATGTCCTTTTATACAAGAACTTTGGAGGGTCATGTAGTTGATCAGTTTTAGAAGATAAATTGTAGATTGATGGGGATTTTGTATAGCATTATGGCATCTTTGTAGTACATGTGACAGTCTTTGAAACATGGTTAGATCCTGAAAGAATGTTGGAGTTGTTTGTAGAAATGGATTAGCATGATGAAAATCAGAAGTTGGAAGATCCCTTAGAAGCGATGAAGGGATACAACAAGTTGAAGAATCAAAGAACATTGAGATGTGATAGGTTGCAGATTGACAACAAAAATAGAACGGAAGGAAAAGATCCAAAATTATAAAGAATTTAGCATAAAGAGTAAATCTATGACTCTCTTGGTATTTTATTTCAACTGTTTTTGGATCCCATTTCTTGACAGCGAGTGTGAGGGGGCTTTCCCCTCCACATCTATCACTCGGGGGAGGGGTTGACGAAAATATTTTGAAGCTCCCCCTGGAAAGGGTTTGGGGGAAGCGCCCCCAAAGAAAATGTTTAGGAATATTTTCCTTGTAAAATAGTGAAATTTCATAGTCAATATGAATCGTTCATCATTAGGTTGTAGATATGATGGTAGACGTTATGTTAGGTTTTTTTTCCCTAGAAGGAAACCCTCTTTTATGTATGAGGGAATTGTATTGCGGCAATTTATTTGAGTGAACATTGTATTATGAGAGAGGATATTGTGAGAAAAAGAAGAGGAAGTTACTATGGGTGTGTTGTAGGTTGTATCCCTTCATTTGTTGGATAAAAAAAAAATGAAGGATTGTCAATTTCTCTGGTGAATGTAAAACTTATTGGGTGAACCATGTATATCTGTGTCTTTGTTGTATTGTGCATCTTCTATGTTTTATTTATGCATCTTTTTTTATTTTATTACTCTATGATCCTCTATTATAACAACTTTATAAGGTAAAACAAAAGTCATATAGTTTGAATCAAAATGGGCAAGTCTTAGAACCATGTGTATGGTGTTAACTTTATGTTGTGGGGCCCAATATACCAGATACCATGAGATTGAAGTGCTAGCATGATGGGAAAACTTGCGGAGGCATGGTGACTCGGTGCCCAGGTGATATGATATCATCATATCGGATATCATAAGAATGAAATTTTGGTGCAATGTTGAAGTTCCATTGGGATGATACGTCAATGCCCTGAAGGGCCAACTCAAATTCCATATTAGCAACCATGCTTGATCCACGTGGAATCCGCATCATTCGTCAGTGTGATAACTACAACCAAGACAATACAATGTGCCATGTGGAGACCACCTCATCATCCACATGAGCATGGTGGTCAAGACAATATATCGTATACTCGATATCCTATGACCAGAGTGAAAGAAAGGTGTTAAAGGTGTGGGGGGACCATAGATTGATAGCCTGGTGGTCCAGGTGACCCACTATAGTATATCACATATCGAGAGATCGAGTGCATTTTTAATTTCCTAAGGGTATGATGGCATGATAACCTAATGGGATAGATCTTATTCCACATCAAGCACCACATGATGTGCTAAGTCAGTTCTACATTAGTTGGTAGATCTAGAGGTTGGCCACCTCATACACCACGTCATAATTGTTAGGAACCAAATATCAATATAGCATAGAAAAACCTCAGAATAAGTACTCAACGCCTTGAAAAAGAGAGAAATTCAGATAATAAGCCTCTTCAAGGGGGAAACCTCCTTATGCCCACATAAATGTTCAATTACAATATGATTCAAAATGAAAATGTCTCCTTGGTATATATAGGAGACTAGGAGGTATAATGACAACTAATGGAATAAAACTGACATAAATAAAATAACATTACTAATGTAATATGCCCCAATTAAGGGGTAATGAGCCATTATTTAGGGTTTAACATGCCCCTCCCCTTGAGACAAGTGTTTTTTGGAACACTTGAGTAAATATAGATGCTTTTGTATAAAAGACTCATCTTCCCAAGTGGAATCTTCAGCCGGTAGTTTCCTCCATTTAATGAGATACTCTGAAATGGATCTATTCCTCAGCTGGTGAATTCTTGTGTCAGTGATGGCTTCAAGCTCCAATATGATTTTTCCTTCCTCATCAAGTTCTGGAAATGTATTTTGAACTGGGATCTTGTCCCCTGTAAACTTATTTAAGCATGAAACAATGAAAACTGGGTGTACTCGTGAAGATGCAGGCAAATCCAACCCGTATGCCATAGTAACAATATTTTGCAACACCTTATAAGGGCCATAGTACTTTGGTGATAATTTATTATCCTTATTGGCTTTCTTGAGGGACATTTGTTTGTATGGTTGTAATCTTAAAAACACCCAATCCCCTACTTCAAAACTTCTTTCACTATGATGTTGATTTTCTTGTTGTTTCATGCGATTTTGTGCCATGGTCAGCTTGTCCTTTAATATTTGGAGAACTTGTTGTTGTTTCTCGATGTGATCTTCCACTGATCGAACCTTATATTTTTCTTTTAGATAAGAAGTGATGGAAGCAGGGTGGTATCCATAGAGTGCCATAAATGGTGTCATTTTTGTTGCAGTGTGAAAGGAAGTGTTATACCACCATTCTGCCAAGGG
>SNQJ01S0003889.1:332795-344105 GCA_010110895.2 Picea sitchensis
ATCAATCAAGTTCTCATATGGAATATTTGCTACCTTTATATTCAATCTTTGGAAGTTCTCAATGTGCTCTGTAACTAAACCCTTTTGCTTGAGATTTATCAATTGGCTAAAGAAGGTACTGCTCCTTGTATTCTCATAGTATGCTCTCATTTCTTCTGTGAAAATTGTCCAAGTGACGAGTGATTTGTGAGAACAAAGCCATCTAGACCATACAATTTGATTGGGTTCTAAACATAAGGAAGAAATTTGTACCTTTTGTGTATGTGGAACATTATGTAGATCAAAGAATTGCTCCATCTGAAGTATCCATGTGATAGGGTCCTTACCATCAAACTTCCTCGTATCAATCTTAGGAACTTGGTTGGTCTTCAACCCAAAGTTGGAGTTTCTCAATACTTGATTCACCTTCCTTGTGTCCTCATCATGAATTTCATGGGATACATTTTCACTTTCAGGTGTCCTCTCTATTAATATCTCTAAATATCCTCCGGATTTCAGGGTCTGAAACATTACAGAAACGTTTTTATAGAAAACATTCTGCAATGACTCAGTTCAGGATGATTCCAGAACCCTATATTGCACAGGTTGTATTTTTGAAAGTACAATGCCTCAGGAGATTAAATTTTAACCCAACGTACCTTGATCCGTCTACTAATTATCCTCCAAGACATTAATTATGAAACATTGTAGAAACAAAGTTATAGCGAAAATGTCAAGGTGTCTCAGATGTAGTAGCGAAGCCCCAAGACCTTGAGCTCTGACACCATATGTTAGGATCCGAATATCAATATAACATAGAAAAACCTAAGAATAAGTACTCAGCGCCTTGAAAAAGAGAGAAATTCAAATAATAAGCCTCTTCGAGGGGGAAACCTCCTTATGCCCACATAAATGTTCAATTACAAGATGATTCAAAATGAAAATGTCTCCTTGGTATATATAGGAGACTAGGAGGTATAATTACAACTAATGGAATAAAGCCGACATAAATAAAATAACATTACTAAGTAATATGCCCCAATTAAGGGGTAATGAGCCACTATTTAGGGCTCAACAATAATGGTGGATGGAACATGGAAGACAATGTTCGATAATTTAATCAGGAAGAATAGTGAAAGTATAGTGTTGAGGGCATGGTAGGTCAATGCCATAGTGGTCCAGTGGTGATGCCACATCTCCGCCATGCATAAGCCATGGCAGAGCCACAAAAGAATCCACATCACTCTACATGTCATGGGAGGATTGAACCATGTGTCTCAGATAATACACTAACATATCAGATACTGGAAGCTTGAAAGAGGAGTGCAGTGTTCAAGGCCTGTGGCCCCAATGGACCGATAAGCCGGGTGGCCCAGTAGACCCGGTAGTTTGGATGCTTGGGGAATGGGATCAACTATCGATATCAATCTAAGGATCATATCAGGAAGTTGTGATTTAATAAAAAAAATAAAAAAAGATCGACAGTTGGCGTTTGGCCAAGGTCTAGATTGGATGTTGCTAAGTGATAGAGATTTCCACTCAGTGCTTATATATCGCGGTGGCTCGATGTCCTGATGGACCCGATGTCTCGGTGATTCAATCAAGCTAACAAATCAATAGTTTAGATCAAATCGAGGAATGATCGAATGGTTGTCGAGTGTTAAGGGTTGGTGAAAAAATCGCATGATATGAAAAGTGTTTGTGTTGGCTTTTGAAGGAGTGTTGCAACTCGATTTTGAGGAGATATGAGGATGACCCCATGGACATATTTTTGGTATGTGGAAAAATCCATGGAAGCATGGAGTGTATAAATAACATATCCTGAATTTGTTTTGAGAGTGGAGTGAGAGAGAAGTGCATGTGAAATGAATAGATTTAAGGCTCTGAAGTTCATGGAATGAAATAATGTGAGTGGTGTGTGAAGAGAAAGGATAAGGAAGTGACGCTCTAAGTCTCTAAGGTCTGAGGTTTCCTAAAAATGGAAGAAAATATAATGTAATTTTCCAAGGGTGGTTGGGAGGTGCAAGGACAAAAGGAACTTCTAAAATCATGCATATTGTAAACTGGTGGAGAATGATGTTACAATAGAGACAGGGTAGAATATTTATGCAAGTGAAGGCTTGAAGCAAAGAGAATTTTTTTTATTGTTGACGATTTAAGGAGATTGGTGTCTCCAATAGGTTGGTGCCTACATATTGCTGAGTTGGTGTTCAACTAAGGATATCAGTGTCTCCTGCAGGTTGGTGCCTTCAAAAATTTTATTTGTAGGTTGGATCCTATAGGTAGTTTTGAGTTGGTGCTCAGATGAGAAGATTGGTGTCTCCTGCAGGTTGGTGCCTGTAAACATTGTAACGGATTTGTATTTGTAACAGGTTGTTTCCTGTGAAACTTTTTTGATAAAATATTTATGTAGTTTTCTCCCATTTAGGTTTCCATGTTAAAACTTTAAGTATTGTGTATTGTATGGTTTTTAATATTTATCATTAAATGTTTATGGTTGATAAAATAATAAATTGATCAATATTGTAAGGAATGAAAAATCAGTCTTACATTGATTCACCCCTATCAGTGTAAGCAAGTGTTCCAACATGCACAAATCTTTCATAATTGTATAACGATTTTTAATTGGGGATACTTAGGACTAAGATTCATTTCCATCATCCTGAATGATGGAATTTTTTTTACTAAGATTCGACTCTCGATTGATAGAATTCTTTTGTTCCCTATTAAATTGATTGGAGTTTGTAGAAGCATATAATATGAAATATTTGAGCTTTGTGAATCCTTCATATATTTTTGGCTTCTGCATATGGCTGCACATTAGTAGGTTTTTGGTTGAGGCAACATAAATTTCTATGACCAGTCAAACCTTTTGGACACTATTTGATTAAAAATGTTATTAATATGATAGGGATGGTTATTCTTTGAAAATTTTAACTTTCCACATTTAGCGTACAATTGGAATTGCATTTCTTATATAAAGTCTTCTCATTTATTTAATATATAACTAATAAATTCTAGCATCCTTGTAAAGGCATGTGACGGTTCTTGGGAGAATTCATTAGAAATGATTGTTTGATTGTGAACGTGAGAAAAAAAAAATTAATTAATTATATATATATATATATATATATATATATATATATATATATATATATTGTCACAAAGATAGTGTAAAAATGTTATATTATCTTTCACCTCTTCTTAAGAAAGATATTGTATTGAATGTGGTTTCATTGTAATTTGGTAGTATTGTCCATTTTTCATCTCTCTTTGTATTCTCAAAATTAATAAAAAATATATTTTTTTGGTGGTGGTTGAGTCTCGATTTTGGGACAATTGTTCTCATCTTCGGTTGAAGTGGGAGAACATATGTTGTATTTTATTATTTCTTACTCTTTTTCAATGGTGACAAGTAAGATTGTGTTACCAAAGCTCACTAGCATAAACTATTTCTATTACAAAAGGATGCAACCCATATGTATCAATAGAGATTTATGGGATCTTATAATAAATGGGTACGGATTTCCTTCTGATGAATATTATAAATCATTGGATGCTGTAGGAAAAACATATTTAAAGGAACTCATAGAGAAGGATAATGAATCACTCTCTTTAGTAGGTAGTGCAGTTGACGAATCCATCTTCCTAAGAATCAATGTTGTGGAATCATCTAAACAAGTATGGGATATATTAAAAGGTACTTATGAAGGTGATGTAGTTTCCAAGTTTCAAACATTAGGGAGAAAAATTGAAAATTCTAACATGAATGCTAATGAATCAATTAATGAACATGTAATCAAAATACATGATATTGTTAATCAAATGAGGACACTAGGTGAATACATTCTAGAAATAAGAATGCTTGAGAATATTTTATGAAGTCTTTGTTGGGATTGGCATTTAACTGTAGAGGAGAATGGATTCTTATCAAGGACCAAACCAACAATATCGAGATGGAGTTGGTTGCACATGTCCATAAAATGGGGATCAGGGATCTTAATTGGACATGGTCAACCACCAAATTAGTCGGTCGTTGGAATGAAAGAATTGATCAATTTCCTTAACCAACAAGGTGAGGTTTACAATGGAACCTAATGTTCCAACACCCTCCTGTAAACTCATCTTGGAGGAAAAGAATTACACATCCTTCCCCCTAAATTTGTTCTGACTGGAAATTTGATAAAAAAATGGTACAAAAACACTCTTGAGTAATTATTATCACCATCAATAGTTGATTAAGGAAAAAAGGTAGTCATCCATTGCAAAATCTATTGTCCAAACATATTCCCCATTGATCAGTCGACTAGACAACAAGATAGCATAACTCAGTCGAATAGTTGACCAGAAAAAAAACATAGCAAAACAGTCTTTGTATCCAATAGTCTCCACCAAGCTAGACAATATTTGTATCCAAACAATCTTCATATCCAAGTAGAATAAGCAGTAGTACAACTCACAATAACACAGTCAAACATGGTTCAATCGGTCTCAACAAATCCAATTTTATTTAACAAGAATCGGTTGAGTCAACAAGACAAAACATTAGTTGGTTTTACACATCATCAAATTCAAGTACTCCCCCCCCATTAAATACATATGAGGGATCAAATTATCAACAATAGATCACATCCAAAACATGATTTGATGAAAAATAGCAAATTGAAACTCAATCGATGAACATGCAATCAAAACCTCCAATTGACTATCATCTCTAGTTGAATCTTATTCAACCAAAATCCTAGTCGAACTTCAGTTGACTATCATAGTGGGTGAATCCTTGGTCAAACACTGCACAAAAATTAGTAATGAAGAGGAACGTTGCACAACTGTACAACCAATGATACATAATGGTATGAAGTCACCAAGCATTTGGATAGATTCTACCATGACCATTCATCAATCCAACCACAGTTTATCATGTTAGTCGGTATTGTTCCACGGTTCTATCTTTCAAGTATCTTATGCAAATATATGAAAGAATTATTTTCATTTCTTCGATGATGAGGATGACAATAAGGCACAAAGTTCTATGTTGGATAATCAGAAGAATAGGGCTCAGGGTCTAGTGAACTCTCAGGAGTAGAAAATTAACCCGACATATTAGCAACAATGTCATCAACACCAATATTCTTAGATTATGGCATGCTAGGAACAACTAACGCATCAGTTTGTTTAGTGGTAGGTTGCTTGTTTGGAAAATCAGTTTGAACTGCACCTGGAATAAATAAAACTTCCTTGTTCACAGCAAGGCCAGGTGTAGGCATGGAGGAAACAACATTGTCATATCTAAGGCATGTTCTTGGTGACTTCATCTCAGATGTAATAGGAACAATGATACCGTTTCCATTATTCCCAAGTCCTTCTCCAGTATAGCGCATATTGTTGAGCAGTCAGGACCCAATGCTTGTAGTGTGCTTTTCAAAGTTGAGGGAAACAACACAATCATTAGTATTAGTGAATAAATCAATAACATATTACTTAAAAATATCATCATGGGATGAAGAATTAGTAATTGATCCTGAAAACTTAGCAACATTGATCTTCTTCTTAAAATTCTTCTCAATATTTGGAATTGGCGAACTTGATCTTTAGGGTTCTATTTGTAGTATTGTAAGCCTTGAATAGTTTCATCCTTCTCAGTCATATGTAGAAATAAGGAGTCATAATATTCTCTAAATGCCTCATATTCATAAAATAGTAAGTTGTTATATTCTTCAAGAGTAACAACTTCTTCATTAAGATCATCGACGGAGGCCTGTAAATGGGAAACTTTGTTTTCTAGTTGGGTATTGGATTCTTCTAGTTTGCAAATGTTTGTTTTCAAGAAAAAAAAATTGTATGAGAAAGAGTTTTCATATCCTTCATGAGATCATCAATGAGATATATTTTATTTTCGAAATCATCTACCAAATACTGAAAAATGGTTTCCATTGTTTGTTGTAGGTCAACAATTTTCCTATATTTCTCATCAAACCACTATAGAAGTCTGGTTGCAATAGGAAAGCCTCCTCTTCCATTTGGGTATGGGATTTCTCCAGGTCATTCTTCAATTGTTTATTCTTATTCTTCAACTCTGCAATATAATTTTTCAAGTTATATGCCCTTGTATGAAGTCGATTACGAGACTCTTCCAAGGAAGTGGCCTTTTTCTCACAAATATCCTATAGTTTTTGAAACACTATGAATTCATATTCATTAATAATTCCCATTGTTGATAGAGGGTTATATCAAGGCACTAAACGTGCAAAGGAAAAGAGTGGATGGGAAATTGACCACAAAGGCAAGACAATCTTCACCAGTGGACTTATACCAAGTCGGTGTTTTGGTATGCTACCTCCAACAAGTAAACGACATTTAGTGATGTAAATTCATTAATGGAGTACCAATCATACATATCCATTCATCCACACCATGAACATACCAATTGACATATATTAGTTCTGGTGGATTTCAAGTCAATCACATAGGGAAAGGGATCAATTACACAGATGAATGAGTTAACCAAACAATTTTTGTAGTCAAATTGAAGAAGGAAAGGATACTTGTGAGATCTAGGGAAGCAGTCATTTGAATGAGGTAATGTTTTTCTAGTTAATCCACGATCATATCCACCAATCGGAAAATATTCTTATTGATGGGATCAATTTCTAGTCGAGGGAGGCCAAAAGATAATGTCTAGTTATGTTGGATCTAGGAACGATTCGATCACAAAACTTGTATGTTGATCCAAGAAAGAGGAATTTGAGTCAAAATAATAAAATTCCACCACTTAATTTGAGCCACAGACTTATATCCATTTGCAGAGATCTTATTCAAAAGAGGCATATTTCTATCCAAGTGGAATCCCCCTTCCAGTCGGTAGCAGGGATAGTTGGGCCAAGCAAAGGGATTGAATCCACGAGAGTTTGGTTGAGTTGAATAATCTCCATGAGTCACATACACACTTGGGTAGTATCACAATCACCATTCCATGAGTCGAGTCATACATTAAATGGATTGAATGTTTGATCAAGGGAATGGTCATTCCAGTCACCACGCTGGTCAAATGTCTTGTTTTTCAAGCCATATTTGGTCGTACTTTTTCATAGGTAGTGATTCAACCGAGCAATTATTCTCTAGTGGAGTCAAGACTCAATTTTGACAAACGCATTTCCCAATGGTGAAAAATACTGAGTAAGAAAATAAGTCAATGGTTCCTTCTAATATATAGTCTAGTGTGAGGGTAAAATCTCACTCCGTTCGATTTTTATACCATCTCGTGAAAACTTAAAAAAAAAAGTCATGATAATCAATCTTTAAGACATATCTAGGGAATATTAAAAAACCATAGGTGAACCATCTTTAGCAAAACCATGGAGCAGAAAATTCAACAAAGATCAATCCATAACAACTTCCCACTATTTTATTCTCATCTGATTCTTCTTTATGAATCTGAGATCACAACCAATATATTTGAAACCATGTTGGGACATGAAGTTAATGGCACATGAGAATGGATATGAGATCAGTGGTGGTGTATATAAAGAAATCATTACACTAAAGCATGAGCACACTCCATGACAGATAAAAAGATCTTTCGATGATGATGATAGATCAATCTGAGGGATAGTCTATAAATAGGTTCTAGTCAAGGCCCAAACCAACCATATTGAGATGGTTGCAGTTGCACTTTTCCATAAAATAGGAATAAGGGATCCTGAGTGGACATGGTCAACCATAAAAAATTTCGATCATTGGACCCAAAGAATTGGTCAACTTCCTTAACCAACAATGTGAGGTTTACAATGGAACCCATTTTTCCAACATTCTTGTGCCTAAATTTGAAATTATTCCCACCAGTATCATGGTTTCTAAAGATATGAATACAATGGGAATAGATGAATTGAATGGTTAGTTTACAATTGTTGAAGAAATAACTGCAAGTGAGCATATGGAAAATGATTTTTCCCCAAGGTATATAGGGAAAGGAAGAAGCCATGGACAATATCATAATCAAAGTTTTTAGAATCATAATAAAAATCAATATAATTCACATTATTTTAATTAGGGAAATGCATCCACTTCAAGAGGTAGAGGAAGAAGTCCAAGTCAATTTAGAGGAAGAAGCAGAGAAGGATCTTGTGGAAGAGGAAGAGGAAGATATGGGTCTCAAGAAAGACATGGAGTAAAATGTTTTCATTGACGGAAATTGGGACATTTGGAGAGGGATTACCGTGTCAATTATGTGATATGGAAAATAAAGGTGTTAATATTGTTCCTGAAGAAACCAAAAATAAGAATCTATTTATATCAAGTTTTATGGAATATAATGAAGAAATAAAGGATCGGTACATTGATTTGCTATGTTCAACTAATATGACATCTTGGGAGGAATTGTTCACTAGAATAAATGACAAATATTATGGTAACATAATATTTGGTGATGATAGTTCTTAAGAAGTTGAAGGGAAAGGTATAGTGGCAATCCCAACATTGAATGGAAATAAGAAGTTTATTGATGATATGTTGTTGACACCAACATTGATACCTATTTTCTGTAGCACAAATGATGTAACAAAACTACTAGTACAAATCACCTACATAGTTCATATATGTTGATTTGACTTCATTAATTTTTCATTTGTGAAAATAGTTTGAAATGATGGAAGAATCAATCTAGGAATCGGGGAAAACAAAAAAAAATAGGAAATTCCATTGATTTTGGTTCGGTAGCATGAAGTACTAGTATGGTGAATTTTAGCTCTAGAGGAAATAAAAATGATTTTTCCTTTTTAAGTTTCATTTGTGCAGTGGGGATTTTAAATCCATTTTAATTTTAATCTAAATTGGGCCTCTATCTTCCTAGCTTAAAATATCATAGTCTTATTAAGTAATTATATTAAATTTGTGTGGATTGTCTCTTTGTTTTGTTTGATCTTTTTTCTAGGTATTTCAGGATGCATTCCTCATAGATATCATCAATTATGGGGAACTCTAGTGGGGTTTTTTTGGACTTGCTGCTTTTCCCTGTTCAAATTAATCCGTTTTTATTTGGACATTGGCCTTGGTTTATTGTGTTCAATTATTTTTGTTTCTTGTCAATTTGGGGGAGTCCTAGGGGTGGTTTTATGGGTCTGCTAGGTGATTTATATGTCTAAATCTTGTTACATTTAATTATCAATCCAGATTTTGTAAACTTGTGAAATGCTTACACTATATTTGCAGAATTAGATCGTTTATAGAATCTATCTAATTTGAAAGTATTAAATACACTTGCATAAGGAAAACATAGTTTCATTAAATTAAAATATAATTTGACCACTCTTGGTGATCATCAGGTACGTGGACATTGATCATATCACTAGGATCTTGTTGTCACCAAGTTATCTCTTTTCTAGTCTCAAACTTTCAAACTTTCTAGATATCATCATTCCATTGTAGGTGAATTCGGAAACACACCACACTTGCATCAATGTAAAGACTAACTACAAAAGGAAACACACTTGCATAAACAAAACACACTACACCTTGCAAAAAAAAATCATACTTGTAAAAATAAATAAATGGAATTAAAAGACATCCTACAGTAAGAAACACTTTTTTCTCCTGTTGTGGGCCCTTGATTTCATATAATAGAGTGATACTACTAATCTACAACATAAATAAACTAATATAATTGCAAACTACATGAATTATAAAACCACAACTTGTAATAAAAGAAGAATCATATAACTACAATCCATATGGACACAATATCTCATGAAATGTAGTGTATTCCATCATAGTATGTATGTATGCTCCAAGAATCCTCCTCCTGGAATAAGAAGGAACTCTTATTTATACATAAAATTTCTTTGAAACTAAGATAAGCAATAATTATTTCAAATCCACAAATATCTCATATAGTTACAACCATTTCTTAATAATTATAAAGTCAACATTATCTCCAAAAATATCCAAGATATTTAATAACAAATCCTATCAAAGACTGCATGATTCTTCTCTATCCAATATGTTTGATTTATCTTCCAAATCCTCATCAAATCTTCAATGGGTGAAGAGTAAATTCGTATTTGGAGCTAGGACATAAAAATTTGCATTGTTTCAAGCTCTAAATGTACCTGTAATCATTACCGAACTAACCCAACTTTTAAAGCTAAGTGAAAACATGTTATTTTTCTACCATTTAATCATGAATTCACTTAAAATAATAAAATAAATGCATTGGAAAATATCTTGAACCTAATCCCACATAAAGCATTAAAATAGACTTAATACAAGGTTACAAGAAGCAGAAAATGATTAAAAGTCAAGGGAAAGGTTGTGAAAACATGATGAAAGTGATTGTAATTTGGTGACTCGACATCTCCCCCAAGCCAAAATCTTGTATGTCCCCATGCAACCTTGCATCTGAGTCTTATGAACTATGTGATTATCTATTCTACTCAAACATTGGGTAGTAGTGCTAGAAGTTGCAGTTGAGTGTCTTGTGGTTGGTTCTTGTGTGACAACCACATGTCTTGTGAGTGTTGGTTCTCATGTGGCATCACTTACCTATTGAATATTTTATCTTTCCTGACTAGAAAAAAATATCTTAGCCCTTATCCAACAACAAAAAGATTGTAAACTTGAAAAATAAACCCAATAGTCTATGCATATCATCTGTGTTTCGAAATCAAAAACCCAGGCCTACAAAACAACCAATATATCACAAATACCAATATGGGTATGGGTGAATTTTGGTGAGCACGTTGATTTCACCCTAATGTTCCTTCTCGCAAAAATTTAGAGAAATGTAGTTTTTGGATTTCAAGTTATACAGAAAAAAAATTATGCACTTTATTAAAAACAAAGTGCTAGAAATTACCATTCTTTTGTCTTTAGAAAAACAAATTTGTTGTCATTTTTTTGTTGTTGTGGATGATGCATGGAAATAAAACCATACTTCTAAGATTATGTGTTGTTTATACACATACTTGAGCTAGGGTATAGTGTCAGTTAAAAACCTTTTCAAAACATCATTTAGCTTTCCAACATAGTTGTTATTTTCTCTTATATATAATCTTCAAATTTTCCCAAACTTATCAACCATGTATGCCACAAGGCCCCATCAAAGGTTGATATCCAATTAAGTTCCAATGTTCTCAAATTTCTAGTGTTGAAACAAGGGTTTTTATAATTAAACTAAGACCACAGTCTGTCTTCACAATGTGCAAACCAACTACGTGCATGTTGTCATAAAATCATGCTACTACAGGTTCGTACATATATTGAGTAGATTCCCTTGGTTTCCCACTCAAATATTGTTGTGATTACAAAATTTTAACTCTATTTTGATGCATGGAAAAA
>SNQJ01S0003889.1:344115-355367 GCA_010110895.2 Picea sitchensis
ATATAAACACATCTAAAAGGTAGATCAACAAAGTGTTTGACGAAATACCTCACTCAGAAAAAGTTTTGAAAAGACACCAAAACAGTGATGATCCTTGCATAATGGCTTGGGATCATTACACAAGAGAGACATTCAGAAGGACTGTAAAGGAAGGCTGGAAGCACTAAGGGTTGCTGAGTGACAATAGATCTTTTAGGAGGGAAGATAGACAACAGGCGAGATGGCTATTGAAGGTAATGCACGCAGTGGGAAAAAGAACCGCTAGAAGCAGGAGAAAACTGTGAGAGATAAAGAACTTGCTGAGATCAGGGCGAGGATGGAAATTCTAGCATTCCATAGTAGAATGCAATGTCAAGATGGGTGTATGAATGGCCCATGAAGACAAAGATAAAAAGGCCAATCAGGGGATTGGTGGCCAGAAGACAACAAAGGTTGTTAAAGGGATGGTTGAGGCATGCTGAAAACCTCAACAGACCAGAGGAGATGGTTTAGGTGTGTGAACCAGAGGCTGGGAGAAATCTCAGTGATGCTAAGGATGACATGAGATCAGCTGAAGATATCAAGGACTGCCAAGAGGGCAGTACAGGAATTCCCAATTGCCAGGAGGGCAATGAGATGAGATCATTGCAGGATCTGATAGACTGTCAAGAGGACAGTGAGGGAATATCACATTGCCAGGAGGGAAATGAGATGAGGTCCGAGGATCTCATAGACTTCCAGGAGGGAAAGGGAGAGAAGATGAACTTAGAGCTGAGTTCATATCAGCAGATGCAGCTGACAGAGAAGGGGGATCAGAGGAATCTTCTAATAATTGAAGGAATTTGAATATTCCTGCCACATCACCCAAGGAAGGAAAAAGTTTGTGATGCCAGTGAAGCAACAACAACAGACCAACAACTAGCATTGACTGCCAAGGAAGAAGAAGCGTTGGAGCATATGTTAGAGGCTTCCCAAGTAGAGGAAGAAGATGAGTATTCCGAGGAATGGCTCAATATTTTCAACAAGGAAACTGAAAAGACTGCAACATTGAAGCTTGCAGAAGAAGAAGAAGAAGAGGTAGAAAACATGAGATTTGTTGATCTGTGGGAGCAGATTGAAACCCTGGAGAGAAGGGTAGAGGTGCAGAGCATGCACATCCAATAGATGAGGTTAGAAACTGATGGAGGAGATTTCTAGGCTAAGGAGCAACTGGAAGAAGTTGGAGACATACCAGCAAGAGAGATGGTGGTAGAAGCACTGTCAGATGAAGAGGCTGAACGACAGGTCATTCAAGAGAAGACTGTAGAGAAGACTGCAACAAAGTGGACACTTAGTGCCACATAGGGAGAAATGATAGTTAAGCTGTCAAAAGGGGAAGATGAGCAACAACTCAGTGATATAACTGCAAAGATGGAATTTTCAACAAAGTGGACACTTAGTGCCACAGAGGATGAAGAACATAGCATGGGAGATCATGGTGATCTACCCATCTACAGAAAGAAATTGCAGTGGGGGAGACTGCATGAACAGAGCTAGACAGGACAACAGCTGGATGAAGTGATCGAATAGATCAAGAAGTTGATGTTGAAGTCAACACAAGAGACTGCCAACGATGAGAATTTCAGAAGAAGGGAGACAACAACAGTAGCAAGGCAACAACAACAACAACAATAGAGAGATGGAGCAGGGAGACAACTCCAAAGAGTTGTTTGGGATCCAGGAGGATTTCAACAGCCAGGGTGGAGAGCTCATGAATTTTTGCAGCAGAGGAGTATGATGCAGGAGCCTCACTCCCAAGCCAACCATGCGCCAGCCAGCCAGCCCACTCAGCGCACGCATTCAACGAGGAGGAGAGGCGCAACCCTCTCATATTCAAATTTTTAATTTGAATCAAGCACATTTAATGTTTGTAAGGTTGTAAGAGCCAAAAGGATATGCCTATATGAAGACTTTAGATGTAGATATCCTTTAATGGTTGTAAGGCTGAGATCTAGATCTGATTCAGACTAGAAAACCATTTAATTATGAATTCAATGTAATTGAATAGAGTAGGTGAGATGGAGGGAAGAGCTCAAAGAGCCCCCTCATGTAAAATATCTATGGGCATCTCATTTTGAGTTAGTAGAGAGTGCATAGAATAAGGAGAGAAGGAGCCGAGACTCTGTCAAAGTCTGAGCTCAGGAACACATTGTAAAAGAGGCATTTTACATTAATACAAACAACAGTTTTTCCTGCATATTATTCTATGGTTGCATGAATGTCTTTATGTGTGTTCATTATATGCTGTAGATGTGTGTTAGTATGCATTAGAGGGATATATAGGTTCTGCTATCTATTGGGTTCTTTGATTTCAGGTTTGGGGATCTTTGAGGCGTCATGCCAAGAGGGCATGACAGAACACTGTGGGTTCTGAAAGCTAGTGCATATAGTGCACTTCCAATTCTGCAGAATTTGGACAAAGACGTGCCAGGAGGGTGCACCAGTCGAAGTATTAAACTCAAGGAGAAACCTCAAGGTTGCTGAATACCTTGGAGGTGAGACTGTGCAGAGGAAAGGCACAGAGGAAAACAAAAATTCTGAGAAAGCTCTGCCAAGAGGGAATTGAGCAAGTGCACAGAGCGTACATGAGAACTCTGCTTAGATTTCATTGAAGGGAAAAAAATCACTGAGGGATTCTACAGGAGCTTTGCTAGGAGGGCGTTGAGTAAGTGCTGGTTTGCACAGGAAATAAATCTTTTGTGTTCTGGAACAGAGAAGAGTCCGGGAGAGGATCTTCACAGGGTTGCTGAACACCCTGCAGACTCAGCAAGGAGTTGCTTGAGCAAGAGACTACCAAGAGGGCATCGGATTCTCCATCTGAGGGAGAAGGAAAAAGGGTGAAGTCCCTTAGAGGTCTGAGCAACATACAAGCTCAGGATAGATAGCACCCATGTGTGTGCAGAGACTCTGCAAGGAGTGCAGAAGTCGAGGGAAACCCTTTCAAGGTTTCACAAGTCTGAGGAAGCTTAGGAGGGAAAGCGTCCTTAGAAAGAAAACAAGAGCCAAGGTTACAGGCTCTGCAACATAAGATACAACTGCCATCTGATCGAGCAGAGGAGAATATCTGGACCATTGAAGTTCCACGTCCAAGAGGCAGCAGCAACGAGAGTGCATAGGAGAAGAAGATTTGAGCCGTCAGATCTTTCACAGATCACTGACCGTCGTTGGATCTGGGAAAAGGTGCGTGCGAGTTAATCTTGCATATGAGCTGAGTGGAGGCTCACTGAAAGTCCCGAAACGACAAAGGCATCGAGGTTTCAGAGATTTGGGATTCTGGATTTCGGGAATCTCAATGACGAGAGATTGGGGCACTTCATAGTGAATGTCGCGAAACAACGAAAGGATCATGGATGTCCTTTTGTAGGAGGACACATGGCGGACATCCGGAAGCCCATCGAGATTTTAGAGATTTCGGCATATCGGGGTTTCGGATACCGGGAGTTCGTGGGTGAAAGAATCGGGAGACTAGAAGGCCCGGGCTGCGAAGTCCCGAAAATATTAGGAACGTTCATCCCCGAAAGGGAGGATTTCGTCATTCTAGGTACCGGGGATGTGAAGGGAAAAAGTTCAGAATTCTTGAACCACGAAGTTCTGAAAGAACATGAGCCGTTGGATGAGAGAGGATCACAGCCGTTGATCTCCCTTTGATTTGGTACTTCGGTATTTCAGGTACTGGGAAGTCCAAGGAGCAAGGACCGGGCAACCTTGCATCGCGGGATTGCGAAACGCGAAATCCCAAAGGCGTTGAGAATGCGATAGAAGGCTGACATTTCAGCATAAAGGAAATCGAGATACAAGAAATCTTGAAGACAGGGAATCCAAGCTCTTGGGTTTGAAACCCTTGAAGTTGTGAAACGCGATATAGAGGAGAGTGAGGCTATGGTCACACCGGGTATCGATATTTTAGAATTCGACAATTCGGGGATTCCGCTACAGAGAGATGCGCACTTTGACATTTGGAACTTCGAAATCACGAAACGTGAAAAGCCGAGGAACATAAACCCTTGGAGGAGAAAACCGAGGAGTGGCTTTTTGGAAGTCCCAAAGACAAGGAACTGGGGTATTTCAGCGTTGGAAACCCTGAAGTTCCAAAAGAGGCATGTGGTCATGGGGGAAAGTGGTCACATAGGCTGAAAATTCACCATTTCAGCATATCGACATTCAGAGGTTTGATAAGCCAAGGAACTCGACATTTGGGTTCATGAAATCGCGAAACCCGAAATCCTTTTTCTGGCAAAGGTCACGGTCATATCTTGGAGGCCGTTTGGAGGAGAAGGACTTGTGGATCAAATCTGGTTATGGGTTTCTGAGCAGGATCCCGAAGAGCTAGTTGAGGCTAGCGAAGGAAGAACGATCCTGTAGCGGACTCTGGCCCAAGGGTCGGGGGTATGCAACAAAGTGGTATCAGAGCTCAAAGTCTGTTTATATATTTCAGGTAGAGGAAGCGAGAGGAAAAAGAATACCCTGATATACAACAAAGTGGTATCAGAGTAGAAATTTTGTCTGTATATTGCAGGTAGAGGAGAAGGAAAGCAGAGTGCTGAATAAACTCTATAGTGATTGTTTTTAGGTACGCAACAGTCAAGGGAGATAGTCCGGAGGATTGTAAAGGAAGGCTAGAAGCACTTAGGGTTGCTGAGTGACAACATATCTGTCAGGAGAGCAGATAGATAGTAGGCAAGAGGGCTACTGAAGGTCATTCGCGAGGTTGGAAGAAGAACCACCAGTAGCAGGAGAACACTACGAGAGTTAAAGAACTTGTCGAGATTAGGGAGAGGATGGAAATTATGGCATTGCAGATGCATCAAAATGCAAAGTCGAGATGGGTGTATAAATGGCCCATGAAGACAAAGATAAAATGGCCAGTCAGGGGATTGGTGGCCAGAAGACAACAGAGGTTGTTAAAGGGATGGTTGAGGCATGCTGAAAACCTCAACGGACCAGAGGAGATGGTTCAGGTGTGTGAACCAGAGGCTGGGAGAAATCTCAGTGATGCTGAGGATGACATGAGATTAGCTAAATATCTCAAGGACTGCCAAGAGGGCAACACGGGAATTCCCAATTTCCAGGAGGGCAATGAGATGAGATCACTGCGAGATCTCACAGACTGTCAAGAGGACAGTGAGGGAATATCACATTGCTAGGAGGGCAATGAGATAAGGTTCGAGGATCTCATAGACTGCTAGGAGGGCAACAAAGAAATTCCATATTGCCAGGAGGGCAAGGGAGAGTAGATGAACTCGGATCTGAGTTCATATCAACATATGCAGCTGACAGAGAAGGGGGATCAAAGGAATCTTCTAATAATTGGAGGAATTCGAATATTCCTACCACATCGCCCAAGGGAGGAAAAGGTTTGTGGCGCCAGTGAAGCAGCAACAACAGACCGACAACCAACATTGACTATCAAGGAAGAAGAAGCATTGGAGCAGATGTTATAGGTTGCCTAAGCAGAGGAAGAAGATGAGCATTCCGAGGAATGGCTCAATATTTTCAGCCAAGAAGATGAAAAGACTGCAACATTGAAGCTTGCAGAAGCAGAAGAAGAAGAGGCAAATAACATGAGATTTGCTGATTTGTGGGAGCAGATTGAAACCTTGGAGAGAAGGGTAGAGGTGCAGAGCATGCACATCCAACGGATGAGGTTGGAAACTGATGGAGGAGATTTCTAGGCTTAGGAGAAACTGGAAAAAGCTGGATACATACCAACAAGAGAGATGGAAGTAGCAACACTGTTAGATGAAGAGGTTGAATGGCAGGTCAGTCAAGAGAAGACTGCAACAGAGTGGACACTTAGTGCCACACAGGGAAAAATGACAGTTAATCTGTCAAAGGGAGAAGCTGAGCAACAACCCAGTTATATAACTACAAAGCTCAACTTTGCAGTAGAGTGGACACATAGTGCCACAGAGGATGAAGAAGATAGCATGGGAGATCATGGTGATCTGCCCATCTGTAGAAAGAAATTGCAGTGGGGGAGACTGCATGAACAGAGCCAGCCAGGATAGCAGCTGGATGAAGTGATCAAACATATCAGGAAGTTGATGTTGAAGTCAGCACAAGAGACTGCCAGCGATGCAAAGTTGAGCAGAAGGGATATAACAGTAGCAACAAGGCAACAACAACAACAACAATAGAGAGATGGAGTAGGGAGACAGCTCCAAAGAGTTGTTTTGGATCCAGGAGGATTTCAACAACCAGGGTGGAGATCTCATGAGGAGGAGCTCATGAATTTTTGCAGCAGAGGAGTATGATGCAGGAGCATCGCTCCCAAGCTAGCCATGCGCCAGCTAGCCAGCCCACTCAATGCATGCATTCAATGAGAAGGCGAGGCACAACCCTCTGATATTCAAATTTTGAATTTGAATCAAGCACATTTAATGTTTGTAAGGAAGTTGGAGCCAAAAGGCCATGCCTATATGCAGGATTTAGATGTAGATAGCCTTTAATGGTTGTAAGGCTGAGATCTAGATCTGATTCGGACTAGACAACCATTTAACTATGAATTCAATGTAATTGAATAGAGTAGGTGAGATGGAGGGAAGAGCTCGAAGAGCCCACTCATGTAAAAGATCTATGGGCATCTCATTTTGAGTTAGTAGAGAGTGCATAGAAGAAGGAGAGAAGGAGCCGAGACTCTGTCAAATTCTGAGCTCAGGAACACATTGTAAAAGAGGCATTTTACATTAATACAAACAACAATTTTTCCGGCATATTATTTTGTGGTTGCATGAATGTCTTTATGTGTGTTCATTATATGCTGTAGATGTGTGTTAGTATGCATTTGCAGGGACAGATAGGTTCTACTATCTTTTGGGTTCATTGATTTCAGGTTTGGGGATCTTTGAGTCTTCATGCCAAGAGGGCGTGACAGAACATTGCAGGTTCTGAAAGCTAGTGCATAGAGTGCACTTCCAATTCTGTGGAATTTGGACAAAGACACGCCAGGAGGGTGCACCAGCCAAAGTATTAAACTCAAGGAGAAACCTCAAGGTTGCTGAATACCTTGGAGGTAAGACTGTGCAGAGGAAAGGCACAGAGGAAAATAGAAATTCTAAGAAATTCTGGGAAAGCTCTGCCAGGAGGGAATTGAGCAAGTGCACAGAGTGCACAGGAGAACTCTGCTTAGAGTTCGTTGAAGAGAACAAAATCACCGAGGGATTCTGTAGGTGCTCCTCCAAGAGGGAATTGAGTAAGTGCCAGTTTTCACAATAAAGAACTCTTTTGAGTTCTGGAACAGAGAAGAGTCCATGAGAGGATCTTCACAGGGTTGTTGAACACCCTGCAAACTCAACAAGGAGTTGTTGGAGCAAGAGACTGCCAAGAGGGCATCAGATTCTCCATATGAGGGAGAAGGAAAAAGGGTGAAGTCCTTTAGATTTCTTAGCAGCAGACAAGCTCAGGATAGATAGCACCCTTGTTTGTGCAGAGACTCTACAAGGAGTGCAAAAGTCGAGGGAAACCCTTTCAAGGTTTCACAAGTCTGAGGAAGCTCAAGAGGGAAAGCGTCCTTAGAACGCAAACAATAGCTAGGGTTATAGGCTCTACAATGGAAGCAAAGATCGAGGCCTTATGAAGCGAGAATATCTTCCAAGGTGAAGGCAGAAGCATAAGCTAAGGAGAGAGCTACAGCTGTCGTCGAATCGAGCAGAGGACAAGATCTGGACCGTTGAAGTTCCACATCTAGGAGACAACAGCAGGGAGAGTGCATAGGAGAAGAAGATCTGATTCATCAGATCTTGCATAGATCACCGACCATCGTTGGATTTGGGAAAAGGTGCGCGCGAGTTAATCTCGCATATGAGCTGAGTGGAGGCTCACTGAAAGTCCCGAAACGACAGAGGCATCGGGGTTTCAGAGATTTTGGATTCGGGATTCCAGGAATCTCGATGATGAGAGATCAGGGAACTTCACAGTGAAAGTCATGAAACAACGAAAGGATTGTGGCCATCTATTTGTAGGAGGACACATGGCAGACATACGGAAGCCCATCGAGATTTTAGAGATTTCGGCATATTGGGATTTCAGATACCAGGAGTTCATGGGTGAAAGAATTTGGAGACTAGAAGTCCTGGGCCGCAAAGTCCTGAAAATATCGAGAATGTTCATCATAGGAGGACATGTGGCAGAGTGGTCAAGATTTCTAGGAAATCCTCGAAAGGGAGGATTTCGACATTCTGGGTACCGGGGATGTGAAGGGAAAGAGTTCAAAACTCTTGACCCACGAAGTTCTGAAAGAACATGAGCCGTTGGATGCGGGAGGATCATAACCGTTGATCTCCCTTTGATTTGGTACTTTGGTATTTCGGGTATCGAGAAGTCCAAAGAACAGGGACCGGGCAACCTTGCATCGCGAAATTGCGAAACGTGAAATCTGGAAGGCGTTGAGAACGCGATAGAAGGCCAACATTTTGGCATACCGGAAATCGGGATACCGGAAATCTTGAAGACAAGGAATCTAGGCTCTTGGGTTAGAAACCCTTGAAGTTGCAAAACATGACATAGAGAAGAGTGAGGCTGCGGTCGCACCGGTTATTAGGATTTCAGAATTCGGCAATTTGGGGATTCTGCTATAGAGAGATGAGCACTTCTGCAATTGGAACTCCGAAATCGTGAAACGTGAAATGCCGGGGAATATAATCCCTTGGAGGAGAAAGCTGGGGAGTGGCATTTCGGGGTTCGGGATTTCGTATGTCCCGAAGACAAGGAACCAAGGTATTTCAGCATTGGAAACCCCAAAGTTCCGAAAGAGGCATGTGGTAATGGGGGAGAGTGGTAACATAGGCTGGAAATTCACCATTTCGGCATATCGGCATTCGAAGGTTCGAGAAGCCAAGGAACTCGAAATTTGGGTTCACAAAATCGCGAAACCCGAAATCCTTTTTCAGGGAAAGGTAGCGGTCATATCTTGGAGGCCGTGTGGAGGAGAAGGACCTGTGGATCGAATCTGGTTATGGGTTTCTGAGTAGGATCCCAAAGATCTAGTTGAGGCCAGCGAAGGAAGAACAATCCTGTAGCAGACTTTGGCCCGAGGGTCGGGGGTCTGCAACATGATGATTAAAGGTATATTTAGAGCTTGCAACAATGAAATTTTTTGTCACCTAGGTCCAAATTCGAATTTTCTCTTCACCCATTGTAGATATGATAAGGATTTGGAAGATCACTCAAGCATCTTGGATAGAGAAGAATCATGGATTCTTTGATAGGATTTGTTATCAAAAACCTTAGATATTTTTGGAGATAATGTTGACTTGTTAATTATTAGCAAATGGTTGTAACCACGTGAGATATTTTTGGATCTGAATTAATTATTTCTTATCTTTGTTTGAAGTCAAGTTTATGTATAAGTAAGAGTTCCTTCTCCGTTACAAGGGGAGGAATCTTGGAGCATATGTCCAGATTGTGATGGAATAAACTACATTTCATGAGATATTGTCTCCATATGGATTGTAGTTATACAATTCTCATTTTATTATAAGTTGTTTTATAATTCATGTAGTTTTCAATTAGATTAATTTATTTATGTTCTAGAGTAGTAGTATCACTCTATTCTATGAAAACAACGACCCATGAAAAGAGAACAAAATGTTTCTTAATGTAGGATGTCTTATAATTCCATTTATTTATTTTTAAAAACTGGTTTATTTTCTTTCAAGGTGTCATGTGTTTCCTTTCATAGTTAATATTTACATTGATGCAAGTGTGGTGTGTTTCCTAATTAACCAACAATTGAATGACGATCTCTAGAAAGTTGGAAGGTTTGTGATCCAGATTATTTTCGGCATGAAATGAGATCGGAGATATAATAAAGAAATGCACAGAGATATTGCAAGAGAGACAACAATATAACCGAGATATAGCGGAAATAAAAAGAGTCACAGATATACAACAATACATGATTTCTATTAATGAAATAAATGTACAGAGACTGTAAAATATAGAGTGAAAGACTCGCTAGAATGGTGGTAGCTTATCTCTAAGAAGAGATGTGACGACTACTCGCATTCGTGAGAAGATGATTATTACAATGAGGCTCTAAGGGCCTTTTTAACATAAGTAAAATCCAAAACCCTAACCCCGGAAGATGAAAAGCCAAAATGTTTGTGGGCCCCGATGGGGGTAGTTGATACGTTAACTTTCTAGGGGAGTAACTTTTGCATACGATCTCCGTTTGGGGCGCTTGATAGCTCGTTGGAAAGATCTATCCGAGGCCTACAACGCTTGAGACAAAATAGCATCATAGATGCTATTTTGTGAGAGAAACATACCCAAAAAAAATTGTTTAGGGCCTCAAAATGGCCCCTGAAGTTCAGGACCCGAAAAAACTGCTAAAAATAGTAAATTACCAAAATTGCCAGAAACATGTTTTGGGCCAGTTGGAGAAGGTGGGTGGCCACCGATATCCACCTGGATCAGTTTGAGACTAAGAAAGAGATAACTTGGTGACAAAAAGATCCCAATAATAAGATCAATGTACAAGTAGATAATCATCACCAAGGGTGGTCGAATTAGCTTTAATTTCATGCAAGTGTGTTTTCCTTATGTAAGCATGTTTAATACTTTCAAAGTAGATATATTCTATAAATAATCTAATTATGCACATACAATGTTATCATTTCACAAGTTTACGAACTTTAGATTGATAATTAAATATAACAAGATTTAGACATATAAATGGCCTGACATTTTTGGCTTTGTTGTCAGGGAAATTCTAGAAGGATTACAACATTGATAGTTTTTTTTTTCTTTTTCTTATGCATGATTTCTTTTGGTTCTAACATTCTAGATACAATGGATTAGAGACGGTACAATGAGAGACAAGAACATGTGCATCCACTATAGTGGTTACTCTCTATCACTAGATCTAAAGTAAGTATTGTATGAATAGACGTAGAGATACGAGAGCTAGATTTACTAGTGGAATATGAAGAATTGCTCCATCCACCAATCCACCCACCACTCCATCAATTCCAACTTGTGGTGCAGTAAGAACCACTTCATTCACTAACTTATTTGTAGGAAGATCTACCAAACAAGAGATATATCTAAAGGAGAAAGAAAATGGAGAATAAGTTGTTGGAAATATGGAAATAGCAGGGATGCAGAATGTCAAGGTTGTCATTGATGGCAATCGTCTATGGCAGAAGAAGCTAGATGATGACAGAGCAATATCCAAGCAGAGTGATGAAGGGTATTCGACCCGATAGGAAGATGGTCGAGGTCGAGCAAAAGAA
>SNQJ01S0003890.1:0-55932 GCA_010110895.2 Picea sitchensis
TGTCCAAATAACTTCATCAATCTTGTGGTCCAAAACCCATGACTAGGGTTGACATCAATGACAACAACCAATCTTCCAACAATGATCATACAAATTAGAGAGGACATAGTGAGGCACTGATCTACATCATGTGATTACAAGTTAGAGGTGGCATACAACTTAGATATGATGCATTGGAATCATGCTAGTATGACTTAGAGATGATGTAGATGATACTTCAGATCATGCCAGTACAACTTAGATATGATGCATTCACATCAAGCTAGTATGACTTATAAGTGATGCAACTGATGACATTGTTGATGCAGGATGATATCAAATGATATGATTTGATTGTTGTTGATGCAGGATGATATCAAATGATATGATTTGATTGTTGTGGAGACTGTATGTCTCTGGACAGTAGCTGTATGCTACTTTGGTGGATGTGTTCCACTGGTAGTGACTATGTGTCACTGGTTAGTAGCCGTGTGCTACTAGGAGTGGTTGTGTACCACTGGGCAGTAGTTGTGTACTACTATGGATAGACACAATTGTGTTCTATTGGATGACAATATAACAATAGTATGATACTATCTAATTGCCATGGAGACTACCACTAGTGTTGGAGATTATTTCCAACTAGATGGATAGTCAGTGTGCTGATGTACAAACATTATCCAAGCAAAGAATGATCCATGCATAACATATTGTTGGTGGAAAGACATTCTCCATGTGGAGAATGGTCTAGGTTAACAGATTGCTGATGTATCATGGACCATTAGGAATAGATTATGGCATGATTAGGAAAATGGTTCAAGACCGATATTCTCCTGAGGCACAGTTATTGGCCTGATCAGGTCGAATAGTCCACCTCCTAAGGACACGACATCCTGATTAGGGTGGCTGATACGTGACCGATATTTTCTAAGGCATATGGGTAGATATTGATCTCTATGGTATATATGACTCGATTAGAAAATAGTCCGAGACCGACAATCCTATAGGAATGGTATCTGTAGCCCATGGCATGGCTTCCAACATCTGGGAGGACCGAAATTTCTCTAAGAAATAGGTCTGGATTAGAAGAATGGTCCTTGTATCCCATTGTGGGGCTTTCTACATCTGTTGGGACAACTATTCTTCTAAGACATATGTCCGAAATAGAAGAATGGTCCTTGTATCACTCTGCTAAGTAAGTGGCTTATTCGACATCATGCTCGATTACTTAGATGGAGTATGGCCTTGAGAGATGATGTAGTTGATGCTATAAGATGATATTGATAGTGGTGATGTTGCTCATGAGTTGATCTACGTGATCATGAGATAGCCTGTGTGGCTATGATAATGCTACCTTTAGAATGGTTTACAAGACTATGTGAGTCTTTCCCATACCATGTGAATATGGATGGATGTGTTTGAGACCATTAATACCTCCTTATCTAGGAGGGAGTGTTGATGCTACAATAGTTGCGGGAGGTATTAACCTCCATGTCTAACCTCTGACTAGATTAGAATGTTCTGGAAGCTAGAGAAACCCTAAATAGATGTGTAGAAACCCTAGAAGACATGTCGGCTCAATAAAATAATTAATAATTAAGCATTAGACTCTAAAAGAAAAAACAGGCCTGGACAAGTGACCAAGAGCACTATAAATAGAGGGCGCTTGAGCTCATTTGTTCATTCACTCACTCACAACTCACATAAGTTAAGTGGTGTGCAATTTTGGAGAATGAGTGTAGATGCAACTATTGCAACTGGGTTTTTGATCTTGGTTTCTGGTTTATGAACTCTTTGTTTGGTGAACTATTCTTGGAGTTGGAGAGAGAGAGAGAGAGAGAGAGAGAGAGAGAGAGAGAGAATATCTCTTGGTTATCTGTTGGGTCTGGTACTGCTTCCATAATTATTCTATATATCAAGGTTGCAATGCTTGGGGGTGGCTATGTGCCTATTGTTGGGTGACAATATTGAGATATTGTCTATGGAAAAACGAGCACATTGAATATTTTAACACCTCTAACCAAGGTGAATGAATATGTTGTGACTTGATTTTTGGAACAACATCTAATTAACAGGTTTGGTATTCCTTGAGTGTTAGTTTTTGACAATGCTTCATATTTCTCCTCATTAAATTATTGAATTTGCTTTAGAAAACATAATTATTCTATTTTTTTAGCTAATTATTATCCACAATGTAATGGTGTAGCTAAATTCACTAATAAGAACTTAATTTGTCTTCTAAAGAAAACAATTGTTGAAAACCATAGGAACCAGTAGAATGCTTTACCCGATGCTTTATGGGAAGATCAAGTTAGCCCCATGGTTTCTCTAGGGGCATCTCCTTTTTTCCCAATGTATGGTAAGGAAGCCATCTCGCCTTATAACATTTTCTTACCTTCTCTTCAACTGTCTCAATCTTCTCGGGGTAGAGTTCCTCAACCTTTCAAAATCAAATTAATACTCTTCTAATATTGGAGGAAGAAAGAGAGAAAGCCAATAAGAATTTTTTTGCTCATTAGTAGATTGTTAAACATTGTTTTGACAAGCATACATTAGGTGATAAAGTCTTTCAAGTGGGAGATATTGTTTTGAAATGGAATAAAATTTAATGAAGCTAAGGGTAGACACACAAAATTCCATTAGCTATGGTTTGGCCCATTTCAAGTGGCTGAAAAACTTGGCCTTGGCACATACATATTGAGAAACCAAGAGGAGGAGTTGGATCTCCTTGCTATCAATCGCCAAATCTTGAAAGGTTACTTTAGTTAATTTCCCTTGTGGTAGTTAATTAATTAATTTTTTTTTAACAAGTAGTTTACAATTTCTATTTTAGTTTTGATTTAACTCCTTTATATTTGATTTGGTTTACTTTTTTCCACAGATTAGGATTCTTTTGCTTTGGTTCTAAATTTTCTTCTTTTTGTTTGGTTTATAATTTTCAAAAATATGGTTTACAATCAATTTTATGAGTTTGAAGTTTACATTTTCTATATGTTGTTGTCTTTTAATTCCCCAAATCATGGTGCACCAATTAAGCCTTGTAAACTCTCCATGTGCTATTTAATTATTATCTAGAGGAGACATGATGCAATTATAAATTCTATAGATTTGCAAATTACCCAAATTAGTGGTGGCTCTTAGATCCCTCCAAGTGATTGAATCTCTAAAAGCTTTGAAACTGAAGCTGGAGGCAATGAACTAGTTATATGAAGGGTTCCTTTCACTCATATTAATACATTAGCTGAGCTCGAGAAAGGTAATAATCCATATATACTATGTTAAATACCTGTAAGGGGATGCCTTTATCACTCAAAATTTGCTAATTAATTCTTGAAACATGTATTATACCCACCTATTTGAAAATATCCATTGCTTCCCCCATCGTTAAATTATTAAACAAATTTTAAGAAGAAGGAATGGGAAAGAAAGTTCAATCTATTATGGGGAAATGTAGATATCTCCACCAAGACTATGGAAATATCACTCAAAAAATAATTCAAAGTTCATACTTGTGTATGCACTCGACAATGCATTGGATGTATTTCGAAGTTCAATAAGTTTGAATGTGTTCGATGGTTCATTGGATAATTTTTAATTTACAATTTTTAAGCTTGTCTTATAGTTTATCAGAGTACTCCCAAAAGCCTTTGAATTTTTCATTTTGAAACATGTTTGATAATGTGTTAGAACATCATCACTTTCACAAACAAACGACAACCCTAATCGTTCATCGAATTAGTCACAAATTTATCAACATGTGAGAACCTCCAATAGTCTATTGGATAACCTCCAAATCATTCGAAATGAAAGTGTTGGACTTATATGAAAATTCATCAAACCAATTTTTAATTCGCATTTTTGAAACCATCCAATAATGTATCAGAGGGTTTTCATTTTGCAACATTTCGAAGCTTATAATGAATGTTTCTCCCCGTTGGCACTCTATAAATTTGTTCGGCTGATAAAACAAACGACATAGGTAACCTATAAACCACTTTAGAGCTGGGTACTAGCCTGCTCATCTCAGAGAGGGCTCTCTCCTTTCACTTGGTCTTTAATAGATGAGTCTTCTTTAACAAACACTAGATATGTTTTGTTGTTTTTAAGGGTTTTTTATAATTTTGCTGGCAAGGAAGGGGAGGGACACTTAGGGATATGAAGTCAAACTTCTGAAACGAATGGAAGCACTGACTAGTCGGTAAAACTCTCCAGAGGATAAAGGCTAAATGAGGCGATAAATCTGAGTTATAAATTGTAATTTTGCAAAGTGTAAGAAGAAAGGAAGAACATATAACTATATCAAAGCATTAAATAAATGAATTCTGACTTAGTTAGGAAGAACTTATCATAGTTTAAATTGCTTAAGACGAGATCATCACGAGATGAATTCTGGGCCTTTAACTATCCAATTTAAACATAAGACAATGCAAATGAAATCAGAAATACAATAAATACATACAAAGAGAGGAGACAAAACTCAGACCACCACCATTAGAATCTTTTCATGGAAACTTCAAGACATCTGCATGTGTATTCTATTCAGCTTCATAAAATTACATTCAAGTTCCAAATAGCCAAAATTGTGCCTTTGCACTTCTGGAAACCCCTAATACATTTGGAACTCCCAATATTTATACTAGCTAAGTTCCTTTGGTTTGAAACTGATTACAATGATTAAAATGAAACGTTTCGGTTTTGAAACTAATTAAAATAATTACAAGGGACAATTTCGGTTTTGAAATCGATTACAATGATTAGCAAGAAAATTTTTCATGATCCAGATTTTGTCTCCTCTGGCGTTTCAGTTTCTTTCTTCACCACTTGTTCTACTCTGGTCTTCCATGTGATCAGCCATCTTCAGTGACATCTGGTCATCATCTATTGGATCCTGGAAAACTGCATTTTGTCTTACCCAACCACACTATCTCCTTCCATTGCAAGTCAGCAGGGATATCATAATCTGTCATTTCCTTTATCAAAATCTCCAGGTCAATGCAGGAAGCATATGACATGACTGGAAATCCAAGCTTGACTGCTTTGAACTGATTCAAAATTTCAAAGTCTATAATCAGATGCTCAACTAATGTAGCTCCTTTCATATTTTCCTCCAGGGTTTCGAACTTGGAACGATCCATTCTGCACTGAGTTAAACGACCATTGTATTCTTCCTGATCAAACAATTTTCCTTTTCCATTCCAACATGGTGGAAGGCCTTTGATAAACAATTCTTCAAACAAATCCTTGAACTCTTGCACACTTTGCTCCATCTATGTTGCCTTGGTTTGGACTGATTTCAACATGTTATGTTTAGCAATAACCCTCCTAGCCTAGATAATCAATGTAGTTTTGTCTTTAATTCCAATAGTCTGAAGGTTTGCAGTAGGAATGGAGTTGAGTAGATTTATGGCGTTTTGGGCCCATTCTGATGGTTTCTTCGCTAAAGTTTCATTCACAACAATGCACCTGCTTCTGGCTGTGATGACTATGTTGTCTTTATCATTAATGAAATTTAAATATACTCTGAACTTGGCAGCGTAAAAAACTATAGAGTCGTAGATGATATGCTTGCCCCCCTGCAACAGGCCTTTGCCTCTTAATCTCATCTCCAATTTATCTATCCTTTCCTGCAAGAATTCATTCTCCTTTTGAAATTGATCCATTCTTTCATCCTTTGCCTGCATCTCCTGCTTCAATTTATCTATGGTTCCTTTTAGCCCTTTGATTTCTCCTTCTTTCAGGATAAATTGTGACATATCCTGGACAAGTCCTTCAATGTTTGACCCAAATTCTGCAACAAGAGCTACAACTAAAACCCTGTTTAGAAATTCTTTCTTCTCTTGTGACCATTTCACCTTTTCTTGCTCTAGCTGCAACAGTCTATCCTTGTATTCCAATGTCCCTTGACAAAGTGTTTCCTTTTCCTGTTCTAGAGCAACCAATTCTGCTATTTGTGGATTCTCTGTGGCCAACATTTTCAATTTCTTCTTTGAACTTTAAATTAATTTGTCTTTCTCATCCAATGAGGATTTCAACCCTTGGGGGCCTTCAGATTCCAACCTGTTGACCTGAGTCTGCAAATCTTTGCTAGATGCTTTTTCCTGCCTCAACTGTCCTTCCAATTTCATTGCATAATATGACAATGTTGAATTCTTCAAGCTTAAACTTAGGTAATCAGAATACAACATATCACTGGTATGCTTATGGAATTTGACCTTGTCTGGAGCATTGATGTTTTCATATCTTATATTTATCTCATAGAATTTGTCTTCATCTGCAACTGCAATGTTAAAGGTTATCTTTTCAAAATCCCTTACTATGAACAAAGAATATTTATGCTAAGAAATATTTTCCACTTCAGGGACTAAATCCCTCATCTCACCCAGAGCTATGTTTCCCTTCTCATCATGCTGTTTTTCCAAATCTTCTTTAGATTGATAAACTATCTTAGATGCTTTATCAAAGATGTATTTCTTGCTACTAAAGGTTCTCGAGCCACCTTCACTTTGGAGTTTTCTTTCCTTTTCAACCTCTACAGTGCTAGTACCACTTTCCACCATATCTAGATTTACTTGTTCTCTGGGCTCTTCCTCTTGTAAATCCACTATTTGTGGAGACTGTGTAATATTAATCTTCTTTGGGGTAGTTTGATGATCACTGATGCCCAAGGCCTCTGAACTACTTCTCTTGTTGTAAACACTTATCTTAGGAACTTTTAATATCAGTTTCTGAGAAGCTTGATGTATTTGAATTTGTTGCAGGGTTGCCTCCACTTGCTGTGTTTGAGTTGGTTGCAAGATTGCTTCCATATCAACACAAACTTCTAGATTTGCCAGTTTATCAAAACCCTCAACCTGTTCATGCTCAAAAGAGGCATGTTTGTTCATCAATACTCTCTTGGATATGATTTGGTGTGGATCATATCTTCTTCCCTGTAGATGTGCAAAACCAAACTCTTTGAGATTTGCCTGAACTTGAGATAAACATGATCTGGCTTTGCCAATGAAGGGGTCAATGATAAAAGGGAACTTGAGGTTGGAGGCGTTGTGCAAATTCAAGAAATTCTCTGTCTTAGATATAATTCTTTGGCTGATAAATTCAAGGGAAAAGATTCCAGGGGTCAGAAAAATAGGCAATAGATAACGAGATTCATGACAACCATAAACCCAGATTACCATTGAGTGCATAAATAGTACCCAATCCCCCACTATGTTCTCTAGATTTGGTTGTAGATAGCTCCTCATGTCATCCAAAACTCTAGGTAAGCTGGTATTGAAAATCAAACTGTAAACTTTGGACATGACTTTGTTTATGAAGATAAACATTGTAATCCTTTTACATTCAATTGATACAAATGCTGCTTTAGGAAATTCTCTCTTATTGGTTTCCAGGAAAATCTTCAACATATAGTTGTAGTATTTGAAATAGAGAGAGAACATTCACTAGCTATTTATGGATGTTATCAACTATGAATTGATCAAAACTGATACAGACTGACAAAATAGACTTTGACTTAAAAAAGGTCAAAATAAAACAAAGCATGACTTCGACTACATATTTGTCATTGTCTAGACCTAAAAATTGACTCAACAGGGAGCAGACCCATTGGACTTCAATGACCATTATATTCACATTCATCGGCAAAGACAAACCCACTGAAAAATGTTCAGGTTTGATAATTATCTGTAAAAACATATCTCAGATCTTTGACGGACATTCTCTATATACCCTAATTATCTTTTCTTCATTGAAAGGTTTAGAAATTGCAGAAAAAGACTCTAGTATACCGAGGGACTCTCGAATTGGCATACTCTCTACCCTACACATGACCTCTAACTCTCGTTTATTCACAACGACTCTTTCTTCATGGGTATATTGTTCGACGCACCAACCTATAAATTCAGGAAAATGGAAAGCGATTTCGATGGCGGAAGGGACTATGATGGCCTGGACTGCTTCAAGGACGATATATTCCTTCCTACTTTATCATACAAGTTGCTTCTGGACACAGAGATAGGAGAAATAGTGATTTCGGTATAAAAAACTTATGAATCTCGGTCAATTAGGGTTTCTTCATTCGCCACAGGATCTTGTTTTGTTACTAAGGTTATGATAGGATCCATGTTTGTGATGAGAAATACGTGGAAACGAGCGAAAATGGCGTGCATTTGGTGTACTGTTGAGCTGCCGTTGAAATATGGTGGTCACGCCAAGGTTTTAACGGTCCAAAACTCAAAATAAAATAAAATAAATGACCAACCGCCCTTTTATACTTTTCCACTTTTCGAGGGGATGAGAAAGTGGTTTGAGGCAACCCACTTTTCATCCTAAAATGCACATGGTGGTGCCACGTAGCCCCGAATGAAAACCATGGTTTAAATTTTGGGTCCGCTCTCCAAAATTAACCCCCACACAGCTTCTCCCCCTGAAATCATCCTCAATTGTTGATATTGAGAGTACATGATCCGCGATGCGTCGGGCCCGATCAGCTTTGCACTCGTGCCAGATTCAGCCTCTCCTTGCCATATTTATCCCCTTTCCTAGTTTATCAGGTTTCCAAACCGGTTTAGCATCCCGCTAGATTCTGCAATCTCGGTTTCACAGAAAAAAAATTTAATGGTGACTAACACTCCCCTAGATGAAAATTTGAAAGATCACATTAATGTAAATACCTAGAGTAGATATTCAACCTTAAGGTACTATCCCCTACGAATCTTCCTCATATTAACAAAATATTTCGACTTGATTATAGCTCAATTCCTTTAAATTCTTCTTCCTACTTAATACTTTGGCATTCAGATTGCTCTCAATGGATATGTGCAAGGAAAAAAGAAGAAGGAAGGTAGCTTATGTCAATTTACTAACCTCCAGAACATGACACTCTCTTGATTTTCTTACTAAGCAACATCTTCTCAACATTTTTTGTTCTCTAGTATTGTTATTTATTTCTTTAACTATACATGTTTCACTTTTGTTGATTTTCAATCACTGTGATGAATAAGGCTTAATATTAGGGAATCATGCTTTCAAATATACCATTGTTCCATTCCCTAATTCAAAATCAATGGTGAACCTATCATAGGTATAATATTGGCAAATTCAAAATTGTTTTATGTCTATTTGAAATCATACCGACAATAATAACTTGCTCCAATTTTCAAACATTTATAACAATCAGTATGTATCCAATATTTTTCCCTACCTTTTAGTACCTTTAGTTTCCTTAGCTCATTGTTTAATTATTAATTATGATAACACATTTGAACTAAATTTCTTGCAGATATTTCCACATGGCACCCAAAAACAAGACGTCAAAGTAAAATCATGTTAAGGTTGAAGAAGGTACACCTATGGTGTTGTTCCAAAAGTACCTAAGAGATCTATTTATCCTGATACCTTAAGTTATGATGGGATGAATCCTTATCTCAAATGGGGAGATTTGTTTTGAACATTTAGGGAAGAAAATTACCCCCCACAATAGAAACACCAATTGAATTAGTTGAAGTTGAAGGACTTGACAATGATGTGGAACCAAATATGTGAACATTCCATCTACATGATGAAAATGAAACAACTACTATCCTCCCATGCATTGCGATGGTTAAGTGGACTGATCATGTTAATATTGATGATAAAATAGTGGTTAATGAACATGGAAGATAGATTGCCTCCTTCCAACTTGCTAAGTTGGATAAGTACTATAAGTTTGATACCCCCAAAGTTTACATGACAACACAATGGGTGGAGTAATTTCTAGGGAGAAGGATTATCATATGATATTGAAAAAATGGTGAGTAGAAGGAAAACATTCAATTCTCGGGAAAATATCATTTATCCTTCTACAAACTTATGAGAACCCTACATTTATGTTGTATCTTTGTTAAACAAAGTGCATGGGGATAAATATTCCAAACACTTCAAAGAAGTGTTTAGATGTTTTCCTTTCAAGAAAGGATCGGCATTGAGGAGAATCCTTGAGAAATTCAAAGAGCACTCGCTTCATTTTTAGAGAGGTGGTACTCCTCTTTATCAATAGCTAATGTTCTATTTATTATTTTTTATACGATGGGGAATGATAGAAATCCAAACCCCCAAAGTATTGAATAAAAGGTGATGGTCGTATTACAACTAGATTTTATTTTTAACAACATTCACCTACCTGATACCATATAGGAAAATAAGAACAACTTAATTTGGGAAGGAAAATATTGTAATAGAATGTTTAACTCAACCCCCAAACAAATGAGCCACCACAATATAGTAAGATAGAGATCAACTCAAGATAGTACATTCCTAAGAAAATCACGAAGGTAACATGAGTATAATGGAAAGGTTTAAATGATTTATCATTGATATCATAAAGATGCAAATGGTTATATACTCAACATTTTGATCTACCACCAAGAATCAAGAAATGATAAAAGATAATACGACCATTAAGTAGCTTTCCATGGAGCTTTTAAAACACAATTAATCCAAAATATTTTGTTTATAAGTCAAGAACAATGTCTTCCATGAAAGGCTCTTATATAAGTAAAATGACCTAGATTAAAAATGAAATAAATGCATTTTCCCTCAATGACAAGGATGTGGATCCTATAGACCTTGGAAACAAAGATCATGAAAGAATTAAATAAGAGAGAAAAGTCACAAGTCAGTCTTAGTGGAAAAAAATTACAAAGACTAAATAAGCCTACGATTCTAGGAGGAAATAAAAGAAAGAGAAAGCTTGAGATCTTGTAGATTACATAATTGTGGGGCAATAATTGCCAAGGGTCCTTTTCCTTTTGTCGTGTACCATATAAGTAATTTATGTCAAATCATCCAATAACTGTAACTACTTCAACAATAAAGGGAGACTTTAGATGCTACTTCAACCACCACGACAACCCAAACTTTGATATATTCTCTAAGGGGACCCACAATAATTTATTCCTTAATTATAGATGAAAAAATTTCATTCTATATTTCACCTAATTCCACTTGCTATTCTCGAACCGAAGAATCATTTTCCATATTTTCAATGAGAAGGTCATTAAGACATCTTCATTTCCTTATTAGGGTAACATGTTAACCCTTCAAATTCTACAACCAAAGAAGATTTAGTAGTTTTTAGTTTCTCTTCAAATTGTTCCCTTGTAAGTACTTTGTCTTCGATTAAAATATATGGTTCCTGTAATTCTTTAATAGTATCAACAACTCTAAATAAAACCCCGCTTTTTCTTTCCCCAATCACATCACAAGTGTCAATTAGTTGCTAGAGGGTGTCAATATGACTATCCCAACCAACTCCTATTTGTTTCAATCTCTTGTTTGAAGGGAGGTTTTCCTTTGTCCATTTATGCTTGTTCATGTCAGTTAGCATTTTAATAAAAGTCCCAACACAATTTTTACATAAATCATAATCATTTTACAACTCGTATTATTTGGAGGAACTTGCAATCTATTAACCAATAGAACATTGATAAAATTTTGCTAGCAACTAGCCTCTAATAGAAACAATGACCTTTTCTTTTTTAATACAAACATGAACTTGTAGTATAAATTTTCCACATGAAAACAAATGTGCTCTCTATATCATTTTTTTTAACATGAGACCACCTGTCTAACAATAATTCTTCAAATTCTTCATTGGAGAGTGCCATCATCTCGCTATAGTTAAGCGATTTCCACCGAATGACTGCATCATCTTGTAATTTTAAATCTACATAATGTGTCCAAACCTCTTTTAGCATTGAATTCCTTTCTTTTCCAGTAAAATTCATCTTTCTTGGAAGAAATATTAAAAAAAACTAGGGTTTATAAAAATAACTTGTCGTGCAAATCGCAAGAATTTTTCTAGGAAACCATGAATTTTTTTTGAATTTAAAATGATGATAACTTCACTTCTTGGACTCCGTTTCAGTTGATTTTTTTTTCAAACTGGGTATTTTCCAAGAGAAATTAAAATATCCAATTTGTTTCTACAAATTATTCTCAGAAACTTTTAGATTTGAGTCTGAAGTGCACCGCCTTCCTTTTCTTTGCTTGAGAAATCTGCAAAAAGAACCAAAATTTTCTTCCTTTCTTTAGCCAAATAAAGAGCTATGATACTAATTGTTATGTTCCATAATAAATCTGAAAATTATAACTTCAGAAACAAACTCAAATCATCCACCAAAATATTGAACACAAGAATGAGAGAAAACCCTTGAGGTAGGGTAACACCTTATATTATTCCTTATGGAGAGTTATCACATGCATATCATCGACCATTACATCATGAAAAAATATAATCAAGAAACATATGCTTGGTTTTATTGGTTTCATCCTCAGCTATACACCATCAGTTGGCTTAGCCAGGGATGGGACATCTGCGTTGACCAACAATGTCACCTGTACTATGACATCAAACCCTTCAAAGACGAGGTATTGTGTGATGTTTCCCCCCTTGAAGTTTGTGATGTTTTTTTTAGGACAACCATATATGTGGAAGCATCATGTTGTTTATGAATCTAGGCCCTGTAGTTTCATTATTACTTTGGGAGATCAACTCTCTAGGGTACTAGAGGCAGTCCCAAATACTGTGGTCGAAGTAGTGCAGAAAGGTGGTCTCTCAAACCGAGAAATTTTTCGTTTGTATGGTTCGATCAGAAGGTGAATGATAGGCCACTTCAACTGCCAAAACCTTTGCATGGGGTCTCTCTCCCAACAACAACAGGTGTACAGAATAGTAGAGGAGTACAAAGACATATTCGCCTCTCCTACTGGGGTGCCTGTGCACTGTCAGGTAAAGCACTCAATTGGTTTGACACCTGGTCCTCCTCTACTTAACGACCCTGTATACAAGCAGTCTATTATGGAGAATGAAGAAATCAAATGCTGTATCTAAGAGCTAATTCTGAAGGGATACATTAGACCAAGATCCTTAACTTGTAGGAGCCCAATTGTTCTAGTACATAATAAGGATGGGACACAATGAATTTGTACTGATTAAAAATCCCTAAACAAGATCACAATCAAGAACCGTTACCCAACTCCCCGAACTGATGATCTTCTCGATCAACTCAAGGGAGCCAATTTTTTCAGTAAGATTGATTTGAAGTCAGGCTACCACCAGATGCCGATTGAGCAAACCGATTTGCGGAAGACAACCTTCAAGTCTAAAGAAGGCCTCTTTGAGATGTTAGTCATGCCTTTCGGCTTGACTAATTCTCCAACCACATTCATGCGGATGATGGATAATATATTATGACCATTCACAAAATCCTTTGTGTTTGTATATTTGGATGTTATCCTCATCTTCAACACAACTTGGGAGGAACATCTGGAGCATATTCAACGGGTATTGGGCACCCTACGACATCACAAGTTATATGACAATTTGGAGAAGTGTTCCTTTGGAATGCATAGAATCCAATATTTGGGATACATCGTGGATGAGAAGGGTGTAAATGTGGATCCAACCAAGATGCAAGTCATATTCAATTCGCTAGCCCCAAAGACAATGGCCATGCTCTACAGCTTCTTGGGGCTCGCTAACTTCTACCAACGATTTGTGTTGGGGTTCTCTCATATCACTTGGGCCCTAATCCAAGTGACCAAGGGTGACACAAAGGCCAAGTTTGTGTGGTCCTCTCCCCAACAAAAAACATTCGAGGATTTGAAATTCTGTCTCTCCTCAGCATAAGTCCTCATTCTGCCAGACCTACAAAAACCATTTGAGATTGAGATAGATGCTTCAGATTATGCTATTGGTGCAGTCCTCACTCAATATGGTCATCCGGTAGCCTATCACAATGAAAATCTATCTGGTTTTTTTCGAATATACCCCACTTATGACAAAGAGATGTACTCCATTGTGTAGACATGTTGACAGTGGAAGCATTACATTTTGGGGAATGAAACTATCATCCACATTGATCATAGGCATCTACAATTCATGCAGACACAAGTAAAGTTACAGAATGACAACCATCAAAAGTGGTCCACCTACCTGCAACAATTCCACTTGAATATCAAGTACAAGAAGGGTAGCATCAACCATGCCGCAAAATTTCCTCAGTCGACCTCCGATGGCGGTGCTAACTGTTAAAACTAGAAGTCACCCTCAAATTGCATAGAAGGTAAGACCAGTACCCATCAGTTTATATAGTAAATGTAAATGAGTTTTAGGTGATCAAATGGAGAGGACTCAATGATAATAAAGTTGTAACTCAAAAATCTGGACTAGCATGCATAAGAAATTGAGGCATGGAATCAATTTCAGTCAGTAAGTTGGAGTAAGTGTGAATAGAGGGAAGACTTTGGTGAGGAGAGTTTAGAGGTCTGCTGTGGACATCAGGTCTTCCAGCAGCCTAAGGAGGAAAAACTTAAATGCAATATCCTCTTGAATTCAAATCTCAAAGAAACTGAAAGAAATTATAACAACACTATAATATAACATTCATCATAATACAATCATAACAATCCATGTGAATCAATCAATCATGAACTCTCTCAGTATCAGAGGAAAATAAGATGGAGCAAGAAAGATGACTTATATTAACCAAGATGTCTCAAAGACAAGTACATAACCATAGAACCAATGTTATTCATAAAAATATTATAATAGCAGGGAGCCTAGCTCAACCATTCGACCTTAACAAAATATCAAAACTGTATATAAATACCCAGAAATGCTGCAACCACCAGGAGTGTGATCGGAGCACTGCCTTCAATGATTTCAGTTGGCATCTTCTGTTGGCACAGGGGTAGACCCAGGGTTCAACGCTACAATAATACACCAACAAAACCCTATGTACTGACCCTTTCGACAACACCTACGAAGCAGATGAAGTCTCACCCGAGGTAGAGGCAGGGGTGGTTGCAGGACTCCAGTGTCTGCAACCTTAGCTGGGACACAAATCTATGATTGTAACACCTTAACATAGCACTTAATAGATATAGTTTGTTAATATTCAACCTTAGTTTACAACGCAGATAAACCCTAACAACAGATCAATGCAATATTTATACAGATCCAATAAATTCAAGTACTAAGCATACCAACATAGATCAGATCTAGCATTTATTCACATTATTCAGCAATAAGCTACCATATTATATCCTTCTAGGCATACATTAGTGCACTAAGCATTCAATCACATAGACAAGAGAACAACCATAAAGCACATAACAACCACAACACATGATATACGTGGTTCACCCCCACCCTGGGGCTACGTCCACCAACTCTTCTTCTTTATTTCTTTCTATCAATATTCTACAGGCACAAAACCATGATATCTTACTCCATAGAGGACAGGAGATCTGTGCACCTCGCTAGATCCTCCTTCCCTGTATTACAACACAAATCCTTCCACAGTCTCTTACAATCACTTGCACTTATCTCTGCAAGTCTCACACAATATGCACAAAGCAATTACAATTACCAGTTGCACCTAGCAATTAACACTTAACACTTAGCATCAGATACTTGTCCCTCGTTCGATCACATAGATCAACCTACTTCCTACAATGCCTATCTTTCTATTTATACATTACAAAATGGGCCTAAACATGGGTAAACCAATGGGTCGACATCCCCATTCCCGTTACATAAGCCCAAAACCCAAAAATCCCTAAAAAGGGGCCGATATCCTGCAATCTCTGCTTCTACTTGCGCTTTGTCTTTGACATCTTGTCGAAGTCCCAAAAGTAGGTCAAACATGACCAAGGATCCTCAAAACTTGGTCAAGGGCCAACATGCCCTCAACGCTCACTTGTGACTCAACTCGAGTTACTCTGGTCTGGGTAGCTGTTCTTCCAAAGCCTCAATATTGGCTCGAGCTGCTTCGACTTGTTGATGCGCCAGGGCATCCTTCTCAATGAAATCTTGGATGTCTACTTCGTTGACAGGTCCCTCTAAATGTTGTTCGACTGCAATGACTACTTGTTCCAACTCTGCACCTTGACCTTCAATCTACTCAAACAGTTGGCAAGATTCGTCCTGGACTGGTTGGAGCCTTTGAGTCACTTCCATGAATTTGCTCTGAATGATGTGGACCTACTATTGAGCAGTGCGTTGTTCTTGGGATCGCTTCATCCTTTCAACTGCTGACAGGAGCTTCAACTGTGCCTGTACTATTGCTGCTTACTGCTTTGCCTCTTGGAGCTGTGACTCCAGTACCTTCAGCTCAATATCTTCAGTGAGTTGCTCATAATTCTGTGCACTGCGAGCACTTAGCTTTTTATATTCCCAAAAGAAAGTTATGATCCTCTCAACTGTGCTCTGGGCAGTGGCTTATCTTTTATCTCACACGTCCTGTCGGGTACCTATCATTGTCCGTAGCTCGAGGTCTGCAATTCTCTGTTGAAGTTGTTGGATAGCTTCCACAAGCTGCTCTACTTGATGTTCCACTAGGTCTTCGTCCCTTTTCTCTAAGCCCATCATAGAGAGAAGTGCTCTGTTGACTGCTTCTTTTACTCCCACCTGCTCTGTGAGCAACTACTCTTTCTCTTATTGTATCTGCACTTTCTCTTATTCAAACTTAGTTTGGAGGGAAACCTTCTCTTGCTGCGCAACTCGACGTTGCTCTATGACTACTTTTTGTACTTTCTTTAGGGCCTCTATGGCCTATTCGGTTTCTTCCTGTGCACGATGAAGGTGATCTTCGGTCGCATCAGCTAGTCTGTGGAGTTGGGTAGGCTCATCTCCCAACTTAGGTGCTTCTGATGGTGGGGGCGCAGTGGATACTGCGTGGCTGGAATAAAGGGCATGCTGTACCCCTATAAGTTCAAACTTGATTCTATCATACATCTCCTCCTGCTTGGCTTCATGTTTCTACAAGATGTCTTGTGAGGCATTTGCTACAGTTGCGATGATAAAGTTGAAGTTATCCACAATGAGCATAGTCTACATCTTAGTCAAGGTGGCTTTGGATTTATTTCGCGAAGTGGGTTTCGGGGGAGAAACCTTCCTTTTATTCAAGGGATGAACCTCATCAGCAGGGTCCCTAGACGGTGTTACTTCACCTTTCTTTTGCTGGTCCTCTTTGCCATTTGTCTCTTCTACTTCGTCATCACCCCCTCGTCTAGGTGATACTGAAGTAGTTCCTTCCGATGTGCTACTGAAGTTTTGGACCTCTTCGGTCTTCTTCCTTCTGCTGGGTCCAGGAATATCCTTTGCTTCATGAGTGGTCTCAGGGCTGTCGATTAGTTCAGGGTTTGACATTTCTGTGGGGTCTGCATGGATGAGGAGTTCTGTAGATCAGTCCTTGGTGATCTCTTCAAGGTCCTCCTCTGTGAGTTTGTAGTATGATTGAATCTCTTCTTTGTGCTGATCTGTGCACACAGTGATATAAATGAAGTGCCGATCTATGCAGAACTTCATGAGGGGTCGGAACAGACACAGGGTGTTCAACATCATGTGAGGGACAACTTCGATAACCCTTTTCAGTTGGAGATAATAGGTATGAAAGACTGTGTTTGACTGCCACTGTTTTCCCATATCGCCCGAGTACCAAAGCGTGGTGAACTTCGTAGCGAGTGGCTCGAACGATTCGATGTCGAGGAAGGTCACACCTTCCGACATTTCCCAAACGATAAATGCGATGAGGATCAGGAGCCAGCTAAAGTGGAACTGATAGCCCTGATCCCGAGCTTCACGAAATTCTAATTCCAGTTGGTTGACCAAGTACTTCGCCCAGTTCATCTGGAGTCCCTTTACACATTTCTCAGCTAGGTCAACAATGAATCTTGTGACTTGTGTAGGTCGGTTCTTCCTCACTAGCTTCTCTACGATCAGTTGGCAGGCAAGGCACACTGCACCATTCTAGATGGAAACTACCTTGTAGCCTCACATTCCCTTTTCTACATCACCGTAAGTGTCCTTAATTCTCTGTGCCAGGGAGAAGTCAGAAGCCTTCCCTGGGTATAAGTCTTGCGGGTCAGGTCCTTGCATGCTCAATCCGGTGATCCTATGGATCAACGTCAGATCGACTGTGATGCATCTATCTAGCCATAGGTAGCCACCATGGTAACATGAGAGCAGTATATTAACACACACGTTAACCTCTTGGTGCCTTCCAAAGTGTGGGATCTTCATCACATTCAAGAGGGTGGACTGCGCGAGGTTCATAGTCCATGGATGGGGGATTATTTTCTATTTCTTCCCATTCGTCTTGGTCATATACTTGTAAGGAGAAAGCATGTTGTAATTCTTGCGATTACCTAGGTTGAAGTCATTGAACTTCAACGTTGCGATCTTATCTTTCTACTTTCTGACTGCACGTATCCCCTTCGGGAGGTACGCAGTAACCATGGTGTAATCAAATTCCCTCGGGACATTGTCATGACTCACTGCACCGGCCAGAGGTGAGATGTATTCGGGTAAGATGGTTAGGATTAACTTCACGTTTTCTAGATGATATCTGTGATTGGTTCTCTTCTTTTCTATCAGTTGGGATTGTATGGATCCACGAGCAGTCAATGGAGAGGCTTGCACTCCTCACATCGATGAATCTTGAACTCCTGTGGACATCACTTTCTCGGTCATCATATCAATTAAAAATTCCTCAACTGACTTCTCCACAATGTTGAGCTCGTCCGACATGCACGCTCTCGATCGGAAAACTTGGGTGGATGGATGAGTGCTCAAAGAAATAGAATCAATGTCGATCTTACTAAGCACAACACGATAGCAATGGGTTCTCTTATTAGCTCTGATACAATTCGCAAAAGTGTTCTCGGTGTAATAGTCGACGGACTAAGTAGACATGATGTAATAGATCTCTCCAACGGATAAGAAGTTTTCCATCAATGTAGTTCTGTCTGTTGCGGTGTGGTCCCAACAGTCTGATGGTGAGATTTCTGGTCATAACTATTGTTCTAATCATTCTGGAACATTGGTTCAATGGTTATAATGCTTCAAATGGTCATATCGCTTCGCCATGGAGAAGTGCCATGGGGCGCTGTTCTGATATCCCAATGAAGTTCCAATTTTGCAAATCTTCCTTCCGTGAAGTTCCCTCTGGGATCTTCTGTAAATTTTCAACCTTTTCTCTCTTCTTACTGAGTTTTATAGCCTTCTTCCCGGTGATCTTCGTCTCGGTATTCATCTTTCCATTCCGATTCTTGTAATCTTTTGGCATAGCAGCTTCGCGTTGTTGAGATTCTTTCATAGGATTAGAGAGTAATACTTCTTCTCTATCTGGGGTAGGTGCTCTACTCATCTTTGAATCTTCTTGTGTTCTTTCAACTTCGTGATCCAAGTTTATGGTTCTAAGTAGCTTCGATCTGTTCTCCTGTTCTGCAGTCAAGTGTGCTATCCTCCTAGTCGTGAAATCTTTTAATCCCTGCTTTTCCTGTTCTAGGGCCTCCTCTTTTTTTCTTCTGGTCTAATCTTTCTCGATCCAGGTTTTTCCTAATAACATAGTAAATGGAGCGTTGTTCTCAATGAAACTAAAAATCTCAAAATCTTCCTCTATCAAAGATCCATGAGTGCTCAGAGATACCTGGGCGAGTATTCCACATAGGGTTATCAGATTTCCCCTGAATAATCCTATTCCTCCCAATGAAGGAATCGTATCAGGCTTTCCTAAAGCTTCCCAAGTTCTTTCTGTCATGATATTTACCTGTGTTTCCTCATCCAGAACACAGTCTATGTTGAAGTCTCCTATTGTTGCTTCTATGCATTCTTTTTCTTTGAAGATCTCTGATAAGTTGATATCTCTGTGATGATTTAGGGTTTCTTTCATTTGCAGTAGTAGAGTCTCTGATTCTGTCCGGGGTTCTGCCATGGTCTCAGTTTCGTGACCTTCTTCAATGTTTTCTTGTCTCATATTCATTCTGTCAAGCTTAGCAATCATTCTAGGGAAATCTAAAACTTCATGGTCCGTAGATTTACAACAAAGACAACTAGGTCTTCTTCTAGGGCATTCCTTCGCAAGATGTCCTGGTCTTCTGCAACTGTAACAAAGGGTTAATCCTCTTCTTTTTTTAAATGCTCCCCAACCTTTCCTGTATTGTGCACTAGGATCATAGTAGCTAACCTGCAATTTTTTTTTTTCTGGGATCCTGCATCCATTTGCTAGTCCAAACATTCTCTCTATGCATAGGAATAACATATCTTTCATTATTTCTATCAGATCCACTCATATTAAACCTTCTCTCTTCTAGCTGTGCCCTAGTTTTCAAACTAGGGTAAAATTTATCAACATACCTAGATCCATACTCTTGAAACAAAAATTTCCACTAATCTTAATTTCAGTAGAGCACAAATCTTGCAGATCTAAATCTTTTCACTATTCTTACTTTTAAAGCTTCCAGATCTAAAAATTTTCACTATTCTTACCTTTATCAAAGCACAAATCTTCGAGATCTTACCTCTTTTCTTCAGATCTAACTTCTCTTCTTAGCACAGAGATTTACAGGTCAAGTAGAATACTGTGCACTAAGGCAACAAATCTACACACAAAGCTTTCTTTCTTTCCTTCAGTTCCCAACAATCATAGTTTCAGGTCTCGACAACAGAACCATTTGTTGGCACAGGGGTAGACCCAGGGTTCAATGCTACAACAATGCACCAACAAAACCCTAACTACCGACCCTTTCAGAAACACCTGCGAAGCAGATGAAGTCTCACCCGAGGTAGAGGTAGGGGTGGTTGCAGGACTCCAGTGTCTACAACCTTAGCTGGGAAACATATCTGTGATTGTAACACATTAACATAGCACTTATCAGTTACAGTTCGTTAATATTCAACCTTAGTTTACAATGCAGCTAAACCCTAACAACAGATCATCGCAGTATTTATACAAATCCAATAAATTCAAGTACTAAGTATACCAACATAGATTAGATTTATCATTTATTCACATTATTCAACACTAAGCTACCATATTATATCCTTCTAGGCATACATCAGTGCACTAAGAATTCAATCACATAGACAAGAGAAAAACCATAAAGCACATAGCAACCACAATGCAGGATATACGTGGTTCACCCCCACCCTGGGGCTACATCCACCAACTCTTCTTCTTTATTTCTTTATGTCAATCTTCTACATGCACATAGCCATGATATCTTACTCCGCAGAAAACATGAGATCTGTGCACCTTGCTAGGTCCTCCTTCCCTGTATTACAACACAAATACTTCCACAGTCTCTTACAATCACATGCACTTAGCTTTCTTTCTTTCCTTCAGTTCCCAACAATCATAGTTTCAAGTCCTGGCAACAGAACCATTTGTTGGCACAGGGGAAGACCCAGGGTTCAATGCTACAACAATGCACCAAAAAAACCCTAACTACTGACCCTTTCAGAAACACCTGTGAAGCAGATGAAGTCTCACCCGAGGTAGAGGCAGGGGTGGTTGCAGGACTCCTATGTCTACAACCTTAGATGAGACACATATCTGTGATTGTAACACCTTAACATAGCACTTATTGATTACAGTTCGTTAATATTCAGCCTTAGTTTACAATGCAGCTAAACCCCAACAACAGATCATCGCAATATTTATACAGATCCAATAAATTCAAGTACTAAGTATACCAACATAGATTAGATCTTTCATTTATTCACATTATTCAACACTAAGCTATCATATTATATCCTTCTAGGTATACATCAGTGTACTAAGAATTCAATCACATAGACAAGAGAAAAACCATAAAGCACATAGCAACCACAACACAGGATATACGTGGTTCACCCCCACCCTGGGGCTACGTCAACCAACTCTTCTTCTTTATTTCTTTATGTCAATATTCTACAAGCACAGAGCCATGATATCTTACTCCGTAGAGGACAGGAGATCTGTGCACCTTTCTAGATCCTCCTTCCCTGTATTACAACACAAATACTTCCACAGTCTCTTACAATAACATGCACTTAGCTTTGCAAGTCTCAGACAGTATGCCAAAGCAATTACAATTACCACTTGCACCTAGAAATTAACACTTAGCACTTAGCATCACATACTTGTCCCTCCTTTGATCACATAGATATTACTACTTCCTACATCGCCTAGCTTTCTAGTTATACATTACAAAATGGGCCTAAACATGGGCAAACCCATGGGCCGACATCCCCATTCCCATTACATAAGCCCAAAACCCAAAAATCCCTAAAAAGGGGTCGATATCCTGTGATCTCTGCTTCAACTTGCGCTTCGTCTTCAAAATCCCGTCGAAGTCCCAAAAGTAGGTCAAACATGACCAAGGATCCTCAAAACTTGGTCAAGGGCCAACACCTTCTCTGTTAGATTGTGTAGGTTTTCTCATGTTAGACATGAGCCAAGCACAGTTAAGTGCTTTACAGGAAAAATTTCCCATAAGGAAGCTTCAGATCGTCAACGTGCCTTCATGGTTGCGCTCTGCAACACTTTCCATTTATGGGGTGAGACGAGGTCTCAATTGCCGCCCCCAATCTTCAATAACTACCTTCATCAGGATCAAGACAGGGCCTGACACTCATGAATGTTTCCAGGCAGTGCCATACAAAGTTTTCGAGTAAATCCCGACATCTCGAGGCCAAGCAGATCTTCTTCTGTGACCAATATGGATGCTTTTGGTCTTTGGCACAACTCCTCCCCATCTCTCCATATTCAATGTGACCTAGGGCCATGACCCTATGCAATTGTGCGATTGTGGGCACGACCAAGGGTGGTTTGAAAGCAAACCTATTTTGTCCCCGCAATTCACCATGAAACGCTGCGCATCCCTTTCCAAAAACCACAGTTCCAATTGCGGCCCACCCTTAAAATTTTTAAAACGTGCGCACCTTCCGACCCCGCAATGGAGCACGACCATCAATATTTTGATATGAGATGGGGCTTCCTGATCAATGAACCAACTCTGATGCCTTTTAGATTGATGGATCAAATCTTCTCTTTTCGAATCAACGAATGAGATCTACTTCGTGAATCAGCCTTCGGGAATTTCAATTCTCAAACCACATTTCCCTCTAAGCAAAACCTTTGGAGTTGAGGATCTGATGACGCGTGGCATTCTGGATTTGGACGACCGAGATCCACTTTGGGTCTTCGGGACTTCGGGCTTCGGCCCTTCGGGATTTCGAAGAAATTCTCATTTCAAATCTCCCGAAGCTCATTTCCCCGAAGCCTTGGATCAACTGCCACCTGCCCCCTTTAAGATCAATGACTCATATTCACTTTGGGGCCTTTTTTTATGGTGCTATACTTTGCACAAATTTTCCCTCTTGAACGTCCATGAGCCGATGATCTGAATTATTCCTGTAATCTTAGCCGTTGAAAGATTAAAACTGTCTTTTGCTTATGCTTCAATATAGAAACACACTATTTAAGAAATCTGTGCTTTGTGTTCATGGATGTGACCTGCACAATCAAGGATTTGGACGACTGGTTCTGAGCTGAGAAAGCAGGGAGACCAGGGTGCAAAAATGAACAAGTGAAAACATAAAATGATTTTATCGGACGAAGGGGGAAAAAATTCAAGAATCGACCTGTGAAAAGGATAGAGACAGGGAAAAACTACAGACTTAGGTAGAAACCACAAACCCACATGACTCTGACAAGTTTATGTGATAACATTTGGCTCCATAGGGAATGACATGCTCCCTGCAAGCTACCAAGAACCAATAGTTCTAGTGCCTTATCTATTGGGTTATGGAGTCCCTTATTAAAACCAAAAGTAAAAAGAAAAAAAGATATTTACAATGACGTGGGAAGCCACTTTTGGCTCAAGTAAAAAACTTCTTCAAAAAATGCCCATTTACAGGGCTACCAAAAACTTCAACATCCTCCCAATCCTGCAACTTGTAAGTGTTATTTGAAAAAACCTCAGAAATTTTGAAGGGGCCAATCCAAAAGGCCTCAAATTTACCGTGCTTTCATTTATCTTGTTTAGGTGCATCCCACTTGGGTACTAGATCTCCCAGCTGTAAATCCTCTTTGGTCACCTTCTTATCAAAGGCCTGCTTGATCTTCTATTGATGGTCATGTGCTTTGTCTAGTAGTTTCTCTCTAGTCTGCTGCACTTCTACCAGCTACTGTATTCTCCTAATCATATCATTTGGTTCTCCCTGGTAGTATTGGAAGAATTTCTCCATAGGTAAGGCAAGATGAGAAGTAAAAATGGCTTCAACTCCATATACAAGCTGGAAAGGAGAGATACCAAGAGATATCTTTGTTGTCACTCTGTCAACCCACAAAGAAAATTTAAGCTTTGAATCCCATGCCTTCTTGTTGTCCTCTAACAATCTTTTGATGATCTTAATAAGGCTCTTGTTAGAGGAATTTGGCAGTCCATTCCCTTGGGGATAGTAAGGAGTAGAGTGAATCAATGTGATTCCAAACTATTCACAAAACTTAATCAATGGTTCAGCCTTGAAAGCTGCAACATTATCAGTGACAATTCTATTTGGACAACCAAATATTGCCAAAATATCTTCAATAAAACCAATGATTATCTTGTGGGAAACACTTCTTGTGGGGATGGCCTCTATCCACTTAGTAAAGTAGTTTGTGGCAGTCAAGATCCACCTATGTTTACCACTTGAAGTAGGATGAATTTACCTAATAAAATCTAGGCCCCATTGTTGAAAGGGTCCTGAAGCTACCACAGGGTTTAATGACAAAGACTTGAGCTGTTGCTTTCCAGAGAATTTCTGACACCTGACACAAGACCTGATCTTTGCACAGACATCAGTGAAGAGAATAGGCCAAAAATACCCAGCCCTGAGAATCTTGTAGGCCGTGGTTCTCCAGAAATGATGCCCCCACATAAACTGTCATGAAAATCATACATAATATTTTGGGCTTCCTGTGGGTCTAGACATCTCAAAAGCACTCCTAAAGGGTCTTTCCAATATAAAAATTGATCAATCAAACAATATTTAGTTGATTTGAGCTTCAAAGCTCTTACCTTTCTCTTTCCCATGCCATCAGGAGGTTGTAATTTCTATAGGAAAAATATAATGTCTTTGTACCAAGTGCATCCTGCCAACGGGGGTGTGACTTTAGGATCTTCATCAGAGAACTTAGCTTGATGATTCTCTGAACAACTGTTGATGAAATTGACCCCCAAGGCTTTATAATTAGATTCAGCTAGCAACCTAGCTAAACCTTGACCTTTAACCAATTTGGTAGGCTTTATTTCAAGATCAAATTCAAGGATTTTGGCAATCCACTTGTTCCTTCTTCCGTCTATGTCAGGCTGAATGAGGATCTCCTTCACAGAGGCTGAAGGGATATATGCAATGAATTTTGAATGTAGCACATAAACTATGAAATCTTTGAGAGCTTTACCCAAAGCATAGGCCTACTTTTCCATGATGTCATACTTTATTTCAAAATCTCTCAGTGCCCTACTGAAAAAGGAAATGGGCTTCGCTAACCCTTTGGCATTTTTCTGCAATAAAACAACTGCTACTATGTCAAATGAAGCAAAAGAGAAAATTAGAAAATCCTTGGAGTAGTTAGGACTGATGAGCATAGGTGATTCAGTAAAGGCCTTCTTTATTTGGTCAAAAGAGTTACGAGATTCAAAAGTCCATTTGATTTCATTTCCTTTCCTCAACATGGCTGCAATAAACTTCACCAACTCAACAAAATTTGAAACAAACCTTCTCAGAAAATTAATTTTCCCCAAGAAAGACTGAACTTCTTTCTTGGATCTAGGGAACGAAAATTTTTGGATAGCCTCTGCTCTGCTTGAATCAATTCTTACTCCCTTAGCTGACACAATGTGCCCCAATAATTTCCCTTCTTTAATGGAAAATAATGTTTTTTTTGGATTTAGAGAGAGGCCAAATCTTCGACATTTCAAGAAGACTTTTTTCATATGATCATAATGTTATTTATCAGATTGTGAGAACATTGTTATGTCATCCAAATAAATGACTACAAACTTGTCCTTCTCTCCAATAAAAGCTATGTCCATGGCTCACTGAAAGGTTTCTCCTGCATTCATCAATCCAAAGGGCATCTTAGTGTACATGAATGTACCCCAAGGAGTGGTGAAGGCTGTCTTCCCTCTGTCTTCAGGTAAGACAGAGACTTGATTGTAGCCAGAGAAGCCATCAATCATAGACATCATGGATGCACCCGTCACCCTCTGTAATATGTGTTCCATCTTGGGAAAGGGGTAATTATCTTTCTTAGAGCTTCTGTTCAGATTTTGAAAATCAACACAAAGTCTAATTTATCCATTCTTCTTTCTCACTGGGACCAAGTTGGCCACCCTCTCAGAAAATCTCAAAGGAACATAATCTAGGCATGTAAAAGATTTTTTACCTCTTTCTCCATAATAGGGAGTAGCATAGGATTTATTTGTCTCAATTTCTGCCTAAATGGTTTGGCTTCCTCCTTCAGTGGGATCTTATGCTCGATGATACTTGTGTCATATGTTCTGAGGTCTTCATACATCTAGGAAAACACATCAAAAAATTCTTTTAATAGCTCAGCGTATTCAACTCTTTGTTCTCTTGACAGGCTGCTTGACAATTTAACAAATTTTGGATCCTTCTTTGTAACAATATTACACTCAGATACATCAACATCATCAGTTGAGACTTTAAACTTTACTGCCACATCGTTCCCATCGAACAATATTTATAAAGGAACTAGTCCATTTGGAATGTGGTTGCTAGGTAGCTGAACAATATGGTGATTATCAATTTTATTTAAAAATACATCAGCATGAGGGTTACTTTCAAAATCATGATCCTGATTAATGTGTAATGCAAAGAACTCATCGACAGACTCAAGAAAATTTCTGATCTCAAGATCATCCTCAAATACCTTCCAATGCTTGACATTGTCAGGTATAGAGGGTCTATATTTCACCTATATATCATACTTGAGTTTAGGTGGCAGTGGGATTTTGAAATGGCTTGCCGAAACAACCAAAGAATCAACCATGGTATTATCCCTTATTGGAATAAATGAAATGTTGAAAGCTAAGAATAAATTGTCAATTAGGTCCCATACATCATTCCTGTAAGTCCTAAGCCTAGGGTGCTTAGCTTGATAAATATTTTTTATCTGATGAACAATTAGCTCTGTATCTCCAAGTACTGGTAGCTCTTCTATCCCCATGTCCTTTGCAACCCTTAAACCTAAAACAAGAGATTCATACTCTGCCACATTGTTGGTAGCTTCAAATTCTAACTTATAGGACAAGGGTATGGTCTCTTGACACGGTGAAACAAAGACTACTCCAACACCGACACCTTCCTTAGAAGAGGCTCCATCAAAGAACATCTTCCAAACAAGGGTAGTTGGAGGAGGGATTCAAAAAGAAATGGATTGTTTTTTGATTTCAAGAGGAAGTTTAGGAGTATTAGTCAACTGCAATATGCTGGATCCCAAATTAGTGTCAAAAGAAAAAATAAGATGGTTGGTGGGGTTTGCTTCATCACTGATGATGTACGTGAGCTACAATTCCCTGTAGAGTCTCCTTTGTTCACCCCTGAACATAGGAATGGTGGCGTATGAAAGGTCCATTTGCAAGGTTCCCCCCAGTCTCTTTATCCAAGATCTAGACAGGAGCATCCCGAATTTAGGGGGAACATCATGCACTATGATATCCATGAATACACTCTTCATTGGCAGCTGGAACAGGGACACGACCAGGTCTTTGATAACCCCAAGGCACTTCACCTTTATGGAGTCGGAAGAATACAGGTTGTGATAGGTTTTTGTAACCTCCAACCTGAGCTCTTCCATGACAATCTTACGCATAAGATTGTGAGATGCCCCTGAATCCATCAAGTAGTTATGCAACACCTTATCATGGATGTTCAATGAAGTGTAGAAGGGGGGGGATGAGTCATCTCTATCCTCTATCAAAGGCCCTAACATGACAACTGACTTTTCATCTTGGAGGTTAACCGAGTCTGTGGAGTGAGATGCAGGTTTGGGCTGGAAAATTTTTGATAGGAACCTTTTGAAATCCTCGTGCTTGACTAACTTTGAGGTAGGCACATGGATCCTAATATTTTGAATCTCTTGCTCAAATATATAAGAGGAGGGAGGCTTCAGAATCTCCTTCACCTCTAGGATAGGAATTGTGACCACTGGTGGGGGACTGTGTGCTTTCCTCTCTTTGTTGTTGTCTGCCATATCTTTAGCAGGTTATCAGCTCTAGCAGGACGCTTAGGAATGTCAGGCTTTGCTTCTTTCTTCTTGGATCTGAGGTTATATCTATTCAGATCACTGCTGGTCTTTTCTCCTTTGCTCATCTCATTCAGTTGATTACTTATGAGGGCCTCTTCGTATGCAAACTGATTTAAATGAAGGGACAAAGAGGTATCTGCAAGGCAATGGATCTTAGGATCGATATCTTCTTCTTCTTCTTCATTTTCATTAGTAACCAGGTTATTTTGGAGAGGAGTTTGGATTTTCTGATCATCTCTGTCCTTGTTTCTCTAATCTCTTTGGATGATATGAGGGGAATTAGTTGGTCTTTTGAAACTACCCCTATTCTCAGTATTTTGGGAATTCCTATAGCTCTTCTTTCCTTCTAATTCGATCTTTTACATTCTAGTAGAAAGTGATTTTAGTAGCTTGGTCACTTCATCTGTTTGAGGGGGGGCAACAGAGGAACTAGAAGTCAGAGTTTCAGACCTACCTTTTCTTCTATCTCTATCATCTTTACTCCTAAGTTTGTCAGCTGCCAATATATCGGATTCTACTTCAAGGGCTGCATCTTGCATATGAGACAAGGAGGTAGCTCTTCATTTTCTCTCAACATGAGGCAAAAATTAGGGTCGAAAGAATTAGCATAAGTCATCTTGGTAGAGGTTTTTGTAGGTTTAATTTTAGCAGGAATCTTTTTATACATCTTATTAAATATCTTCGAGAAGTCTGAAACAAATTCCCCCTCTTCTCTCTTAAGTGCCCTGAATTCTGTAATGTAATAAAGGAGTTCTTTTTTATTCCCCCAGTATCTTAAGAATGAATCATCCAGAGAATCAATCTCGTCAATAGATCTAGGAGGCAAGTCCTTAAACCAGTCCCTGGCATCACCATCAAGGGTCTGTACAAAAACTCTCATCCACACATCTTCATTTTCGATGACCTGAATCTCTACAAATCTATAAAAGGATGCAAGGTGCTCTTCTGTAGTCACGTCTCCCTCCCCTATGAATTGGGGAATGTACTTAAGGTAGTCCATGGCTGGGAGAGCATTCATAGGCTGAGGTAAAACCATAGGGGCATATCTAGCAGCCAATATCTCAACCATCCTGTTCCTAGGAGGATTATCACCTGCCATTTGGACGTGAACTAGAGGAGAATCGAGAGGAGATGGAGTTTGGACAGACAAGACTGGGGCTATGCTTCTAGGAGAAAAAGGAAAATGATGAGCGTTAGGAGATAAAGATGAGGGGCTAGAGGTAACAAAGGTTTCCCCTTCTCTAACTGCAACAAATCTAATAGGAGGAGGAGTAGTAAAGTCTAGAGTAGGAAAGTCTTCTAAGGTCAAATATCCCTCCTTACAGTTCACAACTTTGGAGGAGAAAGGGGTGTCAAATCTCTCTCCTTCCAAACTAATAATAGGAGGGGAGAAATCGATAGGAAAACTCCCAAAAATTAAATTTCTTGAAACTCCAGCAGTTTGTATAATAGGAGAATCACAAATAGTTACTCGAGTTTGTAAAGAGGGATTATGCAAATTATCAGAAAAAACTTTGTACAACAGTGGAGGTACCTTTTTGAGTGGTCTTTCCCTTTATTATAATTTCCTTTGGGGAAACTTCAGACGTTGCTAGAGGCAACAATGAAGTGGACCTCGTGTGTCTACCTTTAGGAGCCAAAAATTAAACAATGGAGTCGCCAGGTGCAAGTTGCAATCTTCAATGGTACTGATATCTGATGCACCTTCAGAATCATAGATTCTTTGTCATTCTATCCCAGGGAGAAGTCTTCAATTCGTTCCCCGACAATGGCACCATAAATGTTAGCACTATAATTCACCCTCAGATTGCATAGAGGTAAGCCCAATACCCATCTGTTTATACAATAAATGTAAATGAGTTTTAGGTGATCAAATGGAGAGGACTCAATGATAATAATGTTCTAACTCAGAAATATGGATTATCATGCATAAGCAATTGAGGTCTAGAATCAACTTCAGTCAGTAAGTTGGAGTAAGGGTGAATAGAGAGAAGAATTTGGTGAGGAGAGTGTAGAGGTCTGCTATGGACATTAGGTCTTCCAACATCCTAAGGAGGAAAAACATAAACGCAAGATCCTCTTGAATTCAAATCTCAAAGAAACTGAAATAAATTATAACAACACTATAATATAACATTCATCATAATACAGTCATAAAAATCCATGTGAATCATTCAATCATGAAATCTATCAGTATCAGAGGAAAATAAGATGGAGCAAGAAAGATGACTTAGATTAATCAAGATGTCTTAAATACAAGTACATAACAAAGAACCAATGTTCATAAAAATATTTAAATAGCATGGAGCCTAGTGTTGGTGCAATTTATCGTCATTAAATAAATCCCAAGCATTTAATTTGTCAATCTGAGGTTCGTAATATTACAAAACACACGAACTGTATGTGTAGAATTGAAGTGAAATTAAGTTAATCTAACCCCCCTTACTAATTACTAATTACTAATCTAATTCCCCCCTTAAGGTAAATTGCTGAAATCAAATTAATCTAGGATAGTATTGAAATGATCTAACTAGGAAAGCAAGAAATTGCATAAGGAAAGACAACATGTGAAGAGCAACAAGACAACATAACACATGTGAGCTCACATCAACAATAAATCAATCTTGCATTATAATGATAAAATCAACTCTATGAAAAAATGATGAAAGCATGAAACAAAGTCTATGAAACAAAGATAAGATCCCTTTTCATTTCTTAATCAAAAGCTAATAAAATTCTAATCATCTCCTTCCTAACTTCCGAATCCCAAATGAAGAGAGAGTACTCTCTTTTATACACGAGATCTTTGAAAAGAAGATAAACATCTCATAATTACATATCCATTATTCTCTCAACTTATTCCTTCAAATCCTCCACAAATATCTTGGATAATATATCCTATCCAGATCTCCATGATCTTCTCTTTGAAGTTAGCTTAAATGATTATCTTCAAATCTCTTTCAAATCTTCAAAGTTTGAAGATGTAATTCGAATTTGAGGATAGGTGGTGAATTTTGACTTTCTTGAAATATTCAAATATGCCTGCACACATCATCAAACTCATCCAACCTTGATATATAATGAAAATATGTTAATTTTCTAATATTTAATCACAAATTCTTATAATACTAAAATGAATAAAGTGGAAAATAATAAGGTGAAACCCAAATATAATTATGGAAATGGTATGATAAAAGGTTTATTAGGACCATGAAATGTACAGAATGGTGAAGGGAAAAGAGGATATAAATGTGACATTTCTGAGTCCTAACACCTAGTTCAACCATTCGACCTTAACAAAATATCAAAATTGGCTATCAATACCCAGACATGCTACAACCACTAGGAGTGTGATCGAACCATTGCCTTCAAAGCTTTCAGTCGACGCATTCTCTATCAAATTGTGCAGGTTTTCTCACGTGAGACGCGAGCTAGGCACAATTATGTGCTTTACAGGAAAAAATGCCCATAAGGAAGCTTCAAATTGTCAGCGTACTTTCATGGATGCGCTCTGCAATACTTTCCATTTATGGGGTGAGACAAGGTCTCAACTTCCACCCCTAATCTTCAATAACTACCTTCATCGGGATCAAGACAAGGCCTGACAGTCATGAATGTTTCCAGGCGGTGCCATACAAATTTTTCGAGTCAATCCCGATGTCTCTAGGCCAAGCATATCTTCTTCTATGATCAATACGAACGCTTTTGGTCTTTGGCGCAACTCCTCTCCATTGCTCCATCTTAAATGTGACCTAGGGCCATGACCCTATGCAATTGCGCGATTGCGGGCACAACCAAGGGTGGTTTGAAATAAAACTTCTTTTGTCCTCGCAATTCACCATGAACAACCACACGTCCCTTTCCAAAAACCACGGTTTCGATTGCGGCCCGCCCTTAAAATTTTAAAACGTGCGCACCTTCCGACCCCGCAATAGAGGGAGACCATTGATCTTATGATCTGAAATGAGGCTTCCTGATCAACAACCTAGCTCTGGTGCCTTTTAGATTGATGGAGCAAATATTCTCTTTTCAAATCAACGACTGAGATCTACTTCACGAATCGGCCTTTGGGAATTTCAATTCTCAAATCACATTTCCCTCTAAGAAAAACCTTCGGAGCTGAGGATCCGATGACGTGTGGCATCCTAGATTTGGATTAATGAGATCCACTTTGGGTCTCCGGGACTTCGGGGTTCGACCCTTCGGGATTTCTAATCACTTCTCATTTCAAATCTCTCTAAGCTCATTTCCCCAAAGGCTTGGATCAACTGCCACTTGTCCCCTTCAAGATCAATGACTCGTATTCACTTCAGGGACTTCTGTTCTGGTGCTATAATTCGCGCAATTTTTCACTCCCGGACATCTGTGAACTGTCTTTTTCTTATGCTTCAATATCGAAACCAACTATTTAAGAAAGCTGTGCCTTGTGTTCATGGTTGTGACTTGCATGATCAAGGATTTGGATGACTGACTGTGAGCTGAGAAAACAAGGAGACCAGGGTGCATAAACAAACAAGGGCAAACGAAAAATAATTTTATCGGTCGAAGGGGGAAAAAATTCAAGACTCAGTCTGAGAAAAGGATAGAGACAGGGAAAAACTAAAGACTTAGGTAGAAACCACAAACCCACAGGACTTTGACAAGTTTATGTGATAACACTAACCACAATTCTTAACTTTTGTGGACACGAGACATCTGGATGGCCAAAATTATACAATAATGATTATGACTTTTCTACTTTCTATCAGACATTGAATGTTGGAGAAAAAGTACTCGACTTTCATCTTTATGATGGATTGTTATGCCATCTAAGCCACCGCTGTGTTCCTTCAAGCAAGCATGCAAAGCTGATATGGGAAGCTCATTACAATTGGGCATCGTGAAATTTTGGTGTAGAAAAGACAATGGAATTACCGCAAAAGCATTTTTATTGACTGAAGCTTCGATACGATGTTTACAAGTACATCGGATCCTGTACTTCCAACGCCATTTCCAATCCCACCATCAAGAAACAGGGGCTATACACCCCTTTTCCTACTCCGGATAACCCTTGGTAGTTCATCTCCATGAACTACATGTCTGATCTGCCTTTAACCAAGCATGGAATGACTATGTCTTTGTGGTTGTTGATCGATTATCTAAGATGAAAATTTTGGCACCCTGTAAGAAGAGCATCACAACCGATGCCACCACCAAGCTCTTCTTCACACATGTTTGGGTTCATTTTTTCTCCCACAAACTATTATCTCGGATCAAGACAACAGGTTCCTGAGAACGTTTTGGTCCAGCCTATGGTAGATGATGGACACCAAGCTGACCAAATTGACTGCCTCCCACCCACAGACTGATGGAAAAACAAAGGTAGTCAACATAATGATTGTCCATATCCCGAGGATGTATAATTCCAAACATCCATGCACATGGGATAAAATCCTTCCTTATGTTCAACATAGCTAGAATAGATCCCTCCACAACTCTATTGGCCACAACCCTTTTCAAGTGTGCTTTGGGTTCCAACCATTGGACCCCATTGATGTAACTTTTCCTATTGCATCCACACAAGAAGATTCCTCCCATCCTTAGAACAAGGTTGATTGAGAAGCTAAATTTTTTGAGTCCATCCAACACATACAACAACAATTTCATGATATTGTGCAAAAATCCAATGCCAAGTACAAGTAACGCCACAATCAACATCAGGTACCACAAAATTTTAGGTGTGAGATAAGGTATGGTTGCATTTGCAAAAAGAGCGCCACAAAAGGCCCCATCAGAATATATGCTCACTCCGATACGATCCTTACACCATCACCAAGGTTGTGGGTGAGAATGATTTTTAATTGATTATTCCTCCTTTCCTTGGCTTGCACCCAATATTTAATGTGGAACTGCTTCGACCATATTTTCCACATGTCCTAGACACTTCGGATGTGGTTGAGAAGTTGGCCGCTGCAGAAATCAATCCTGACTACATCAAAAATGTGAAATTTGGTCAGATCATAGACACCAAGACAAAGGAAACCCTCCAACAGGCCATCCAACTCTATTAGGTCATCAAAGCAAGGCAATTTCTTCATTAGGGCAAGTGACTCACCAGGAGTTACATTCAACATAAGTTTCCCCATCTGATGGAGGCACTTGATGCAATGGAGACCATTGATTCCTAAGGGATGAGGAATGATCCAAGTGGACATTGGTGGCCACCCATCTATTCCACTGGCTCAAATTACAGTTTTCCCATCTTGGCAGTTTTTCTATAGTTTTTCGGGTCCCAAACTTCTAGGGCCATTTTGAGGAAGTAAACAATGTTTTTTTGGCTCGGTAGCGCCTATCATGTAGATGAAGGCAAATGCTAGGAAAAACGAAATGTGTGTTCCTTATCTAGACCTTTTTGATGAGGTATCGAGCACCCTAAACAACGTTCGTATGCAAAATTTATGCACTCAGGAAGTTGACGTCTCAACTACCCCCATTGGGGCCCACAAACCTTTTGGCGTTTCATATCCCAGTTTTAGGGTTTTGGATGTTTAAGGTTTTCTCATTTTCTACTTTATGTTAAAAATGCCTTGTTATCCCCAACTCCTAGGGATAAATAAGGTGATGATGTCTTGATGCCCTCATGTTGCAGACATGGAGTACCGAGAGACAACTTAACCAGTAGTGTCCACTTTCACAGACATAGAACCACCTCACCACCACAGTTCCAGGTTCATCACGAAGGTATCCACCACTTTAGCTGGCTTCCAGAAGACATTGGGTATTTCTCCATGAGGTAAAATTTAGGTATTATGGTGAGTGTCATTTCAAGATTTGAGTTATTTGAGTTTGTTGCATTTTAAACTGCCTTTGATTATGTAACGTTTGGTTGGACATTATGCTCTTTTCCCTGTTTCACTTTATTGGTTGACATTGCACCCTAGTAAGTGTGTCACCCTTAGGAGATAAGATTAATACTGAGAGGTCCTCTTGATGAGTCATCGTGCCATTCCCGACCATACTTTTCACTTTCCACACTTCATTCCCTCATATCCTTACCTTTTTGGATATTCGGGTGTATTGACCCAAGAGGGGCTTGTCCCTCATTTCATGGGAAGAAGGGGATGAAGGCCCAGAGCCTTGTAGCTAAAAAAAGATAAAATCCAATCATTAAACTTCTATATGCTCACCCAGGGATCTTGAGGACAATGAAATTTCTCTCGTAAGATACTGACGGGACCCATGAAAAATAACTAATACAAAATGCCAACCAAGGAGGAGAATGTGTGGCACTATTTTTAATGCTTAGGTAGAAGCCCCACACATGTTTTCAATTTGGGGAAGCATGATGTGACCAGGGTAGAGTCAAGGTGGGCACTATTTTTCATGCTTAGGTAAAATTCCCACATTGGCTTCAACTTGGAAACATCCTAAAAGAATAAAAGGCAATAAATGGGCTTGGAAAAATGTTGCATTGAAAACAAAGGTGCACCACACCCTCTACAAAGAAACACATAAATGAGATACTACAACCCATTGTATTTCATGAACCCCATGCCCAAAATACTTAACCCCATCCATGTCACCTCATCCACATGACTTATATAAAGGTCCGCTTGGGAAACACTCCCAAACTTGAGGTACGATTCACCCAATAGGTCGCTTTGTCAACCCTCCCATACCTAAACTTGGAAAATTCCACAGGGTATTTGAGCATTTGTTTATTTTGATGATGTAGTTTGTATGTAAATGCTTAAATGGATCTTTTATTAATTTGATTTAATTATTATGATGCATTTGATTTGAGATCCTTGGAGGGCGTATTCTTTGTCTTTGCAGGACCTAGTTGGTGGACAATTATGGAAGAACAAGCCTAGCTTGGGCTTCCTTGGGGCTTGAATATCACATGTTGGATGCCAAGATACCACACTTAGAATGATGATGACATGCCTTTGGAGGCCTAGAGGATATCTTGGAATATCTTACCCAACCCCTACATGCCAAACAACTTGCTTGAAAGGGCCAAAATGTCACCTTTTGAGGGCTTGACGTCACCCTTGAGGTAGGTTGTGGTGGTGATGTATGTTTTGATGGAAATTTGGCACCTTTTGGAGGAAGAGGCCCATGGATTGTGGAATAAAGGATTTGGTTGAAGTCAATTTTCCTTTGGAGGCCTAACGCTCCCTTCTCCAACTCAATGACTTGACCAAAAGTGCCAAACATTTCCCACAAAGGGGGTGACGTCTTGTTTTTAGGGTTTCTCTTATGTGCAACATATGGATTAAAAATATTACTTTTGTAAAGGGGAAAGGTAAGGGATGTTGACCCCTTGTCTTGTGTTTTACCTTAATTTTTGTGGACAAACATGATTTATAACATTTTTTATAAATAGAGATCAACACTATTTCATTTGGACACAACTCTCCCATTCTGAGAAGACATATTGGCTGAAATTTGTGCCCTCTTGGGAATTTTGGGTATCTCTCTCTTGTGAAAATGATTCTTGGTGAATTATTGAGCTAGGTGGTGCACCCCTCTTGAAGGCTTATGTTATTTCTCTTGGATGGTGATTTTCTTGGTGAACTAGGGTTTAATCTCTCTCTCTCTCTCTCTCTCTCTCTCTCCTGGAATTGGTAAGGAAAATCTGCATTTGTTATTTATTTATTGCTTATTCTTGTTCATTTTTGGTTGAAACCATAGGAGGATTATGTTTTATACACCCTCAATTAAGCTTCATATTATTTTCTAATTTTATAAGTCATTTTTGGCAAGGGTTGCTAGGAGAAGTACACGTGTGTACGTCCTCCTAGATTTACCCTATTTTGATCATCATGCCCTAGGGAGTAAGAGGGTTTAAACCCATAGGTATATTGTTGATTTTTTTTTTAAAGACTCCATTCACCCATTTTTTAAAGGCACTAATATGAATTTTTGCAATGGAGAAAAAAAATGTTTGCCTTGGTAAATGTGATTTAGTGAGATATTAATCTTGTTCAAGTTGGAAACTTTTCTGCATGGTAAGAGCTTGTCAAGACCACTAAGGAATCTTGATTGGCTTGTTATTCTTAGAGCTACAACTAATTAAAATATACAGCCATTATGGCTTCAAAAAATATTTCTTATTCTTACTGATAACTCACATATCAATCGTAAAAAAATGTTAATAATTTTCCAACATAATCTACTAATCCTAGCACATCATTTGGGTGGATTTTTGGTAAGTTTTGGTGGATGCTTTTTCTTCTGTAAAACAATGTTTTCTAGAACCATAATGCTGAATAATATATCTACATTACTTGTTTATTACAACCTTGCTTCATTGCTAAAGTCTTGTGCTCTTGTACTAGAGTTATACTAGTGTTTAACTAGCTTATCTCTTGCATCATTTATCAGACTTTTAACATTTGTTTAGTAGATCTAATAATCATTTGTTCGTTGATATATATATATATTTTTCCTGCTGCAAATAGGGACAACAAGCTTAACTTGATTTTACACCTAACATATAACTTGTATACTTGGTTTTTCTTGTGTCTCAGACAGGTACTATCATCATCCACAGGTGCTCAAACTTCTTGGAAACCATTGACCACTACTGAGACTCTTTTCCAAGCCTTCTTCCATCTAGAAACTTGACATATAGGGGAATTCACTCATAAGTATCACTTTCCATCTCATTTCCCTCTACCCCCCCCCCAATATTCCCCTCTTGAGGTGACAAATTCACCTCTAAAGTGACGGGAATACCTATTTGAGGTGACAGTGGGTAGGTGTTCCCTTAGTTGTCTCCATCTTGTGGTTTGGTTTAGGATTTTCCCAATCTACCACTTGTGCGATAAAATTTTTGTGCCGTTTCCGGGGAGGATTTTGAATCCTCTTTTGATTTGTAACGACACTTTGTCAAGCTATCCCNCACTTAAAGGAATTTCCCCTTCCACCCTTGACGAGATCCCCTTAAAGATCATCTGATGACTCCACCTTCCCAGAACCCACCTTTCCTTGTTTCCCCCATTCCATCCTTTGATGAGCCTTTATCTCATCTGCCGACTCCATTGAGGTGTCTTTTTAGTCAATGGAATTATGGAACCATGGGATGAACCCTCGTCCAGAACTTGCCATGCCTCGAGAAGGAGAATTTTACAAATGGAAATGGAAAAGGATGCCAATGAAGCTACCGAGGAAATGCTGAATCATGTAAAAGAGTTATTTCAAAAATCTATTGAAGAACAAGCCCTTGAGGATGAAGAAATGCTTGAAGGATAGATATATGAAGAAAATTACCAAGAAGATCCTGATGAAGTTTCTCATGTTGAATATCCATACAAGACATTTGATGAAGATGAATTGCTTATACATGCCCTTCCTTTTGATGAAGAAATCTAGACCTCTATTGCTCCTACACATCAAGAAGAGAAGATGATGAGCTATGACCCTTTAAAATATATTTACGATACTTTATTCCATGAATTTGGAAGTGAAGAAGTGTTAGAGGAGCCCTTGGATGTGATAGACCCTTTTGGAAAAGGGAAAATAAAGCACTCTGTATTAAGGATCAAGCCTATTGTGATGACGAGGTTATGGAGGAGCATATCCATAAAGAGAAAGAATAATTTCGATGAGGCGAAACATGTTGAGAAGCCTCATGAGACATCCTTATCTTTTCTCCCGCTTGATGAAGTTGAGATTGTCCAACCTTACTCTACTCCCATACATGAAGTTGAAGAAGCAAATGGTCTAAATGATGAAGAATTTGAAGATCCAGTAGGTAGGTCATTTTGATTTCTTGCATTTGCATTTTGATTTATCATGGTAGTTTAATTGCATTTCATATTTGATTTTCATTTTTCTCTACTTGCATTATTGATTTGCATGTTTCTCTTTTAGAAATTTTGGAAAAAAATGAAAAAAATTTCTTTCAAGATTAGTTTTTATTTTGAGTTTTGATATATGGATGAAGGGTGATAGAACCACCCTGGATTTTATTGTTTTATGTTTTGGTGTAGGCACAGGTCCACCAGGAGATGCTGTGATTCTCATTCACTCTATGGTGAGTACATGTCCCAAAGTAGGAGTCATATGTTATCCACAACTCCTAGGAATAACTAAGGAGATGATGTCTCAAGGCCCTCAGGGTGCAGACATGGAGTACCGAGAGACAACTTGACCAACATTGTCCACTTGCATAGACAAAGACCCACCTCACCACCATAGTTCTAGGTTCATCACAACGCTACCCACCACATCAGTTGGATTTTGAAAGACATTGGGTCTTGGTACATGAGGTACAAGTCAAAGTATTATGGTAAGGGCTATTTCAATATTTGAGGTGTTTGAATTTGTTGCATTTCAAACTGCTTTTGATTATGTAATGTTTGCTTGGACATTATGCTCTTTTCCTTGTTTCGCTTTGGTGGTTGACATTGCAACCTAGTAAGTGGGTCACCCTTAGGGATAAATTTGCTACTGGGAGGTCCTCTTGACGAGTCATCGATCCATTCTCGACCATACTCATCACTTTCCACACTTCATTACCTCATCTCCTTACCTTTTGGGATTTTTGGGTGTATTGGCCCAAGAGGGGGTTGTCCCCCATTTCATGGGAAGAAGGGGCTGAAGGCCCAGAGGCTTGCATCTAGAAAAAGATAAAATCCAATAATTAACCTTTTAGATGCTCGTCCAAGGATCCCAAGGATAATGAAATATCTCTCATAAGATACTGATGAGGCCCATGAAAAATAAATAATACAAAATGCCAACCAAGGAGGAGCATGTGTGGGCACTGGTTTTAATGCTTAGGTAGAAGCCCCACACATGTTTTCAACTTAGGGAAACATGATGCAACTAGGGTAGAGTCAAGGTGGGAATTGGTTTTCATGCTTAGGTAGAATCCCCACCTTGGCTTCAACCTAGAAACATCCTAAAAGAATAAAAGATAATAAATGGGCTTGGAAAAAGGTTGCATTGAAAACGAAGGTGCACCACACCCTCTACAAAGGCACCCATAAATGAGATACTACAAACCCTTGTATGTCATGAACCCCATGCCCAAAATACTTACCCCCATCCAGGTCATCTCATCCACATGACTTAGAGAAAGGTCTGCTTGGGAAACACTCCTAAAATTGAGGTACGTTTCACCCAATAGGTCGCTTTGTCAACCGTCCCATACCTAAACTTGGAAAATTGCATAGGGTCTTTGAGCACTTGTTTATTTTGATGAGGTATTTTGGATGTACATGCTTAATAGGCTCTTTTATTGATTTGATTTACTCATTATTATGCATTTGACTTGATATCCTTGGAGGGCATATTCTTTGTCTTTGCAGGACTTAGTTGATGGATAGTTTTGGAAGAACAAGCCTAGCTTGGGCTTCCTTGGGGCTTGAATCCTAGAGGTTGGATGCCAAGGGCCCACACTCCAGATGATGATGACATGCCTTTGGGGCCTAGAGGACACTTTGTAAGATCTTATCCAGCCCCTAAATTCCAAACGAATTCCTTGAAAGGGACAAAATGTCACCCTTTGAGAGCTTGACATCACCCTAGGGGTAGGTTGTGGTGGTGATGTATGTTTTGATGGAAATGTGGCACCTTTTGGAGGAAGAGGCCCATGGATCATGGACGAAAGGATTTGGTTGAAGACAATTGGCCTTTGGAGGCCTAACGCTCCCTTCTCCAACTCAACAGCTTGACCAAAAGTGCCAAACGTTGCCCTAAAAGGGGGTGATGTCTTGTTTTTAGGGTTTCTCTTTGTGAAAAATATGAATTAAATAATATAAATTTTGTAAAGGGGACAGGTACGAGATGTTGACCCCTTATCTTGTGTTTTAACCTAAGATTTTTGGACAAACATGTTTTAGAACATTTTGTATAAATAAAGATCAACTATATTTCATTTGGACATACATCGCCCATTGTGAGAAGACATATTGGCTGAAATTTGTGCCCTCTTGGGAATTTTGGGTATATCTCTCTTGTGAAAATGATTCTTGGTGATATTTCTTGGTGAATTCTTGAGTTAGGGTGGTGCATCCCTCTTGAAGGCTTATGTTCTTTCTCTTGGATGGTAATTTTATTGGTGAAATAGGGTTTGATCTCTCTCTCTCTCTCTCTCTCTCTCTCTCTCTCTCTCTCTCTTGGAATTGGTAAGGAAAGCTTGCATTTGTTTGTTCTTTATTGCTTATTCTTGGTAATTGTTGGTTTAAAACCTAGGAGGATTATGTTGTATACATTCTCCATTAAGCTTCATCTTATTTTCTAAGTTTAAAAGTCATTTTGGGAAAGGGTTGCCAGGAGAAGTACAAGTGTGTACAACCTCTTAGATTTACCCTAGTTTGATTGGCATGCCCTAGGGAGTAATAGGATTTACACCCCTAGGGATCTTGTTGATATACCAATTGTTTGCCTTGGTAAATGTGATTTAGTGAGATATTAATCTTGTTCAAGTTGGAAATTTTTCTACATGATAAGAGCTTGTCAATGACACTAGAGCATCTTGATTGGATTGGTCTTATTAGAGATACAAATCATCAAAATATATATCCATTAGGGCTGCAACAAATATTTCTTTTGCTTATTGATAACTCATATATCAATTGTCAAAAAATGCTAATAATTTTCCAGGATAATCTACTAATCCTAGCGCATATTTTGGGTGGATTTTTGGCAAGTTTTGGTGGCTGATTTTTCTGCTGTAACAACTTGTTTAATACATCCATAAGGATGAATAATATCTCTGCAATACTTGTTTCTTACATCCTTGCTTCATTGCTAAAGTATCGTTCTCTTGTAATAGAGTTATACTAGTGTTTAGATAGCTTATCGCTTGCATTGTTTATCATACTTTTAGCATTTGTTTAGGAACTCTAATAATTATTTGTTCACTGATATATATATTTGTTGACTTATGCAAATAGATACAATAATATTAACTTTCTTTTCCACCTAACATATAGCTTGTATACTTGGTTTTTCTTGTGTCTAGGGCAGGTACTATAATCATTCGTAGGTGCTCAAACTTCTTGGCAACCATTGACCAATACCGAGACTCTTTTCCAATCCTTCTTCCATCTAGAAACTTGACCTATAGGGGAATTCACTCATAAGTATCACTTTTCATCTCATTTACCCCTAGGGTCACCTAGGATTCCCCCCTTGAGGTGATCACTTTACCTCTAAAGTGACAGGAATACCTATCTGAGGTGACAATGGGTTGGTCTCCCCTTAGTTGTTTCCATATTGTATTTTGGGGCGGGAGTTTCCCAACCTACAACTTGCGTGATAACAGGACTTTGGAGCCTCATTGTAACTAGATTCTTGCGAATGAGTGTAATTCACACATCTCTTCTCAGAGATAAGATATCACCATTCTAGCTAGCTTGTGTGATTTTTCATTTTACAGTCTTTTGTATTTCAGACAATCATTAATAGAATCCAAGATTTACTGTATTGCTATGTTCCTTTCCACTTCTATGTGTATTTGTTTGTTATATCTCTGTTATATTTCTACCTTCATATCATTACCAAAATAATAGGGATCACTACTTCAAAATAATGGTCCATAGTTATCCATGGGACTATGATATCTGGTTGTACTCCCTCATAAAAAAACATTGAGGACAAAACTTTCATAAGGGGGATGAAATATAGTGTAGCTATGTAAGTTTTAAACTTGTGAAGTAAAGCAATGCATATAGATTCTTAAGAAAAACAAAATTTAATCAATGGCTCATTCACATAGTACACAAAGATTTATATTGGAAACCCTCAACCGGGAAAACCTTTCTTATATTCATTATATCGAATTTCACCATTCACTATACAATATATACAATGTTTTTAGGTATTTCGTAGATACCAAAACCCTAATCCCTAAAACTGGGATTATGTTTAGTAAACCGCTAAAAATAGCAAAATCCGCTAAAAATAGCAAAAACCGCCCAAAAAACAATTTCGAGGCGCTGCCCCAAACGCTGTGTGTAACCAGGGGGGGCATACCTGACCCCCCCTGGGACCCCCTTAGGAAAGCGCCCGACACACGACATAAAAAAAAGCACTACTACGAGGGATCGTCAGACGTAGTTGTCAAATCTGACCTGCCCACACACACACATGCAAAGAATATAACACATACCCAACATTCTCCCACTTTTTGTTTTCTTTGCATCCAGGGGTTCCAATATTATATAGTCAACAATCCAGGGAAGAAATGCCCATTGTTACTCTACACCAGGAGAACTTTTCTGTGCTTACAGACTTTGTCAATGAATCTGCAACATTCTTCAAAGTGTCAACCTTTTCCAGCAACAACTTCTTTTCCTCAACCATGTCTCTCACAAAGTGATACTGAACATCAATATGCTTTGTCTTCGAATGATAAGATGGGTTCTTTGCCAGGAATATTGCACTCTAACTGTCACAATCTAATCTCACTACTTGTTGTACCAACCCAATACTTGAACACAATCTTTGTAACCATACTGCTTCCTTTCTTGCATAGTGGCTCCCCCATGTATTCAACATGCTTTGCCTTTTCTCATCCCAGCTGATTGCTCCTCCAAATAGATTAAACACATACCCACTTGTAAGATCTTCTGCGATCCGGATCTCTAGCCCGGTCTGCATCAACAAAGCCATGTATGTCACCACTCTGTCCAATCTGGTCTTCCTTGGTAGCACAATCCATGGCCCCATTGGTGCCCGCGAAGATACCTGAAGGCCCTCTTTACTCTTGTCCAATGCTCCTTCCTAGTTTTGACATATACTGCTCAAAACTCCCCTTTGCACATGTGCAATATGGGGTCTAGTACAAACCATTGCATACATCAAATTCGCTTTGCATGGCATGGAACATGGGACATGTCTCTTCTTCTTCGTGTCTTGGGACAACTGATCTCTGAATAAAATTTACACCTATGAATAGGAACCTTTCTTAGGTTTACTTCCATGCATATTAAAACCTGCAATATCATCTCAACATATTTCTCTAATTCAGCTTGAGTTTCTTGTTTACCACGATCTCTTTTAATCTCCATTCGAAGAATGAAGTTAGCAACACCGAAATCCTTCATAAACAAATTTGGAGGGGGATAGGCTGCTGTTTCCACCTCCTTGATAACATCCATGTTATTTCCTACCAACAACATGTCATCAACATACAACACTACATAAATGAAGTGATTACCAACACCTATGGAATATACATAATTGATCAACCTTGAATTCTTACAAATCCCAATCAAGGATGTATGTGTGTCAAACTTTTGGTACCATCTCCTAGGTGAACTGCTTCAGAATATATAGTGACTTCTTTAGCTTACAAACCAACTCTTTCTTCTTTCCCTTCACTACAAAGCCTTAGTGCTTCATGAATTTCTTCTTCGGATCCCCATGTAGGAATCATCTTCCATCCATCTATTCCACTTCAAGATCGAAAGCAACAACAATATATAAAATAAATCCAATAGAGTTAACATAGCAACATGAGAAAAAATCTCACCAAGTCATATCCCTCTACGGAATAAACCTTTGCTACTAACAAAGCTTTGTATTTCTCCACTTTACCTTGTGCATTAAACTTTCTTCTTGAACAACCATTTTCTATCAACTGATTTTCTTCTAGGCTGGAAACTCAACTATATCCCTTCTCATTTTCTTATTCCAAGGCATCCGACTTTTCTTCAACCATGGCCTTCTTCTAGAGTTTACTATCCTCTGATTCACTACTTCCTTCCGCAGTTCTGGGATCATCATCGATAATAGATAAAACAAAATTGGAAAAGAAAATCGAGGTGGAGTATAACTTTCTAGTTTCCTTCTATCTCAAGTCTCCCTCAATACTTTAGGGTATGAGGTTCTTCTTCTTCATGCCTCTTCTTTAGATGATTTAGAGTTTGCATCATCCAACTCAAGCTCACAATATTTTCTCAGTTAGATCTTGCATTGGTAGATTAAATACTGGACACATCTTTACCTCTCCCCGAGAAGCACATCTCATTTGTAAATAATTTTTCTTGGTTTCTAGGTTCCAAAACATATAACCTTTCACACCATCTTTACAACTAATAAAGATACACTTTTCAAACTTTTTATCCAACTTACTTCTATTTTCCTTTGGAACATGTACATAACATCACAACAAACACTCTAAGATGATGAAGAGAGGGGTTTCTTTCTAGACATACCTCGTGTGGAGTTTTGTCAACCAACACTGAAGGTGATTGATCTACTAAGTAACATGCAATATCCACTACATCTACTCAGATTTCTTTCCCTAACCTGGCACCACTGAGCATGCTCCTGCTTTTTCCATCAATGTCCTATTCATCCTTTCTGCAACTCCGTGCGATTTGAGGAGTGTATGGAGTGATCTTCTCCATACCACACTTCTTTATAGAATTATTTGAATTTATTTCCGTAGAATTCTCCACCATTATCATTCTCAATACCTTTATTTTTCTTCTCTGCGATTTTCTACTAGAGACTTAAACTCTTTAAATTTATCAAATACCTTAGATTTCTTTCTAAGAAAATAAATCCACGTGTTCCTTGAAAAATCATCTTTGAATAAAACATAATACACAGAGATTTACCTTGGGATGGAACCTTGAACATGTCCAAACACACCTTTGTGTATCAACTCTAATATCCCCTTTTCTCTTGGCAGCACCGGATGGGAATCTTACTCGATTCATTTTACCATATATGCAATGTTCACATAAATCAAAATCGAGGAGTGAAATTAGACATGCATTAGCCATACCTTTCTGGTGTAGTGAACGCCGAAGGCCTTTTCTCAATACTTGATCTTTGATGCCACAACATGGTCTTCTTTTAGGGATAGTATTGGTCTTGTCTCCTTCGTTTCTCTGCTTTCGAGGGGACAACATAACTATTACACCCATTAGTATAAGTTCTTCCAACAACTTATGCGAGTTCCAAACCGAACTCCTCATCAACACCATTGCTCCTCATACCATCTTGCAAGTGTTCTTTCCAAATGAAATGTCACTCTTTCATCATCCAACTTGCCTGAGATATTAGTCTAGCAATTTTTTGGAATAATGCGAACCCAGGGGAGAGTTTTAATCCTTCCATCTTTTGGCAACAACTTAACCCATACGACTGTCCATGATTTTTGTTGTCGGTCATGTTAAAGGTCTAGCAGCATAGGTGATGAATCAATGTGGATTTAATAAGGTCAATATTAATAGAGGCCTTTCAATAAAATAGAATAAGGTGGGTGGATGTAAGAAGACCTAATAAGCTTGGCTTCTGAAGGATCTTCCTCTAGATGCTTCTCTTAATAGACATATTTAGTATAAATAAGAGGGTATGAGAACCTAGCTTGGAGATTATTATAATAGATCTCTGCTCAACTGGATTTTTTTCCCCTCGAAGAGGCCCGTGAACATTGCTGCTCCTGAGATTCAAAGTGCTATTTTGTTTCTATTTCATGAATCATTTATGTGTAATGAAGATTATCTTGGATATTTTTCTTTGTCATTAAATGTCATTTTCTAGCATTTCATTTATGTTACGCATATTTTATATATGTCACGGTATCTTACCAGAATGGTATCGAGCACTTTCATGGCAAAATTGGGTGTTATTTTTTCCGGGCTGAGGCGTGTTAGGCATCTTTAAGTCACGAGGAGATCACGTGGTGCGATTGCATAAATACAGTTGAGGGATTCATACATGCAGGGAATAAAAGTGGTACTTAAGCGCTTGTTTGTTGGCCACCCTTGTAACCTGTTGGTACCCCTTCGAGTTAGGCGCGTAGAAAACACGTGGCTCACGGATCGACCGAGATTTACAGAAGCCCTCTTTAGATAAACCCTGCTCGGTAGTCATTTGCTATGGTATCCATAGAGAACAACCTTCGGGAAGATACTCTCTAGTGCACGGGTGATCCGGGCGAATGCGGCTAAAGTGCGGTCTATCCTCTTTATTTAGTGCCCTAAGATATTGGGGCGAGTACTAATGTTCGACCCTGCATTATGTCGAGCTATAACATAGGGATGAAGCCTTATGCAGTAGAACCCGCTTGGAATACCTAACCCTTGGGAGAACATAAGCAACAACATAAACAAATTAACCGGCCAGAGATCTATTGACGCACATCTATGTTTGCGTTCTTTAGTAAATACTCTTTGGTTCAAAATTTGGGATTTTTAATAACTTGCAACATTCTTAGGACCAAGTATAACCCGGGTAGCAAAAAAAAATGGAATTTTTGCCATTATTTGAGACCTATTCCATTAGACTCATCTCTTTTCCCCTTGTCACATTCATCCATGTCATTTTTAGACAATTTCTGACCCGCCCTCCCATTTTTCACCATTATTTGAGACCCTATTCCGTGAATCATCTCTTCCCCTTGTCACATTCATCCATATCATTTTTTTTCGGAAAAAATTTCTGACCCTGCTCGCTCCCTTTCAGTTCACCCATCATCATGGTCCATGCGAAGTAGCCAGAACTGAATGCGGCTTCAACACCTTGGAATCGGTTTCCTTAAGACCCAACAAGAAGTGCAACAGCTTAGTGCTACTAATAGCACTCAGTGATGCCTCATAAGTACGCTCCCCATAAGTACATCACGTCAGTATTGGTGTGTATTACTGATAAGCGAGGTATAAAACCACAGGCCCGACCTAGCTTGAATCTGTCTTTTGCATCACTCTGCGCAAACTCAAAATCCCTCTCGATGACTCTTTTCTTGATGCTCATAAAAATCTTTGAAGGTGAGGCTTCTTCCCATTCCTTTCAACCCATCACTTTCAAAGGGACATCGTAGCCAAGCGGGTGGATGTAACCAAATTTGATGGCTCAGTTGTGGTTGGGTCACACAAATGGAACGGCTATTTCTCTCTCTACAGCTTGTCGAGATGACTTGGCCAAACTCGGTATGGTGTTCTCCATCTAGATCAAACGGCAATGGTGGCAATGGAGAAAAGCTTCCCATCAAGGATATATTGCTTGGACCCAATTTGTTGTAGGCTTTATGAGCGGCTTTGACAACGACACCAACCATTTGGGCCATTTTGACAAAATTGAAGCAATGTCGAGCCGCGATCCGAGAAGACTTCATAGGCTGCATTTGGCGTTTGGATTTTCAAAGCGGAGAATGGCCCCGATGCTTTCTTTAGAAGTGTTTTGCTCGGTGTGGCCTTAAGGAGAAGATTAGGGCCCATGTCCTCATGGATCGATATACGACTTGGGTGGAGGCTACAAAAAAAAATCTAAAGAAGCACAAAAATTGTTTCATCGAAATGTAAACCTTCCTTTATCCACAGCACCCTAAACGATGAAACCCCACTACTCCCTCAGCCCCATTAAAAATCCAAAATTGACCCGGGATGAAATGGTGAGCCTTGACTCAAAGGCCTACATTATAATTATGATGAAAAATATTTCCAGACCAAAATGCAAGGAACAAAAGCTCTTGCTGGCCATCTACGAGGATATTCAAGAAGACGATAATGACACTCCCCCACGTATCCGGAGTCACCATAAATCTCTGACATAATCCCTCCCTCTGACCCTCCCAAATTGGAACCGATTATTTCCCTCAATGCTCTCACTAGATTCTTCGTTCCCCAAACCCTCAAGTTATTCGGTTACATCAAGCAAAGAAGGTCATCGATACGGTTGATAGTGGCATCACCAACAATTTTATTCATCGCCCGCATTGCCCAAAACCCATTGCTACATCCATCTCTTTGTCAACAGATTTCCAAATCATGATTGTCAATGGTGGTTCTATGAAATATGGCGAGAACCTTTATTAATGTCTTTTGCATCTCCAAATAGGCAACTACCACCTCAAATCCATATGTTTTCTATTGACATTGGTGTTTTTGACATTGGTGTTTTTGACATTGTGTTGGGTGCATATCGGCTAAGGACTTTGGGTCCCATTCTCATGGATTTTAGAACTTAATCATGCAATTAGACCAAGGCCACCAATATAAATTCGAGGCATCATTGTTGGTTCACATGATCATCGGTTCTCCTTGCATGGAAAAATTGCTCAAAAGGTCATTCGGCGTGTCGTTGCCCAACTCCATGCCATACAAACCATAGAGACACCACCCGTTGCCCAAGACCTCCAATCCTCCTTTCTAAACATCAAACGGTATTTTCAACTCCCCGAGGACTCCCCCTTCGGCGGTGTCCATGATCATTTCCATTCCCCTTGTCGAGCCTTCCCCAATGCTCGATCCATATCATGCCTTTGCAAAAAAATGGGAATTGAAAAAATGTTGCAGGAACTCCTTACTGCCGGGTTCATCCGTCCTAGTATGAGTCCATACTCCTCTCCGGTCGTCATGGTATTGAAGAAGGTTCTTGGAGAATGTCGACCCGGAGTGCTCTCAACAAACTATGCTCATAAAGACAAATTTCCCATTCTTTGTCATTGATGACCTTTTGAATGAATTGGGTGGTGCTCAATAATTTACCAAAATTGACCTACATTCAGACTACCACTAGATACATATGAAAAAGGAAGACATTCCCAAGATGACCTTTAACACTCCATGAGGCCACTATGAGTTTTGAGTCATGCCCTTTGGCAATGTAGCGCCCCCTCCACCTTTCAGGCCTCATGAACCATGTCTTCGCCCTTTCTCCGTCATTTTGTCTTAGTTTTCTTTGATGATATCCTCATATACCATAAAATTCAGCCAGACCATCTCTTAATCATGTGGATCAAAGTTCTCATACTCTCGGCACCAACTTTTCTGGCTTAATACAAATGTTCTTTTGGTGCCCCAGTAGAATACTTGGGTCATCTAGTAGGAAAGGATGGCGTAAGGGTGGAAACGAGAAAGATTGAAGCTATGCAAGGTAGCGCACCAAGACCCTCAAAGCTTGCGGATTTTTGGGTCTCCACGAGTGTCTTGCCAAGTTCATTAAGAACTAATGGAAGGTGCGGCACCTCTCGCGGCTCTCCTAAAAAATAACTCTTCACTTGGACTCCAATAGGCTGCTCAAGCTTTTTCAAACCTTGAAGATGGCCATGCACCACTCCGGTTTTGGCCATACCAACTTCAAAAAGAATTTTGTGTTGGAATGTGGCATATGAGGAAAAGGGGTAGTCTTGTCCTTATGCAAGAGAATTGACCTTTGGCCTTCACTAGCAAGCAAGCGTCTAAAATTTGGGAAAAACCCATTTATGAAAAAGAAATGTTAGCAGTGCATGGCGTTGAGTTGTGGCGTCCATATCTGGGGAAATGTAGATGGAAGCGGAACCATCAAAGCCTCAAGTACTTTACGGAACAAGCATTTCCTCTCGGGAACAACAAAATGGTGATAAGCTCTTTGGATATGACTATGAAGTATTTATAAGAAGGGAAGAAAGACAATGTCATGGCCGGATGCTGTATCCGTATGAAGAGCGAAGGATCTCTTTTTTTTTTCTTTCATTGTACCCGATTGTCTCCAAGTTTTGCGCCAGGAATGGATTCCAGATCCCAAAAGTTTGCATATGATGATCGGCAAGCTGTGGGAACAAGGCTCCGGCTCCTAGGATACTCACGAGAAACTCCGGGATGAGCCGATATAAAAGGTGCAACTGTATTTAAGTAAACAATCCAAGCTCAAATCCATGGTGCTTTCTGAGCTTCATGATTCACCCACAACTGGGAATTCATGCTTTACGAAAACCTATGAAAAAGTCAAACATTCTTTTTCTAGGAGGGTATGAAAGCGGGACATTAAGTAAGTTTGTCATTGAATGTGAGGTGTGTCAATGCAACAAAGGGCTGGAGTCAAATCCCGGGCACCCTCAGCCAGATTCCCCTACTGGCTGGAAGGATATCTCTATGGACTTTATGCAGGCCTACCCAAATGGGGAATGTCAGTCATAATGGTGGTGGTGGATCGTACTCTCAAAGTATGCTCATTTAGCTCTTCAACACACATTTTTTGCATCCACGGTGGCTCAAATTTTCATGAATGGAATTATTCAAGCTACATGGCATGCCACCTCTATTGTTTCTGATTGAGACCCCAAATTTCACAAGAAATTTTGGCAAATTGTTTAAGCTACAAGACACACAATTGCATCTCGGCTCATCTTATCATCCCCAAATGGATGGTCAAGCGGAAGTTGTCAACAAGTGTTTGGAAACATATTTGGTGCTTTGCCTCGAAAAACAACACCAGAGTGGGTTCAATGGTTACCTCTCATTTGAATGGTGGTACAACACTACATACCACAACCACTCGCATGACTCCTAATGAAGAGGTATATGGATAGAATCCACCTCAGTTATCTCATACTTCAAAGTGCCTCGAAGGTCAATTGGTTGACCAAACACTTCTGGATTAGAGGAAGGACATCAACCCGTACCCTTAAAGAGAACTTAATTCATGGCACATAATAGAATGAAGCAACAAGCGGATCAAGGTGCTGAGCGTCCAATTTCGCAGAAGGTGGATCAGGTGTTTCTGCGGCTCTAACCATATAAGCAAACTTCCCTCAAGGCCGAGCATTGTCGAAGCTAGCACCCGTTCTATGGCCCTTACCACGGTTCTCAAAGCGTGTGGGACAAATTAAGCATATCGGTTAATGCGCGGTCATTCGAAGCTACATCTGTTTTTCATGTTTCATGCTTGAAGAAGGTGATTGGAACGGTGCCAAATTCAAACCAACCTTCGAGTTAGTTGAAGAAGGCTCCATTTAGCTACGGCCGAGAAGCTGATTTTAGACCCGGTGATGAGCGTCGTGCAATTAGAGAGAACCATCAAGAAGTTCTAGTATAGTGGAAGACCTTAACTCCGGCGGATGCCGCAGGAACCAACTACCGTGCGGCGGTTTCCACATCTCAAGCCTTGAGGACGAAATTTTGTTTTAGAGGCCGGACATGTTAAGGTCTAACCGCTTTATGATGAATCAATGTCCGGATGTAATAAAGGTCAATATTAATAAGGCCTTTCAATAAAATAGAATAAGGTGGATGGGAATACCTAATAGAATCTTCAGCTTCTAGAGAGGATCTTCTCTAGATGCTTCTCTTAATAAACATATTTAGTATAAATGAAGAAATTATGAGAACCTGAAAGCGGAATTATTAATAACGAACAGCATGTTGGAGGTTTCCCCTCGAAGGCTTTGTGAACATTGCTATTTGAATCAAAGTCTTGTTACGTTGCTATTTTGTATATCGTTTATGTGTATTGTGAAGATTATCTTTGGATATTTTGTCATTGTCATTTCTAGCATTTCATTTATGTTGTACATATTTTATATATCTGGTATCTTGCAAGTCATCTCCTAGAATACATCACCACCATCATATTTTTATATTCAGAGAACCACTCCCTGAGGAGTCATATGGTATGACACACTTTCGAATTCGATCAGCCATACATACACTACGGTCTGCATGTGTACTTGTAGATGCCGGGTAAACATCACCTCCTTATTCGGTGGAGGTTTTCTCCTCTGTGGAATAGGTATTATCAGATCCCTTTGTTTTTCAACCTTCTTAGACCCCACAATATTTCTTATAATTCCCTGTTTTACCTCACTTCCAACATTTCCTCAAAAGATTTTCCTGGGGACTTAGATCTACCCGTATGTTTAGATCTCCACCCCGAAGGATTAGTAGGGTTCTTGTCTTGGGTATGTCCTCTTACAAATAAAGATTTTGTGTTGTGACCATCCATGATTTTTTAGCCTCATCTCTTCATATAGCAAGGATGCAACTACATCCTCATACTTCAATGTAGATATAGTGGTACTACCTATTGCTGTGAGAGATTATCCCAAGAGTCGGCAAAGAACATAACAAAGTAATACACTTATCTTCTTCAGAAATCGTAATATTAACATAGACCCAGTTGACTTACCCGAGTATTAAAGGCATTTAGATGTCTATCACAAAATCCATCTTCCATCTAAGATGATACTTCTTTCGAAGAAACAACGTTTACTAGGGACTTTTGATTGATACAAAGTCCCTAACCCTCCACAGTTCCTTGGTACATGGAATTCTCTGAGACATTCAACAACACCGAATAATGCGAGCGGTCGGAATAGTATCACCTATATACATCCGACTTCTTAGTACTTCATGACATACCAACGGTGGTGTACTAGTAGTTTATTGCACTAGTAGGTTGTGTACGGTCGCTTTGTGTACTTGATGGGTTATTATGCCGGGATCCCTTCTTGATCCATTGTTCTTTGTCTACAAGAAGGTCCTCCATGCCGAGTGCCATAGCTCAAGATTTTTACCATTGAACTTCTCTATCTTGATTCTAGAAGAACTTGCCATTCCTCTTTACGCACTCAAATCACCAACACCAAAAGCTCCCACTAAACCCAAGTTATCACAAACCCAAGATAAACTTGATCTATAAAGACCGAGCCAAACCCTTAACAGCAAAGGCGGCTCTCTGAAGCCAAAATGAACTCGATACCACGTAAGTTTTAAACGTGAAGTAAAGCAATGCATATAGATTCTTAAAAGTGTGAAGTAAAGCAATGCATATAGATTCTTAAGCAAAACAAAATTTAATCAATGACTCATTCACATAGTACACAGAGATTTATACCGAAAAACCTCAACTGGAAAAACCTTTCTTATATTCATTATATTGAATTTCACCATTCACTATACAATGTATGCAATGTTTTTAGGTATTCTGTAGATACCAAAACCCTAATCCCTAAAATCGGGATTATGTTTAGTAAACCGCTAAAAATAGGAAAAACCGCCCAAAAAAAAATTTCGGGGCGCTGCCCTGAACGCTACGCGTAACTACCTGCCCCCCCCGGGACCCCCTAGGAAAGCACCTAGTGCACACAACACAAACAAAGCACTACTACGAGGGATCGTCAGACGCAGTTGTCAAATCTGACGTGCCCACACACACACATGCAAAGAATATAACACATACCCAACAAGCTAGGGGAATAATATGGGGTACCTAGGGAGGTACCCAAGAAAAATAATAGTATGAAGGAAACTATTAATGAATAAGGCCTAGTGTGAACACAATAAATCTAAAAAACAAAACTTCAGAAATAAACTCGAATCATTCACCAAAATATTGGACACAAGAAATAGTCAAAACCCTTGAGGTAGGGTAACACCATATATTATTTCTTACGGAAGGAATGCACTCCTCAAGCAATAATTGGTTTCTCATCAATTACAATAGTCACCACTATGCTTCAATACATTTCTTACACTTCTTTATATATCATTTTATCTCTCTCCTAAGAACATTCTAGAGAAGGAATATTCTAGTAGGTAGAATCTTCTAGTAAGCCTTCTCACCTTCATTGTGTTCACACTATTACATGTACATGACCATATATATATTATCACTCCCATTGGGTACCTCCCTAGGTTTCATATTAAACTCCTTTATTTCCCCATGTACAATTTCCAAATAGCATACTCACAAAGCACAATTGAGTTCTTGATGACTCTTAATTACCTCTAAAGTACAATCATGATGATTATAAAGGGTAATCTCCTCTGGAAGACATTATACTAAGTACGATGCACCCCATGTCAATGAGATTTATTATGACATGAACAAGGGTTAAATGCACGTATATTTTCAAAGTGATGACAAGTTGGGAGGAAATGGTGATGTGGGGAATGAAAAATGTAGAATGTGTAAAAAATGATAGCTAAGGAATTATTTTGCACCACAAGAAGGAATTTAAACTTTGAGTTCAACACTTAGCCAAATCAAAGGTTTTAGTCATAGGAACTAAAGCAGAAAAACCTATCAACAAGAAGCATGGGTTCCTTTTCTATATACCATTGTGAAAAAAGGATCTATTTTCAAGCAGGTTGCAATTTTATCTCACACCTTGACACAAGCAATAATGGGGATTAACTATTCAAACCTTGTGATGCAAGAATTTCCGAGGGTCATAACTTTTGACTTGGTTATCTGTTTGGGCTGAAATTTTATAGGGGGTTGTGTCTCAAAGAGTTCACTGCCGTGTTAATCTGTTCCTTCAAATTAGACCTTGTTTCGACACATTTTTCAGGGCCAAATTCCTTAATATAAGGCTTCAAATTGAAGTTTTAGTGTTTTTATTTTTTTATTTTTTTTCAGGATTTTTTAAATCTGTAATTATTATTTATGTATGAGTTTATGCACCTAATCAAGAAAGAGAGTTGAAAAATAGTGTCGCTCTATTTATTTATTAGTTTTATAGGCATGAGATAATTTTCTAAAATTATTTTTTTTCGAAAATCTCAGATAGTAGTCATAAGGGGTTGAGCTTCCATTGTAATAGTTAGGATGGTGAAGGAATAAAAGAGATTTATTTTCCCATTCTCGTGTGTTTGCATGTTTTTTAGATCTTGTGAATAAATCAAATTTTATTGGCTACATCACCTTGATTCTCCTCAATAATTCTATATGAATTTGTTGGACAACTGAGAGAGGGGGTGAATCATTTGTTACCGTGCTTAAACAATTATCCTTATTTTAAACTCTTTACAGAGCACTCAATGACAATCAAAATAATGCAGGGAGATAAGCAATAGACCATTCAACATCAGTCACACATATGAAATATGCAGAGACAGATATTTCCTGAGGAAACCCACAAAGGGTAAAAACCTCTTCTTCTTGGTTTGACAAGTAATCTTTACATTCTGTACATTATCATACTTATGAGCTCCAACTCATTGTGAGGCTACCACCTCTGTTTTGCAAGCTACAACTTGCTGAGAGCACCAACTCTCTGTTTTCTATAGCACCTACTAGAAGAAAACACCAACCCCCTGGTTTCTCTAGCACCCACTAGAAGGAAGCAAAAACTCCCTAAGTGTTCCAGCACCAACTGGATGGAATCACCTAC
>SNQJ01S0003890.1:62992-88202 GCA_010110895.2 Picea sitchensis
ATTTCCTTCATAATTGCTAATAAGTTTATCCCACATTTCTTTGGCAGTTTGAAGATGCATCACCTTTACAAACTCGGCTTCTGCAAGTCCATTCAAGATATCATTCATTCCCTTAGAATTAAAACTAAATTCTAACTTATCATCCTTGGAAGCTAGCACAACAGGCTTTATGTATCCAGTCTCTACTACATCCCAAATATCAGCACCTAAGGCCATTAGGTATGTTCTCATTCTAACCTTCCAGAAGGAAAAATTTGTTCCATCAAACAGAGGAGGCTTAGTGGCTAAAGTCCCTTCATGACTTGTCATGTTTAAGCTTATAGATCTACGTTTAGATAAAAGGAACCAACTCTGATACCAATTGTTGGACAACTGAGAGGGGGGGTGAATCAATTGTTACCGTGCTTAAACAATTATGCTTATTTTAAACTCTTTATAGAGAACTCAATGACAATCACAATAATGCAGAGAGATAAACAATATACCATTCAACATCAATCACACATATGAAATATGCAAAGACATATATTTCATGAGTAAACCCATAAAGGGTAAAAACCTCTTCTTCTTGGTATGATAAGTAATCTTTAAATTCTGTACATTATCATACTTATGAGCTCCAACTGATTGTGAGGCTACAACCTCTATTTTACAAGCTGCAACTTTCTAAGAGCACCAACTCTCTGTTTCCTCTAGCACCTACTAGAAGGAAGCACCAACCCCCTGGTTTCTCTAGCACCCACTAGAAGGAAGCAACAACTCCCTAAGTGTTCCAGCACCAACTGGATGGAAGCACCTACTTCCACTTATACAAGCACCAACTTGTTTGAGAGCACCAACTCTCTAGTTTCTCTAGCATGCACTAGAAGGAAGCACCAACTCCCTGAGTGTTCCATCACCGATTGGATGGAAGCACCAACTTCCAGTCACATAGGCAACAACCTGTATAATAAAGAACAATAGTTCTCCCTTGCACCACCCTGCCACCCTAGCGTTTCTGGCTGCAACTAGATGGAAGCTACAACTCCCTGTGTTCAAGCACCCACTTGAACCTCTGAGGACAACAATCCTCCTTAGCACCTCCCTACCACCCTTATTATAAATATTTTCTACTGAAACTTATTACATTGATTCAATAGTTGTCATTGGCTTACCAGGATTATCACTATTCTTCTATGCTGCTTTGCTCTCCTGTATCAGTGTCTCTCTGTCTGCATCTTCTTACGCTTTCTGATCTTCTGTTTTTCTATACAAGTGCACCTCAACCTTCTTTTACTGTCTCAGTTATGCATCTCTGTTCTTTTCTTCAGCTGCGCTTTATGCTCTACGTCTTATTTTGATTCTATGAATTACACCTCTTCTGTGTATTTCATCTCCTGCCCATAGCATGCTATTTCCCCGTGTGTAATTCCTCTCCACAACAACCTCCATCTCTTCTCTATTCTATGTATTTATACTATCTGTGAACCTTCTTCATCCTCCATGCATAGTGCCTCTGCATGCTCTTCACCGTGCCATGGTTCTGCTTATCGGGTTGTTCATTGCCACTCCACTTTTGCTCTGCTTCGCTCGCTCAAGCCTCAAAAAGAAAACTACATCTTTCTTCTGTCTATTCCTCATCTGTTACTCATCTCTAAGTTTTATCTCACACTGTGCATACTATAATTTTCCCTTCTTTACAGTTCAACTCATTTTTCATTCAGAACAACCAGGCACGCATAGTCACTGTGTGTTTCTTTTATACACTACAACCACTTCAGTTACCCCTCAAAACCCTAGAACAACAATGCTTCAACAACTGAAACGCCAACTATTTAAGAACCATGATTCAGTTCTGCTAACTGAATCATAACTGAATAATTAACTATGAAGTGCAATTATAGCCCTTCGATCATATTCAAATTCACCTGCACCATTGGATTAAATCCCCAGGGTCTTGCGTTTATCCCATATGCTCACTGGCTGTGACCATGGGCCTAATCAAGATGCGTTTCACATTTATCAACTTCGAGAGTCCTATGATGAAGATTCTCAGCTCTTCATGTTGCGATCGCCAAAACTCCAAAATGGAGTTTAGTACTGCTAGCTTCTTCCTCTCTTGTAACCACTATCTGTGACCAGGTGCCAAGCACAAGAGTGCTTCACAATTTCGTACCTTCACGGGATTTCATCTTGCCTAATCAATGGTCCGCAATCTCCCTTTGATTGATGCCTCATATTAAGTCATGATTTCACATTTCGACATTTCTTTGATGAAGTGTTTCGACACTCCAAGTCACGAACCTCGAAATGATCTGAAGGTATTTCAACATTTCACATTTCGGCATTTCGACATTTCTGTGATGAAGTGTTTCGACACTCCAAGTCACGAACCCCAAAATGATCTGAAGGTATTTTGGTGTTTTGACATTTCTCTAATGAAGTGTTTCGACACTCCAAGTCACGAACCCCAAAATTATCTGAAGGNAGGTATTTCGGCATTTTAACATTTCTCTGATGAAGTGTTTCGACACTCCAAGTCATGAACCCCGAAATGATCTGAAGGTATTTCAGAATTTCGCATTTTGTGATTTCATCATTCTTTTCGTGAGTGTCCTTGACACCTCCAACTCTCAGTATCCGAAACTCTGAAATGTAGTCATATCAACGGTCCACGATCTCCCTTTGATCAATGACTCAGATTAAATCATGGTTTCGCACTTCGCGATTTCATCATTCTTGTTGTGAGTGTCCTTGACACCTCCAACTCCCGGTATCTGAAACTCCAAAATGGAGATTAAGTCATGGTTTCACATTTCACGATTTCATAGGATAGAGCACTTCCTTCCTTTGACTTCTTAGTCAGTGAAATACTGATCTGTGACCACGTGTCCTGCTTGAAGATGAACGGTCCTCCTGCTTTCGGGATTTTGTAAGCCCGCTTTACCTTGCGCTTTAAAGATCGTGCAGGTTCTCCTGGATCTAACGATTGTCGATCCCTGTGCTTAGATCTAAGGCCTAATATCTTTCCTCCATCTGCACGCTTCTCCTATCTGGACTTGCGATGTCTTCCGAGCATGTTTGCCATCAATTGCCAAGCACCTTTGCACTATCTGTTATGATCTTATCGAGCTGCTGCGTCTTCCCAAAATACTTCTGGTGCTCGCCTGGCACATTCTTCCTATACTTAAGCCTCTGCACTATCTCTTCTGATCTTATTGATATTTCTCTGCTGCGTCTTCCTAAAATACTTCTGGTGTCCGTTTGGCACATTCTTCCTGTACTTAAGCCATTGCCATCAATGACAAGAATACACTGCCTGTAAAATATGCCAGCATTCCTACATAGTATTTGTTGTATGTGCAAAAAATCCTTTTTCTGACATGGATTGGTGTTGGAACATCTCATAAATTCCAATGTAGGTATACTATAAAGACTTGTGTGAAAACAAGTACATGTGGAATTATGTAAGAATATGTGATTGTTTCTTTGCATTGTTATATAATTATATCTATTGTAAACCATCTACAAGGTTATCATATGAAGCCATGCAACTTCTAATTGCAATTGGGGATTGGTACTTAGAGAAGGATTTCACTTACCTACAATTATACATGAGAGCAATCAAAGCCCCACATTTGTTTCCCAAGTTTGTTTTGAATAGACTGGTATTGAGTGAAATCACTTATCAAACCATCCTATATGCTTTTAATACCTCACCAATTAAATATTTAAATAAATTTTTCCCAACATATCCCATGAAGATAGGTATGTATGGTTTGAACAACTCAAAATTTGGAAATAAGGAAGCAAATTCTATTGATGACTATAGGTTTAGAGATGGAAGGTATAAGAGACATGGCCTAAGATCAATTATGCCATCTCATGTTTCTTAGGTAAGTATCACTTGGCCATACATTCATAATGAGTGGGAAGATGAAGAAGTATTTAGGAGATAATGCAGCTATGAAGAAGTCCAATCGAGAATACAACGACATGAAAAACACGCATCCCAAAGAAGAGAAGAGGAATAAGAAAGGAGATCCAAGGTTGAAGAGAAAGAAGAAAAAGTATAGGCTAAAATGGAGTAGGAGAAAACATTTGAAGATATGCAAGAAGGGACAAGGATGGAGCTGAGTATAAAGGAGAAGAAGAGGCCAAGGCAAAATAAAAAGAAGAAGCAAAGAAGAAACTGATAAAAGAAGAAGAAATAAATAGGAAGTCAAATGTTGAAACAAAAATAGAGAAAAGAATGAGAGAATAAGAACATATGAAAATAGCCCTCGAGGTGTAAAACAATTGGTGATGGAGTGTACTTCTAGGACACTCCATTATGTAAATTCATTGGTTCAAAACTCTCGAATAGCCTTGTGTGTTGTGTGAGGGGCCGTGTTGTCATGCATGGGGTTATATTGGTAGTAGTATGATAACCTGACCATGTGTCACACCAAAATGTGCTCGACTAGTTGCTGATTTCCCCATTAAAAAAAAGGAACATATGGAAATAGAAGATCTAAATCAGAAAGAAAAATAATTGAAGAAGAAGATAAGAGGGATGTTGAACCAATGAAAGAAATTCATACTGTTGGAAAATTGGTTGTCATTGATGTCAACCCTAGAAGAAGTCTAGAATCCTCTAGAAGTTATGAGTGTATTTGAATAAGTCTCCAAAGTGGTCCCATTATGGCGTAACTCTATGCATGTCCCTGATGGGAAGACACTTGGAAGAAGTCTACAAGAAGCCTTGGAAATATGGTTAAGTGGTTGAGAATCCTCAGAGGTGTGGTTATGGAGACCAGAGTTAATTGAAGAAAAAGAGTATGAAAGACCTCGTAACTACATGCAAAACCCTCATAGATGGATAGTCCTCGTCATGCCATTTCCAACGTTAGGTGGTACACCAAGTGGTTCCTCACGGTTGAGAATTTATGCCCTCTTAAAGATTAAGCCCCGAAGTATGGTCAAGAAGCTCCGGATATAAGGTCAAAGAAGTTACAAGTTGGACCTAAAATTAATTAAAGGAGAAAATTTGTTTAAAAAAATAAGTTACAGGTTGGCTCAAAGATCAAGTAAAGAAGTTACTTGGAAGGGTTTAAATACACATCAAGAACCTCTCATTTGACATCCAAGCAAGTGCGAGTATGTGAATGAAGCTAGCATAAGTGGATCTGCACTTCTTCTAGGAGGATTGGTGATCTCAGCAAAGCGACGCTGGCTCAGAAGAAAGGAGGTCAAGGAGAGTGAAGTGTACGGATGTGACCGTACCAGGTTTATGAGGTTATATGAGGTTTGCAGAAGAGTGAAGCACATATTTTACATGGGTTACAGACAAAGTGGATGAATCACATATCTGTGCAAAAGTTTGAGGAGTGTATTCTTCTTGATGCTGAAGTTGAGGAAGGTTTGAATATCTGATATATTATGCACCGAGTTATTCACATGTTGAAATGTATGTTCTTATATATGTTTTGAAGGGTATATCTTGATGATTTTGGCATATGCTTGAGGCATATCTTGGAGGTATTGGCACATGGTTGAGGTACATATTGGATATTTTGGCACATATTTGAGGCACATTTTGGGTATATTCTTTGAAGCATGGTATATTCTTTGAGGCACATCTTGGATATCTTGGCTCATGGTTTGATGCATATCATGGTGATTTTGAGGACATGATTTGGATGATATTATTGGAGATCTTGGCATGAGTTTAATGTGATTGTATCAGTTTTGATGATGATAATATACCAATATCAGTGACAACAACAATATCAGGTTGATTCTCTTATTTATATTCAAGGGAGGAAGGAAGGGGAAATGAAAGGGAGTTATAGATTCCTTCAGGTTGGAGCTTGTAAACTAGGGGGTTGGAGTCTCCTTCTAGTTGGGGATAGTGAATTTAGGGAGTTGTAGCTTTCTTCAGGTTGGAGCCTCCTTCCAGTTGGAGATGGATAATTTAGGGAGTTGTAGCTTCCTTCAGGTTGGAGTTAATAAATAGGGGGTTGGTGCTGGAAAATTTTGGAAGTTGGTGCTTCCTATGAATGTAATATTCTGATATATAAGAAATAATTCTGTGGTTTTCCACCATTTGGGTTTCCACATAAAATTCCCGTGTACTGTGTATTTCTGGTTATATGGTTATGGTATCTTGAAAGTGATAAATTGGTGATATCTTAAATTCTTACATATTGTGATTAAAAGTGGTAAAAAGTGCCTAATACTGATTCAACCCCCCTCTTAGTATTAGTGAATAATCCAACAATTGGTATCAGGGAAGTTAATTCAGAAACAATCTAACCACTATAAGGTAGATCATGGAGTGCACTAAGAATGGAATGCTAGTGATTGATGGTCAGAACTATGCCTTTTGGAATAGAAGGATGAAAACATTATTGCAGGCAAAAGGACTTGATGTCTGGAAAGTAGTAGTAGATGGATACAAGGCACCTGACACTCCCCCAAAAAATAGCAATGGAAATAAAATTTATGAAAACAATTCGAAGGCTGTGAATGCTATTATGAGTGGCCTGACTAGCTCAATATATGTCAAGGTTATGCATTGCGACTCTGCAAAGGATATTTGGGACAAAGTTCAAAATATTTACAAAGGAGATGCCAAAGTCAAAGGGGATAACCTGGAAACTTATAGAGGTCAAATTGAACAACTGAAGATGAAGGAAGATGAAAATATTACAACTTATTTTTTTGCGAGTTGATGAAATAGTGAACGCTATTAAAGGATTAGGAGAAGAAATTAAAGAACCAATAATTATTCTAAAGGTACTAAGGTCTCTTCTAATGATATTTGATCCTAAGATTTCAGTAATAGAAGAAATAGTAGATCTTTCTACAAAGAGCATGGACAAGTTACATGAAATCCTTACAGCTTATGAAATGATAACAAAGTAGGATAATCCATCTAGGGAGGAAGCAACTTTAAAAGTAATCAAGAAGACAAAGAAGAATACACAAAATTCAAAGTCAAACTGTAGCTGCAACGATGATTCATATGAAGATGAAGAAATGACAAAGTTCGTAAGGAAGTTGAAGAGAGGAATTGGAAAATACAAAGGTAAGCTTCCTTTAAAATGTTTTAATTGTGGTAAAATTGGTCATTTTTCTACTGAATTTCCTTATGCTAAGAATATATATAGTGATGACGAAGAATCTCCCAAAAATGAAAAGAAATATAAGAAAGGAGACAGTAAAAGAAACAAAAAGAAATTCTTTAAGAAAAGTCTCTACTCAAGAGAAGACAGTTCCTCATCAGATGAGGATGACGATAGTGACAATGCCTCATAAAGAGTACTCTTTATGGAAATTGAAAAGGATGAATAATTATGAAGAATAAGGTGAATTAGATCTTGAAGTAGAACTAAACAATGCCTTAAGTGAGCTAAAAAGAGAAAGGAAGAAAAATGAGTCACTCAAGGAAGAATTGATCAAGCTAAAGGAGGGTTCTCAAAATCCCAACTTTGAAGAAGTCCAACATATGATTATGAATCTAAAGGTCTAAGTAGAAGAAGCCAAAAGGATTGAATAAATTCTCAAAAACTAGTTGGAAGAAAAGGAGAAAAGGAAGGAAATATTGGAAGTAGAAATATTCTCACTAAGGAAGGAACTTCATAAGAAAGACATGCAACAAAACAACAACAAAATATTGGATGAAATCATCAGAAGTCAAAGGCCATACTATGACAAGTATGGACTAGGATACAAACACATGCATACTGAGAAGGGTTTGAGATCCATAACGATAGAAAATGAAGCAAAACAAAGAAGTTATGCATAAGTCATTAGACGTCCCATCAAGAAGGAAGAAAACAAACCTTCAAACGAGAACATTCGGGAAATGGAGAGAACTCAAGAAGAAAATTACATAAGAACTGCACCATCTAGAAGATCCAAAACTCAAAATCAACAATCAACAATGGAAAGAACTTAAGAAAAAGATTACAGAAGAGCAATACCATTTAGAAGATCCCCCACACTCAGGTACCAAACTATTTTTCTTGGTTTATGTTATTCCTGTAACAATTTTGGGCACAAGGCTATAAATTGTATAGTCTATGCTAAGAACAAAAGCAACTATGAAGGCTAATCTAGAATTAATATAACATAAGCAACTATGAAGGCTCATCATGAAGTGTATAACATAAATGATAACATTTTTGTCTCTTTAAATAATGATGTAGAATGCGATAAATGCAACAATTTTGGACACATGGCCAAATATTGCAGATTGTCTGTTCCTCGAAAGGACCCAAAGCAAGATTTCAACATTTATGAAACATCAAGGATATGGAGAAGGAAGTGGGATAAATTGGACATCGAATAATGTTTGATGGCTCTACAAGCCCAAATAAGAAAAATTGATTGGTACATTGACAATGGTTGTTCAAAACATATGACAGGTGACAAGGACAGGTTTGTAACTCTAAGGAAGAAAGAGATGGATTGATTTCGTTTGGAAATGATAACTCAACCAAAATTATAGGAAAAGGCACAATCAAGCTTGGAAGTAAAGATGACATGGCATAAAATGTCCTACTTGTAAAAAATATGAAGTATAATCTACTAAGTGTGAGTAAAATGTGTGACCAGGGACATACACTTCTATTGAACTCAAAGAAATGTGAGATAAGGAAAGAAGGATCAAGCAAGTTGGTGGAGACAACAATAGGGACTCCAAACAACATATACATATTAAATGAGAACGAAAATGAAAGATGTTACTTGGGAAGGGAAAATGAAAGTTGGCTTTGGCATAAAATAATGGGTCATATGAACTTTGACAATCTTGTCAAAATCAACATAAAGGAAGTGGTAGGAGAAATGCCTGAAATTTCAAAGCTAGCCAATACTATGTGCAAGCATTGTCTACATGGAAAATAAACAAGAACTGAATTCAGAACAAAGGAATACTCTACAACCAAACCATTGGAGATTGTACACACCGATCTATGCAAATCTATTGAGCAATCAACAACACCCTTCAAATTCTCAAATTTTTGGGTACCACTTTCTATTTTTTGCCGTTTGCATTTTGTTTCCTTTGATTCAACATGAGTTGCATTTCTATTGTTTTTCCAATTTTCTCATTGATTTACGCAGTTTGAATTGCATCTACAAATAAAGAAAAGACCAAAGAAAACCAAAGACTCATGTCTTTCAAACGAGATCAGAAAATGCAAACCACTTGGTGGTTTTCTCGGGGAAAGAAAAATTTAAAAAAAAGAAAAAAAAAAAACTTCAAATCCACTGCTAAAGGAAAAGAGCTCCGACACCCGATGGGCGCTTCTCTGAAGTGTCGACGTTGATCAATATTAGGCATCAAATGAAACAATATGTATGTCAAAAGGCTCAAAACATTCTTGATAATGGCAACGCCAGTCAACATTGGGTGTTGGCGAGGTCCGATACTAGTTGCGCAAAAGGCACTGTCTTCTTGGGAAAACGACGACGCCGATCAACATTGAGTGTGGATGACTTCAATCCACATGTCAAAAGTGTGGCACAATATCGATACTGATGACGCCGATCAACACTGGGCTTCGGTCATTTAAGACACCAATTACGCTGGGGGTGCTGCTTGCTCTTAAGGTTGCCGATGCCGATCAACATCGGGTGTTAGCGAGGTAAATTGACAAAACACTTATCACTGAGTCGAAAATATAGTCTCCTATTCTCAAGTAACACCAAAAATTGACACTTGGAATTTAACAGAGGGAAACACGCGAACCATGAGAGAATGTCGAGCATCGATAGAAATTGGCGTCGACCGATAAAGAAGACTAAACTTGTCTTCAGAACCACATCCTACTTCTGGCCGAAGCCCGATCTGAGAGCTTATGACAAACATTATGAACCGTCCATTTTATTTTTCTGAGTATCCCTGAATTCATTGGGGCCGTCCATCTCATGATCCTCTACTTGTACACATCCCTTTATTTTGATCTTACTAAAATTTGCCATGTCTACCCCCGATAAAATCACATGCATGAAAAAGAATACCCCTCGTCATTCACTTCGGGTTGGTTATTGAGACACACGTTTGCTTCAGAACTTCAAGCACCCTGAATGGCCAACCCCCTCGATTGCAAACTGCCACGCACCAATCTATGATCATTTAAATCTCCTAACGAAAAACTCCAATTTCCTTTCGCACCATCGGTATGATCATAGATTTTATTACAAGAGATGGCACAAATGATGAATGTAATTAATGGAAATCTTCCATAGATCCGTTGTAACAAAAAATTGATTAGATATTATTTTCGGGATTAACTGCGTAGTGTAAGTCATTAATCTATGACACATATTCATGAGTATTAGTCCCAACTGACCAATAATTCTCATGATTTGAATAGTCCACTTAGCACTCATTGCATCGGGTGATGCTCACAGGGGTGAAGATATGGGATTGAAGCCAACGAAATGAATCACATAGCATCAATCATCACTTCCGGGGCTTGCACCCGGTAACCTTGCGGAGGTGAGAGATAACTGTTATTTATTCAAATACATTTGAAAGATCTCAAGTTTGCATAAAACCATTTGAATTTATTTCATGTACTCATGGTTGATCCTGTAAATGTGTTGAACCTGCACATAATAGATATAGCTAGAAAATAATACACACATTTGCAGAGAGAAATTGAGAAAGAAGAAGAAGGAGAGAAAGAATGGAAGAATTCTCATTAACCGTTATGAATAATGAATAATTTACACATGATATACTCTGTATAAATCAATGAATGTACACTAGAGGTGAACCAATGCACCATTGTGGTGGTCTAGAGTGACCTGGACACACACCAACAATTACGAGAGTGAACTGCCACCTAGTCTAGTCTCTCAGGCAGTTACGAGAGTGAACTGCCACCTAGCTGAGTTAACTAGTCAACTAGTCTTCAATTTACTAACTGAACATAGTGTAGTGAGGATTATATCAAGGAATCAAGGGTAATGTGTTAGTATGGTGATTGTCCCAAGGCAAGTGCGCATTAGCATGGTGATGATCCCAATGTTGCATGGTGACAAAATCAATGCAACATCTAGACTCAACTCAACTAGTCAAATTGAAGTGTTAACTGAAAGACTGGATAATGGCTAATAAACAAGGAAAAACCTTAGGAAAAGTAAAGCCTAGGTGTGTGTGAAGTAACTCCAACACCCCCCCTAAACATCACTATGGTGAAAATAAATAATGGGTCCTGACAATGAGGCCATGTTAGGTACCCAAATACAAAAGATACACTGAAATAAAGTGAGGAAAGAGGGAAAACCTCATCGGAAACCCCCCCCCTCAAGGTACAATGTATGTAAAAATAAGAACTACAGTTTCTAGGCAACTGTGTCCTTCACTCCAAGATGAATTTGCAGAGAATGGAACTTCTTCTCAGTGAAGGTCTTGGTGAAGATGTCTGCCATCTGTTTTGTTGAAGGAAAAAACTGTAGGTCAATGATTTCCTCGTGTACTAAGTCTCAGATTTAGTGCATGTGAATCTCGATGTGCTTCATCCACTGCCTCTGAACTAGATCTCTGCAGAACTTCAGAGTGCTCTGGTTGTAACACTAGATGACAATCGGTCGATGAAACTAAATGCCCAACTTAGTGAGAAAATTTTGTAGCCACATAGCATGAATGGTTATGTTAACTACCCCTCTGTACTCTGCCTCATCTGAAGATAGAGAAATGACAACTTGCTTTTTTCTCGACCAACAAATAGGGTCAAAGCCAAGATTGAGTGAGTAACTAGATGTGGACTTGCAATCAATGCTATCGCCAACCCGATCAGAATTAGTAAACCCAATGAGATCTAATGTAGAGTCTGCTGCATAATGAATCCCAAAGGTGATGGTTCCCTGTACGTATCAAAGGATACACTTTGAAACCTTCCAATGTAGCTCATGCGGCTCCTACATGAACTTGGAAACTATGCCAACTACATAGGAGAGGTATGTTCTGGAGTGTTTGAGATACAAAAAGCTCCCCACTAGCTGTTTGTACAGTGTGTTTTCAACCAGTGGAGTCTCCCCACCATCCTCAAGTTTGACTCCTGATAGGAAAGGAGTCGGAGCAGAATTGCAGTCTGTCATGTGAAATCTCTCAAGGAGATATCGTGCGTACTTGGCCCGATACAACTTGATGCCTGATGTATCCTGAATAATCTCGAGTCCAAGGAAGAAGTGTAGCAGACCCATGTCTATACTCAAAAGATTGTCATGTAGAATGCTCTTGACTGCAACAATTGCTAAAGTCGAGCAACCGATGATCAAAAAATCATCAACATACATAACTAAGAGTAGAAGGGAATCAACTATCCTGAGCATGTATACATTCAGGTTTGATTTAAAATGTACAAAGTTCTATGACAACAGGTAGGATTCCATCTTGGCATACCATGCCCTCGAAGCCTACTTGAGGCCATATAGGGACTTGTTCAGTCGACAGACCAAAGATGAGTCCTGCATAAATCCATGGGGCTGCTCCATATAGATCTCCTTAGAGATATCACCATGAATAAATGCATTCTTCATGTCCATCTGATGGACTTCCCATCCCTTGGTTGCCGCAATGGAAAGTTCCAATCGTATGGAATCCATATTTGCTACTGGAGCAAAGGTCTCATCATAGTCAATGCCATTCACATGCTTAATTCCTTTGGCAATAGTTCTATCTTTGTATCTGCTAATCTATCCATTTGTTGTGCTCTTGTTCCTGTAGACCCATCTGCATCTGAGAATTTTCCTCTCAGAAGGAAGGGGAACTAGATCCCAAGTCTGGTTCTCGATGAGGGAGTTGTACTCCTCTTGCATGGAAGATTCCCAAAAGGGATTTCCAATAGCCTCGCTATAAGATTGTGGATCTGAATACTGAACCAGGAAAATATGTATGGAGGGAAATGGTTCAGTGGTAGTGAGTGCAATAGGAGTCTCCTCAAAATTAGATTGAGTCCTCCTAGTATTGACTGGATCACCAACGAGATCCCCTGGATCCTGAAGAGTAGTCTGTGTCCACTTGGGTCTCTACTCTGGATCTGCAACTGCATATGGATGCTCTGACTCTGGATATGACTGTAATGACTCTATATCTAAATCATCTGAGTCCTATGAATCATAACTCTCATCTAAATAAGAGTCTATATGTGCATGATCATCATCTCAGACATGTGGAAGAATGAAGGTGTCTGCATGCAACTGCTGAGGTACATGCGAGACACTTTACTCGAATTGGAGACTACGCTCAATGATGAGCTGGTCCAAGGAAAGATCAATAAGACTATATCCCTTCACACTGTCGGGGTATCCAAAAAAAATACACTCAGTTCTCTGTGGATCAAGTGCCTTCCTCTTTTCAAAGGGAATTCGGGCTCATGCACGTGAACCGAAAATTCGAAAGTGGGTCACTTCCAGTTTGAGGCCGCTCCAAGCCTCGTATGGGGTCTTATCCTTGACATATCTATGGGAAGATTTGTTTTGGATGTATGTTGCACAATTAAGTGCTTCAGACCATAATATCTATGGTAGTGACTCTGCATGTAGCATACAAGATGCCATCTCCTTTAGAGATCTGTTTTTCCGCTCAACAACTCCATTTTGCTGCAGAGTATAGGGAACTGTGTGCTGCAACTGAATTCCTGCCTCATGGAAAAGATCATGGATATCATGATTGGCATACTCTCCCCCATTATCCGTTTGGAGGACTTTGATATTCTTTACAGACTGTGTCTCAACCAAGGCTTTGAAATCTTTGAGGTGTTGAAAGACCTCAGATGTTTTCCTGAGAAAGTAGATCCATGTAAAACATGAGAAATCATCAACAAAAATGAGAAAAACCTCGCTTTGCTGATGGATGGATGCGGAAAAGGACCCATAAGGTGACTGTGGATCAGATCTAAAGGTGCAGAAGCTCTATGAGACTTTCCTTTGTCAAATTTCTCTTAAGGGTGTTTACCGAGAACACATTCCTCACATACTCCCTTGGAGAAATGGATGTCTGGTAGACCATAAAATAATATTTTCTTTCTAATATGTTGCATGTATATGAAATTCAAATGTCCAAACATTTTGTGCCATATCCTACTACTTTCATCACCATGAGTAAGCAGTAAAGCATAATCATGTTCAATGAAGTAAAAAAAAGTATACAATCTAGACTGATGGTTTACCTCACCAGTAGAAACCCTGGAGTTGGTTTGCATGTCGTAGATTTCCATGACATTTTGTGTGAATATGAATTTCTTTCCAGTGTCGGAATTCGTCATATGATACACAAAGAGAAGGTTGACAAAAAGTTTGGGAACATGCAACACATTCTCGAAGCTTTCATTGGTGAGTTCAATCCTTCCTTTGCCGGTGAATTCGACAGAAGAGTTGCCCCCCATCAGAATAGGAGGACCTTTGCATGCATCCAATGAATAATATACTACTTTTGAGGCATCCATGTGATGTGATGCTCCTGAATCTATGATCCAAGCATCATGAAAGGATTTGATGGCAATCAAGGCATGGCTAGAGTTTCCTTTCTTGGGATTCAGATATTCTGGCTTCTTCTTCATGACACCCTCGGGGATGCGATGCCCAATGTTGTTTTGTTGAATTATTTGAGACATTAAATCTATTTGTTTTTGCATGCATGCAGATTCTTGATGGAATCATTTGTGACAATACGTGCATTTCTCGCCTTTTCTTCCCTTTCCCCCTTTGGATCCGGGGGCATCGGTGAAGGGTTTTGTGTACCCTTCCTTCTTTGGATGTGCATGAGATTTCTTTTTTTCTTTATATTTACATTTTTGATATTGTTGGCTACCATATTTCACAGTAAGTGCATGCATCTTTGGGCCTTCGATTTTTCCCATGTTGATGAGCTTGTTTTGCTCTTGTGTCAGGGATTCGATAAAGTCCTCAAGAGAAAGCATCTTCCAGGTGGCTCCAAAGGAAAATCTAACATAATGGAATGTGGATATGAATACAAAGAATTCAGGACCAAGTTAGGAGAGAATGGTGAGAACCATTTGTTTCACCTCCTTAGATTTATTAACCCCGCAAGCTTTGAGTTGCGGCAGTAAATCCTTGAATTTTGTAAAGAAATCTTGGATATTGTCGAAGCTTTTTGGATCCAATGTTAGCAGTTCAAAATCCAACATGTGTCCCCCCATCTCATCATGTTTTCCAAATATCCCTTCCAAGGTGGTCCAAGCTTCATTGGGAGTCTTACAGGAAGATATGTGAAAAAGGAGATCGAGAGAAATAAGATTGTAAATCATTTTGAGTGCTTCATCCATCCGATTTAAGTACTTAGATTTTTCCATGGTTGATGTTGGTTCTGTATATGTATTCAAGGTGATCCTATAAAATCCTCTGGTTTAGAGATGAATCATTATTCTCTCCTTCCATGCAAACTAGTTGTAAGGTGTAAGAATGAATTCTTTTTGGAAATCCATCTTTCCGCTGTCTTCAATCTTTTGTACCTGCACTTTTTTTTTTGGTGTAGTTTTTGCTTAGCAGTCCATCAGCTTTGATACCATGTAAATGTGTTGAAATTTCACATAATATATCTATATAGAAAATACTACACACATTTGTAGAGAGAAATTGAGAAATAAGAAGGAGAGAAAGAATGGAAGAATTCTCATTAACTGTTATTAATAATGAATAATTTACACATGATATACTTTGTATAACTCAATGAATGCGCACTAGAGGAGAACCATTGTTCCATAGTGGTGGTCTAGAGTGATCTAGACACACACCAACAGTTACAGGAGTGAACTGCCACATAGTCTAGTCTCTCGGGCAGTTATGAGAGTGAACTGCCACCTAGCTGAGTTAACTAGTCAACTAGTCTTCAGTTAACTGACTGAACATAGTGTAATGAGGAGTAGATCAATGAATCAAGGGTAATATGCCAGTCTGGTGATGATCCCAAGGTAAGTGCGCATTAGCATGGTGATGATCCCAATGTTGCATGGTGACAAAACCAATGCAGCATCTAGACTCAACTCAACTAGTCAAATTGAAGTGTTAACTGAAAGACTGGATAATGAATAATAAACAAGGAAAAAACTTAGGAAAAATAAATCCTAGGTGTGTGTGAAGTAACTCCAACAGATACAATATCGCTAAGTGGCTAAATTTGTGTTGTGTTATCACAAATCCATAACTGGTGAGTATTGGGCCTGGATAAGAATTTCAGCATGTAGGTATTTATTGTAGTTTTCTTTGAAACTTATGGTAGGGGAGGTACTGAGATGAATTATTGTGTTTTGTATGAAAACATTCCGCCCAGACGACCAGTAACCCGCAGGTCACCCAAGATCCCAAAAGGAGGAAGTGAGCAAGTTGGAGAGTGTTAGGGACCTAACCTACCTAACCCCTCAAGTGGGTAGAATAATATATTTCCATGTAATAAAGGTCAATATTAATAAGGCCTAGCAATAAGGAGGAATAAGTCAATTGTAAGAAGACCTAATAGAAGCTTCCGCTTCTAGAAGGATATTCCTCTATATTTTTCTTTGGGATAGATATATTTAGTATAAATAATAATAAGGGCTATGCGAAGTTTTGTCTTGGAAAATTATTGTAATAGAGATCTACTCTGCTGGAGGTTTCCCCCTCGAGGAGGCAAGTGAACATTGTTTCCTATCAATAAAGGTATAATTTTGGTGTTGTCATTCCATATAAATTGTTGTTCCGCTGTTATCTCTACAATATTTCAGTATTTTGTTGTTGTCTCAATGATATTCTCTACATTATTTCTGTATTGTGCTAATATAACAGATCTGGTACCTGACAAGTGGTATCAAATCACTTTCCTCAGCAAAAAATTGTGGGTTAATTTTTTTTTCAGGGTAGAGACGTATCCCAACGTCTTAAAGCTACAAAGATCTATCATTATGCACATAAACCCGTGGTCAGGGAGTCATACACGTAGGAAATAAGAGTGGTACTTAAGCTCACATTTGTTGGCCACCCTTGTAACCCCTGTTGGTATCCCTTCGAGTGGTAGTGCATTAGAAAAAACCTGTATATAGATCGACCTAGATCTCCTGAAGCTCTCCATATAAACTGACCAGTCTCCTGAATGCTATAGTGCCACCAAGAACAACAATCAGGAGGATACTCTCTAGTACCTGGGTAGTCGGGTAGTATGGATAAGGGCACTGTCTAGTCTCCTCAGTTGGTGCCCTGAGATATTGGGCTGAGTACTACTGTTGGACCCTGCACGTATATCAGAGAGATATAGCATAGGAAAACCCCTTGACTATAGAACCCTTGAATACCCTAACCCTTGGGATGGAAACAAAAATAGAGTAGACAATATCTATTGTCGCGTAACTGTGCCTCCTGCATTCAGGTTGCAAAATTACTACACATTTCTTCCTGTTAAGAATTTGGGCATTTCGTCACTGCAGTATTCTTCAGGCCAGAGTATAACTCCACCGACACACTTATTTGGGACCTATCCCATTGTATTCCCCTTTTCTCCATGATCACAATCATACCCTTCATTTTTAATCCTTTTTGTTTCATCGGACCCGACCCCTTCCCGGTTTCCCTATTTTTCCGCCTATTCCATTTTATTTAACTTCTCGCACTGATCGTCGGGGTACCTATGACTTATAAGTTATTTTTTGTGGTCCCACCCACCCATTTTCCCCTGTTCACACTTCTCCTCTCCAAATGGCCACCACTCGTAACCAAGACCTTGAAGCTTCCCTCAATCAAGCCCATGCCTCCATCGAAAATATGACATCTGAGATTGGATCTACCAATTCCCGCATTGCAAAAGTAGAACACAAATTTGACACCATGTAAGACAACTTCACAACCCAATTTACTGCCCTCCAGTATGCTATCAATCAATTTTTGAACCACCCTACAGGTCTTTCCTCATCAGACCAAACTGATGATGTTGATTCCTCTCAGTCTCTGCATTTTAACTCCAACTCCTTTCATCGTGAACCCCATCTTTCCCGTGTAGAGGTCAATAAATTTGATGGCTCCGATCCTACGGTTTGGGTCACTCAAATGGAGCATTATTTTTCTCTACATGGTATTACTGACGAGTTGGACAAAATTTTATATGTTGTCCTCTATCTAGATCCTGAACGTTAGGAATGGTGGCAATGGCGTAAAAATTCATGTTAGGGGTATATTGCATGGACGCAGTTTGTTGCAGAGCTCTATGCCCGCTTTGATATTGATACCCACTATCTCGGTTGTTTGACCAAATTGAAACAGTTAGGCACAGTGGAAGACTTTATCACTACTTTTGAGCATTTGGCCTTTCAGACATAGGGCATGTCAGATGTGTTCTTCCGTGAATTCTTTATCAGTGGCCTTAAGGATGAAATCAGATCCCAAGTTCTCATGGCCTGTCCTGAGACTTGTTTGGACGCTACTACATGTGCTAAAGAGGTCCAACAAGTTGTTTTTTCCTTGAACAAAAAACCCTCTTTTGTTCCTCACCCTCGACCCACTAACCCTAACCCCCCTGTCACTCCCCTCAAGGTCCCGAAATTAACTAGGGCTGACATGGATGAATGCCAATTGAAGGGTATTTTCTATGATTGTGATGAAAAATATTTTTCAAGGCACAAGTGTAAGGATTTTTTTAATTTTTTATGGCCATTTCCAAAGATGTTCCTGAAGAAGATGTGAAAGTTCCACTTGTTGAAGAGCCCTCCCTTCATGATGCTACCCCGGAGCCCGCTGACTCACCTGAAGTTGAACCACTCATTTCCTTGCATGATCTCACTAGCTTCTCTTCTCCCCAAACTCTCAAGCTCATTGACTATATTAAGAATAGAAAGGTCATCATCCTGGTTGACAGTGGTAGCACCCACAATTTTATTCATCATCGCACTGCCCAGGAAACTAATTTCTATATTCGTGCTGTCAATAATTTTCAAATCATGATAGCCAATGGTGGGTCCATGAAATGTAGTGGGCATTGTGAAAATGTAGGTCTTCAAATTGGACATTACCACCTAAAATCTCATATGTTTTCCATTGAAATGGGTAGGTGTGACATTGTGCTAGCTCCTGAATGGTTACACACTTTGGGTCCCATTCTTATGGATTTTAAGGAATTAACCATGCAATTCCAACAAGAGGGACAAATGTATCACTTTCAAGGTCTCACAACTAGTTCTCCTAAGATCATTAGTTCCCATCGCATGGAAAAACTCCTCAAGAAAGGCCACTCCGATATTATTTCTCAAGTCCATTCTATTCATGTGGTTGAGACACCCTCTGTGCATCTTGACCTCTAAGCTATTCTCTCCAAACACCAAGTTGTTTTTTCAGCTCCTCATGGAATTCTGCCTTCTCGTGGTGTTCATGATCATTCCATACCCCTTTTTCCTGGCAGTGTTCCTCCCAATGTTCGCTCTTATCATCATCCCTTTTTCCACAAGAATGAAATTGAGAAAATCATGCAGGAATTCCTCCAAGCGGGTGTTATCCGCCCCAGTACCAGCCCTTATTCTTCTGATGTGGTCATGATAGTTAAGAAAGAAGGTACTTGGTGCATGTGTTCTGAATTTCATGCCCTTATAAACTAACCATCAAAGACAAGTTTCCCATTCCTGTCATTGATGATCTCTTGGATGAGTTGAGTGGTGCTCAATATTTCACCAAACTTGATCCACGTTCTGGATACCACCAAATACGTATGCAAGATGCTTATATCCCCAAGATTTCTTTTCAAATTCATGAGGGTCACTATGAGTTCTTGGTCATGCCCTTTGCCCTGTGTAATGCCCCCTCCACCTTTCAAAGCCTCATGAATCACGTCTTCCGTCATTTTCTCTTAGTTTTCTTTGATGATATTCTCATTTATAGTAAAACTTGGCAATCCCATCTTGCCCATGTGGATCGAGTTCTTCATCTACTCTCTGAACACAAAATTTTCCTCAAACACTCTAAATGTGCCTTTGGTGCCTCAGAAGTTGAGTACTTGGGTCATATTGTTGGAAAGGCTAGTGTCCGGGTGGATCCTAAGAAGATTGAAGCCATACAGAATTGGTCTTGTCCCAAGACTATCAAAATATTGCGTGGTTTTCTAGGTTTAATAGGGTATTATCGCAAGTTTGTTCAGAATTATGGAAAGATTGTGGCACCTCTCACTGCTCTACTTAAAAATTATTCTTTCACTTGGACTCTCGCAGCTGATCATACCTTTCAGGCATTGAAGGTGACTATGTGCACTACTCCGGTCTTGGCCCTTCCTGATTTCACAAAGACCTTTGTCCTAGAATGTGATGCCTATGGGAAAGGAATTGGAGCAATCCTTATGCAAGAGGTCAGACCTTTGTCCTTTACCAACAAATAATTTTCAGACCGCCATTTGGGCCAATCAATCTATGAAAAGGAAATGTTGGCTATTCTGCATGCAGTAGATCTCTGGTGCCCTTATCATCAAAGCCTTATGTATTTTATGGAACAATGACCTTCCTCTCCAGAGAAACAAAAATGGGTAATTAAGATCTTTGGATATGATTATGAGATCATTTACAAGAAAGGAAAATAACATGTGGTTTCTGATGCCCTTTCTCGAAAATATGAAGATGAAGGGTCCCTTTTATCCCTATTCTTCATTGTCCCAGATTGGCTCCAAGCTATTCGCTAGGAATGGCTACAAGATCACAAAATTTCACATCTGATCCAACAATTGCAAGGCAATTCTCCAGTGTCCCCAGGGTACTCTTGGCACAATAATGAGCTTTGCTACAAAGGGCATTTGTATTTAAGTAAAAAATCACAACTTAAATCCATGGTGCTTTCTGAGCTTCACGCTACTCCCATAGTAGGCCACTCCGGGTTTACCAAAACCTATGATAGGGTCAAACATTCTTTTTTCCTGGGATGGTATGAAAAAGGACGTTCACACTTTTGTGATAGAATGTGATGTTTGCCAACATAACTAGGGAGAAAAAATCAAAGCCCCTAACACACTCCAACCGCTTCCGATTCTGCCCGCTATTTGGAGGGACATCTCGATGGATTTCATTTGTGGGATTACCTAAATCAAGCAATAAGTCAGTAATCATGGTGGTATTTGATCGTCTTTAGAAGTATGCTCATTTCTGTTCTCTTCAACATCCATTTATTGCATCCACTGTGGCTCAATGTTTCATGGATCATGTTTTCAAGCTTCATGGCATGCCTCATTCTATTGTTTCTGATCGAGACCCCACTTTGACCACAATTTTTGGCAACATATGTTTAGGATACATGGCACCCAATTTCATCTCATCACCACCTATCATCCCCAGACCGATGGTCAAACTGAAGTTGTCAACAAGTGTTTGGAGACTTATTTGAGGTGTTTTGCCTCTGAAAGGAAAAATCAATGGGCTCAATGGTTACCATTAGCTGAATGGTGGTACAACACTTCTTACCATACAACTACTCGCATGAATCCTTTTGATGCAATATATGGACAAAAGCCACCTTTCATTCTCTCCTACATGCCAAGTGTCTCAAAGGTTCATGCGGTTGACCAAACGCTTACAGTTTGAGAGGCTATTCTTTGTACCCTCAAAGAGAATTTGGTAGTGGCTCAGAATCACATGAAGTAACAAGCCAATCAAGGTCTCTCATAACTTCAATTTGTTGAAGGCGACCAAACATTTCTTCATCTGCAACCTTATAAATAAAATTCGCTCAAGGCTAAACATTATCAAAAACTGGTGCCCAAATTTTATGGCCCTTACACAGTTCTCAAGTGTGTGGGACATGTGGCCTATCAATTAGCTTTGCCTAGTTCTTCTAAGATCCATCCTATTTTTCATGTCTCTTGCTTAAAGAAAGTGATTGGAACTAAGTGCCAAACTCAAACCAACCTTCTTGAGTTAGATGAAGAAGGATCCATCTGGTTGCAACCACAAGCATTTTTGGACTAGTGTGAGCATCGTCTTCATCAATGCACCATCAAGGAAGTGTTAATTTAGTGGAAAGACACAACTCCGGCCAATGCCACCTGGAAGCCAACTAGCATTCTGCAACAATTTCCTCATCTCAAGCCTTGAGGACAAGGTTGATTTTAAGGGGGAGGGCATGTTAGGGACCTAACCTACCTAATCTCTCAAGTGGGTAGAACAATATATTCCCATGTAAGAAAGGTCAATATTAATAAGGCCAAACAATAAGGAGGAATAAGTCAATTGTAAGAAGACCTAATAGAAGCTTCCGCTTCTAGAAGGATCTTCCTCTAGATTGTTCTTTGGGATAGATAGATTTAGTATAAATAAGAATAGAGGGTATGCAAAGTTTTGTCTTGGAAAATTATTGTAATAGAGCTCTTCTTTGTTGGAGGTTTCCCCCTCGAAGAGGCAAGTGAACATTGTTTCCTATCAATAAAGGTATAATTCTGGTGTTGTGGTTCCATATAAATTATTGTTCCACTATTATATCTGCAATATCTCAGAATTCTGTTGCTATATCAGTGATATTATCTGGATTATTTCTCTATTCTTCTAATATAACATATCTGGTACCTTAAATAGAGGTATCTAGTTCAGTGGAGAAAAAGCTAGAGTTTTCCCCCAAGGCAAAGCCGATGATCAAAATGTCGCAAAATAATCCTGCAAGTCCGCCCCCATTCTTCAAAGACACCGACAATGGAATGAATTCCATGGTAATTCTTCCTTCTTGGTTGGCCTTGTATAGAAAAATCCATTATGAGGATTTCCCAAAATTCACGCCTCACAGTGACTTGAAGGTAAGGGGTTAGATGACTAGGTTTTCCATAACATCAAGCGATCTTCATTGTATCTGGTAGTAGCCAAGACACTCGTCTTTCTGTGTGTTGATATTTTGGAGTGGATCATCCATCATGTCGATAGAGATAAATGCCTACTGAATAACAAGGATGGGGAATGCATAGGTGTGTTATTACTGACATAAGTGAATGTATCACAAGCTCAAGGAAGCTAAAGTCAGGTTGAAAAAATATTTTCTGGTAGCGTTCTATGAGCGAAATAACACCGACCAATTTCTAGCGTCTCGATGGAGGGGGGATAAGAATTTCATGAATCGTTCCTTGGGGTGGTACAACACAACAAACCTCCGAGAACTTCACATTTTCCTTATGGACTTGATCTGTTGTTTATATGGAGAGAAGGATTTCTCAAGGTTCTCCAAATCCTGGATGCCTTTGGCCCACATGGTTGCTAGATCTGGAAGCACTTTTAATTGGGGAGCTATTATCTTGAAACAATTGAGCACCCGAATAGAAGAGGTGTAGAATCCAAATCCCGGGGAAAACCCTACATTCTACATGGCATCTTATCTCCTAGATGCAATATGAACTAGACATGTTTTCCCTGGCTTGAACCTAAGCTGGCATGTCTCCTAATTTCCTATACATGTCTACTTTGAAATATTATGGGAGAACATGTACAAACGATCAATGGATTTAGTTTGTGATGGTTTCATAGCTTGAGTTTATTCTCTAATTTTTAAGTAGGATTGCCCAAGATTATCAGAAGCAACGAGGAAGGTAATATCCAAAATTGGGCATTGGTACTTGGAATAAAGGAACACATACATCAGGATTTTTGGATCCCTTGGAGCACCACACCTACTGCCGGTTCATGTGCCTGATAAATTAGGGTTGGGTAAATATGTTACCAGACTATAGTACAAGGTTTCAATGCATCTATGGTAAAATACAAGAAAAATATATTCATTCCCTATGGGTTCTATGTAGGTTACCATTTCGTGAAGGATACCACACATGCTAGACAATAATCTCAAAGTCAAATAGAATGTAGGTTCGTGACCGAGAGGTACATGAGACACAACCCTAAAAAATTGGTGGTCGAACATGCTAATCAGGTAGTGTCTCATTGGCCTTATCGACATGATGATTTCAAGGATGAAATATTCACAGAGAATGCTTTCAGTTGGGACGAAGTTTTGCAGAGGAAATAAAAACTAGAAATGATCAGGTTCATGGCCTTGCTTGGGGATGAACAATTGGACTTTCTAGAACAGACATTCAGGCCAACAACAATGGCACCATTTCGATAGGAAGGTGTAGAGTAGGTACTAGATAGGTCCGAGGCACAAATAATTTTGGATGAAGATGAAAAGATATTGCACATGCATGGGGACGCTGTCATGGTACCTGAAGGAACAACCATGGAAATAAATCCGATCACATTTGGAGGAATTGGGGATCTAGAATCTTGTAGAACTACCGTGGTAGAAGGAGACAATGAGAAACAAACCTCAGAGAAAATCACCACAGGGGAACCATGAACGGGGACAAATGAAGAAATAACAGAGGTACTAAGAACACAAGTATCTCAGGCACCAAAGTCTTTGGATATAGGAGCGGACCCCATTACAGTTAAAGGTGATCATCCCATTCTAGACCAAACCCCTCGCAATTGAAAGAGCAAGGAAGTATGGGTATTGAAGAATCGTCTAACGGTAACTCCAACAAAGGGGAAGATGATGAAGAATAAGAAGGTAACAAGGAACCCAAGGAAACCGCAATGGGACCCCCAACACATTCTTCACTCTCAGGATTAACATCCTCAGCTGAAGACACAACAACAAAGATCATGGGAAATTCCTCAAGTAGAGAACAAGTTAGAGATACACGTATTGGGAAAAAAATGGGGTCAACAGAAGTTGCTGAGAAGCCTCGAACGAGTCAAAGACCAGGTACAAATACTAGTCATGAGAAACCTGAAGTTGACAAAGGAAAGGAAATGACACTTGAACTATTCCACACACTAGGCAGCTTAGGAAATTTCCTCACATGCGGGGACCAACCAATCCCAGAGCCTATAGATGAATTGTCCAATGTCTAGGCCATTGCTTATGATCGAAAGAGATATAAGTAGTTGTTAGGAGGACAAGAAAAAAGAGAATAATCACCTTGGACAACATTATGATGATTATCACAGAAGAAACCCTGCTGTATGCAAGACAGTCCAGGGTGAGTGAATTGATAGGAGCAGGAATAACTATATCCAATGCCACCATAGACAAATCAAAGGAAGATGAACAAGAAGCTAAATCTATGAGGACATAATTGGTACACCTTAGGCATCAGGTGGAATACTATCAGGATGCTAGCCAAGTAGTAAGTGTTGGGCACTTTAATTGTCTAAATGAATAGAGAGTTAAGGTGTTCAATATAAATTGTCAACCCAAGGAAGTCTGTTATATCAAGATAATTGTGCACTGTCTATGCTAGATT
>SNQJ01S0003890.1:88331-102101 GCA_010110895.2 Picea sitchensis
TACCTATTCTAATTTAACTTTCTATTTTACTTTTGCAGAAATGAGTTCTCTACTAATTGCAGAAGGAAATCTACTTATTGCAAGAAAGTAATCCACACTTTTATTTTCTTTTACTTGAAAACAAGAATTTAATCTAATGCAGAAAAAGGGAAAGCAATTCTCCAACAATGTTCAACAATTGACTTTTAATTCTCATGAGACAGATTNGTATAAGAATTATGGATTACCTATTCTAATCTAACTTTCTATTTTACTTTTGTAAGAAGGAGTTCTCTACTAATTGTGGTAGGAAATCTACTTATTGCAAGAAAGTAATCCACACTTTTATTTTCTTTTACTTGAAAACAAGAATTTAATCTAATGCAGAAAAAGGGAAAGCAATTCTCCAACAATGTTCAACAATTGACTTTTAATTCTCATGAGACAGATTTATGCGCATCTACAGGAAAGCACTAGACTGTAACAACAACTGTGTCCTATAATTGTTAATCAGATAAACCATTCACATTAAAACAACTATTCTGGAATTCAAAATAGAGGGGAATCTGTGAGAAAGGTGCGCCCTTTCCTTTTCATTGAATCCTCTCAGGGAAATATGCTACAGTCTGCTAAAGAAATTCAATCCACTCTTCTATTGATTTGCCAAAAATATTGTGTACAATAAGCTTTACTTCTCTTAAATTTCTTGTAGTCTGAAAAATTCCCCCTCTGATTACAAAATATATGCTATTTAAAGTCAGAGTCATTCAGTTAAAACAAAATCAGAACAACCTTGAGAATCCCCGATTCTCAAGCTATTCGTATGATATCATTAATACAAGATCTAGAACTAATCTTGCAAGTGAAAACATATAAGAGTAGGTGTAGCAGCTCCTAGGATTGGTGGCATTTGTTGCAGCAATCGTGTAACAACAAAATCGGTGGCATTTGTTACAACAGTCGTGTATCAGCAGAATCGGTGGCACCTATTGCAGCAGTCGTGTAACAACTTCTAGGATTGGCGCATAGCTGGAACAACTTCCAAGATTGGCACATAGCTATAACAACTGGTGTAAAAACAATGACCATTCTTTAAGACTTGGTTGTTCTATTCATTTCGATCATTAGTTGAATCATTTTATGGGTAAAACATGTGAACGTTACCAATCAAACATGCTAAGTAAATGAAAATATAAACGCAAGATGAATGATTCATACCTGGGGAAAAAGGTCTTAGCATGCATTATAGTAGGAATTTAACTTAGAGATGATAAGGTTGAATAGGCAAAAGATGTGATGAAAAAGGGACATTTCTGGGTCCTAACATGCCCCCCAACTGAAGACATTGCATGTCCTCATGCAAAACACATTCAAACCTTACTCTGTAGCTGAATTAGGGAACTAGTTCCTCCAGTGCAAAATTGATAAGTGCCTGTATGGTAAAATGATGTGCTAAAAAGAGAATTTGCGGTGTCAACAATCTGTCTCCATTGCTTTGTCTTGAAGAATAGAATCTATTTGAGTTGCTTGACTATCAACTCTTGAGGGAAACAAAGGTTTTTGTTTGAAAGCTGTTGGTAAACCAACAACTGCCTTATGATGTTGAGATCTTCTCGGTTGTGCTGTTTTATGTGTAGCAGTAAGTGCATGTTCAGTCTTGACTGAGAGAGTTGTTGGACCTCCTACAATTGACACTTTTACTACCTTATAACCCGCCTCAAAGTATATTCTTTATTTCTATCCATAACAACTTTTTTGAGTGTTAGGATGTCCAGAGTAATCCCTTCTGGATTCTTTTGTCGAGCAATCTCCAATTCTTGTTTCAGGGTTTTTAACTCTTCTTTGAGGCTTCCATTCTCTGTTATGAGCACAATTATTTTGGAGTTTTCTGTATGCCTTATCTTTTTCTCTATTTGAAAAAACAGTTGGGAAAGTGGTACATCCTCAACACTATTTGTAACTGGTTCTTGTGGAGCAATTATACTGTCAATAGTTGTTTCTGGTGGAACAACTATTTCTTGTGTAATAGCTGTGTCTGTCATGAGTCCCTCTTATGGAACAGGCTCGTCTTGGATAGTTGGATCTTCTGTAACAACTGTGTCTGTCATTTCTTCTTCTTGTGGAACAGGCTCATCTTGGATAGTTGGTTCTTGTGTAACAACTTCATCCTGCCTGACTTGTCCTTGTATGTTCGTCCCATTGTTTGTAGGTGTCTTTAATAGCACTGTTAGGTTATTGGAAGAGACTGGTTCTTGTGTAACAATCTCTTCATCAATCGTAGTGGATAATGTACAAAGAATATAAATAGTCTGTTCCATAGCTTGCCATCCAATTGCTACTCCAGCAAAGCTGGTAGACCTGGTTTTTCTCCTTGGTAAAATAGAAACGAAAGATGAGGCTTTCTTCGTTGATGGAGGTGGAACATGTTGTTCTTCCTCAGCCACACAAGTATGAAATTCAGGTATGCCTGGGTCTTCTATGATCTAGACATCATTATTTGACGTATAATCCATAGAATCATCAGGCAGAGCCGATGATTTTGCTACGATTGGAGTACATTCAATCTGAAGTGAGACAATAATGGCTTGCAGTTCTGGGCATAAAGTAAAACTTGGTATATGTATCTTTGTAGAGTTCTCAGTCACAACAACAAAGAGGTTCTAAGTTTCTACTGATATAATGGAGTCCAGGTCTTTCTGACATTTTCCCTTGAATGGACGTTTTCTTTTCTGAGATATTCTACTGGCAGTGATAGTAGGACTTGGAACAGTTGTTGAAACAATAGGTGTCTCTACCGGTGCAATAGGGGTAGTCAAACTTGTTGTTGCAGTGGACCGTTTTGACCTTGTGCTCTTTCTAGGTAATGCAGATACAGGAACAAGCATTCTCTGTTTTAGAGCAGGGGGTAAAACATCTGTCGCGGCCAATGGCTGGGTCGTATGGCTCGATGTAATAGCTGGTTGTTTTGCATTCACAATCACAAATATAGGCTGTGTCAATTCACCTTCATCAAGGCTTGTCTGGTTGGTGCTAGGATGGCCATGGATTGTGCATTTACTTATCTGGGTCATCTTACGGGCAACGACAGTAGGGGTTTGGACTGCTATTGCAGCCGAGGACAGAGACTCAGGAAAAGGTCCTAGCATATCTGTAGGTATAGAAGGTGTCTGGTCTGCTACAATAGGTAATGGGTTATTGGAAATGTCCATACCTATGCGAATTAATAGTCCGATGAGTTTGTGATTGGAAAGGCAGTTCTCGGGGTTTTTGGATATTTTTACAAAATGAGCCATGTTATTCAATGAATGGAGTAGATAATAAGGAATGTTTATGAATTTCTGATGTCGCAGATGTGATAATAAGATGAAATCATTAAAATAAACAACTTGGTACCTGCCTTCACAGGTAATGTACCTTTTGACGAATTCTGCAACTTTACCCCAGGGCTCTGGTAAAGAATTGACATCCGCACCTTGGCCATTTTTTTGAATTTGCTCATTGTTAACGAGGAAATATTTCTGAGCATCCGGAAGATGACTTTTTCTGTTAAACCATCGATCCCCTTTTGTTGGTAACCTTGTGACAAAAACAATGATTTCCTCTGATACTGGAATCCTTACCCCATTCACCATTGAATATTCTTTGGTGAGATTTTGACTAAACTCCAATACCTCGTCCTCATTAAACCCCTGCAGCTTCTTAAAATAGGGTATCCAGCCGGCCTGCAGAAATATTTGGTAGGCCTCTGGGTGCAATAGAAAAATGTCCAAATTTGCAGGTTCATACCTCATAGTTGATCCTCCCATGATGTTGCTTGAGAGTCTAACAGTCACGTAGGAGGAGAGACTAGCCCCTAAACCATAAATGTATCCGGTTCGAACGTGGTTTGCATGTAGAATACAGTGTCTCAGCGAAAAGAAGTGTGATAAAAAAGTTGGTGAAGGTGAGTATAAAATACCGTTTGGATGGCTAGATTTGGATTCCCCCCCCCAACTAATCAGATTGGCTCTAGGTGGATCAATTTTAGCACAAGTGGTGAGAAAAATGAGAAAGCATGCTTTTATATATTCATTACTTTAACACGTAGGATTAGTCACGTACCTCATATCTTACCGCACATAACTTTCTGTCAGAGTGATCGTGCTATCCAACCGCATGGAATAACTGACATGATGAAGGATAGTGTGAAAAATGACGATATGAGAACTAGAGCAAATATGGAGTCCTTTCTGGAGATAATCAGTGGGAAGTAGCCAGATGTGAAGTCAAGTAATGATGAAGCAACACTTTCTATTAGAGAAGGAGGAAAAAGATAGCTGCAGTATGAACAATCAGCGGTGCCACAACATGTAAAGAGTGTAGAGCTGGAGTAGCAGTATTTAGAAAAAAATGTGAAGAAAACAAAAGAGTGAAGTGGCAAGACAGAGTAATAGTGATCCATGTATCGACAGGTGCCTTGGCGAAAATGGTGGAGGTAGGTGTAACAACAAATAAGATGGTCGGAAAAGAAAATTGTGAAAAGCGACCATTGTGTAACAACAAAAAATCGACTAATTTGTCGGAAAAGGGTGTAACAACAGAAAATCGACCAATTTGTCGGAAATGGGTGTAACAATAGAAAATTGACCAATTTGTCAGAAATGGGTGTAGCAACGGAATATCGACCAATTTATCGAAAAAGGGTGTAACAACAGAAAATCGACCAATTTGTCAGAAATGGGTGTAACAACAGAATATCGGCCAATTTATCGAAAAAGGGTGTAACAAGAAAAAATTGGCCAATTTGTCAGAAAAGGGTGTAACAACAGAAAATCGGTCAATTTGTCGGAAATGGGTGTAACAGCAGAAAATCGGCCAACTTATTGGAAATGGGTGTAACAGTAGAAAATCGACCAATTTCAAAAGAATATCGGCCAATTTATCGGAAATGGGTGTAATAGTAGAAAATCGGCCAACTTATTGGAAATGGGTGTAACAACAGAAAATTGGCCGAACGCTGCATCACTTAGTTTTTAGGAAGTTTTTCAACTTCCATGAACTAATTTCCTATCGCCCTTTTTGTAGTCATCCTTGCTATTCACCTGCACACACAAAGACTGCTTGATACCTTTCAAGGATGGATTTAATAACATAGTAAACACAATCAAACAAAAACATAAATATTTAAATTTTTATCGAGTTTATTTATATACAAGGTCTGAGCAAAATAAGTCCTAAAGTTGAGAAAGGGAAGGAGAAAGCTCCATTCCTTTTAAGAATTGATAACCTGTATCGGCTGAACATTTAGATTTAAATTCTTTCTTCGATAGTGGACGCTGATACATGCGCAGGCAATGACCATTTTCATGTAACTGTGTATCGAATCCATCAATAGTGATCAACCTGACTGTCCCATTGGGAAAAAAAATGTCTACCTCATAAGGTCCTAGCCATTGTGTACAGAGCTTACCCTGAAATTCTTTAAAGCGCGAATCGTACAACAGAGCCCAATCTCCTTTTTGGAATAATTTCTTCTTGATGACCTGGTCATGCCATTTCGTTCTCTGTTGTTGAATCACCGAGGTTTGATGAATAGAGTCCAAACGCTTTTCATCAAGCTCATCGAGTTGTTGCAGTCTGGCCTTATGTGCAATAGTCAAGTCGAGGTTGACTGTTGATGCAGTTCTTAAGGTTTTGATTTCAAATTCAATGGGAAAAACATGGCTTTTTCCATATACCAGTTCGTAAGGAGGAAAACCAATTGTGTTTCTCCAAGTAGTTTTGTAAGCCCATAGAGCTTCATGCAATCTATCTGTCCAATCCCAACAATGTTCTCTCACCATTTTAGTAAGAATGTCTTCGATAACTTTGTTGGTACTTTCCATCTGGCCATTGCCTTGTGGATGGTATGGAGAAGCTATTCTCTGTAAAACATGATATTTACTGAGTAGGACTTCGAGTTTATGTGATGTGAAAGGGGGTCCTCCATCAGTTATTAACTCTCTAGGAACTCCAAACCTAACAAAGATATCTTTGAACAAAAATGCTAAGACATATTCTTTTGAGGCTCTAATGAGTACTTTCGCCTCTACCCACTTGGTCATGTAATCTATATAGACCAATATATATAATTTTTGATTAGAAGGTGGGTTAATGGGCCCTATGAAATCCATGGCCCATCTCTCAAAAGGTTCTAACACTACCTGAGGTTGTAGAGGCATATCATCCCTATGGTTTGGCTGACCCATTCGTTGGCAACTGTCACAAGTTTGAACGTATTTCTTGGCATCTTGAAATATGGTGGACCAAAAATAACCCATCCTTAAAATTTTATGCCCGGTCCTTTTATCAGCAAAATGACCCCCACAAGGGCCATCATGGAAAGCCTTCAGCAGATCATATACTTCATCATCCCTCACACATCTCATGATTTCCTGATCGAGGCCTATGTAGAAAAGGTATCCTCCTATCCAACTATACCGAGCACTCTTCTGAATAATCTTCCTTCTTTCTCACGGAGATAAATAGGGAGGTACCTTCCCTGCAACCAAATAATTAGCAATGTCTGCATACCAAGGTGAGTGAGCAGATACTGCAAACAAATTTTCATTTGGAAAGGAATCATCAACATGTAAATTATCATCATTTATATGTAATCTTGATAGAAAATCACCAACCACATTTTCTTTTCCAGGTCTATCTACTATAGTGATGTCAAATTATTGTAGAAGTAACAACCATTTGGTTAATCTAGAATTAGTGATAGGTTTATTCATCAGATATTTAATTGTTGTATGATCAATATGAATAAAAGTACGATATCCAGTGACATAATGCCTGAATTTATTGATTGCATAAACTACTGCTAAGAATTCTCTTTCAGTAAGTATATAATTTAATTCAGCAGGAGCCATGTTATTGCTGATATAGTAGATAACATAAGGCTCTTTGTCTTTCTATTGCCCTACTACTGCACTGATTTCACTATCAGAGGCATCTGAAGAAATGTGAAACAGAAGAACCCAATTGGGCCCTCTCAAAATGGGAGCTGTGGACAATTTCTGTTTTAGATCTGTAAAAGACAATTCACAGTTGTCAGTCCAATGAAAGTCAACATCTTTTGTTAATAGAAAAAAAAAGGGGGAAGCCAGTTTGGAATTTTTTTTAATGAATCTCCTGTAATAACCAGCATGCCCTAAAAAACTTCTGACCTCTTTCTAAGTTGAAAGAGTTAGAATATCCAAAATTACCTGGATTTTGGCGGGGTCTACCTGGATTCCTGCATAAGAAATGAAGTGTCCCAACACTACTCCCTCGCTCATCAACATATGGCACTTTTCTGTACTTAAAGAAAGATGAGACTGTATGCATCTTTTAAGAACTTTTTCCAGATTAGTCAAGGCTTCATCGAAATATATGCCATAAGGGGTAAAGTCATCCATGAATATCTCCATACAGTGATTCAACATATCATAAAAAATACCAATTACAACTCTCTGGAAGGTGGTTGGTGCATTACACAAGCTAAATGGGAGAACCTTGTAAGAAAATATTCCCCAAGGGATGGTAAAAGTGGTCTTATCTTGGTCCTGTGGAGCAATTTTTATCTGATTATAGCCACTGAATCCATATAAGAAAGAGAAAAACTTTTTCCCAGCTAGATTGTCTAAAACCTGATCAATAAATGGAAGAGGGAAGTGATCCTTATGCGTTGATTTATTCAGTGCTCTATAGTCTACACAGACTCTCCATTTCCCATTCTTTTTAGGAACAATAACCAAAGGTGAGACCCACTCACTGTCTGATATAGGGTAAATGAAATCAACATTGAGAAGTTTCTGGAGTTCTTCTTTAACAATTTCTTTAAGGTTTGGATTCATCCTCCATTGGGGTTGGCAAATGGGACATAATTATTCCTTAATGTATATATGGTGGGTACATAGATCAGAGGAAATACCTTTCATATCCATGTAATCCCAGACAAATGCTTCTTTATGTTCAATCAATAATTTCATCAATCGACGAGTTTCAACAGTGGATAAATCAGGATTGATGTTCAAGGTTTTTCCAGGTTCAATTTCTACAACAATGCTCGTGGAACTGACTTTAGGAAATAATTCAGCTGTTTCATCATCTGTTGTTACAACGTTTGCTGTTATAGTGGTTGCTGTTACAACTGAATCATGTTGATTGTTAGTGGTTCCCGAGAACATTTCTGAGCTTATATCTTCCTAGATGATGGGGTCAAAGACTCTAATCAAATGATGGTGTGTGTTCCATGTAATAGCAGAGGAGTCACAGATAAAGAAATTGATTAATTATTCCTCTGTCTTGTCCTTGAAACTCAAGGATTTTCTTATCGTTAGTACAGGAAGATCATTTTCATCCTCAATGTTCTTCCATAAAGAATTTTAAGGTTTCGCCCTAGGTGTAGCATGAGGATACAGGGTCAGGATTTTTGTGTTATAACCATCAGAGATGGTCATGGAACCAGATCGACAACCAATGAAAGCATCGACTGTAGCTAACCATGGTCTTTCAAGAATTAGAGGGTGGCCCCCTAGACGGGTTTTGGGTTGCAACACAACAAAATCAAAAGGATACTCCCATGAATCCACAGAAATGACTAAATCATATATTACTCCTTCTGGTCTGATGGTAGAACGATCAACTAATTCGAGAACAATAGGAGTAGGTCAGACTTGTGTTCTGAGTTGCAACAATTCTGTAGTTTCTATTGGCATGATGTTAATTGCCGCCCCTAAGTCGATTAGCACATGGGGGATAGATGTATGTCCAATTTTGATAGTGACTGTAGGGTTTCCTGGGTCGCCATACTTGGGAGGTGGGGATTTGCCTAACATCAGTTCAGAAAAATCCCCCACCACATGCACGGTGAGGGGATCCCGGGGTTTTCATCCAGGTCTTTTTATATAGATATCTCTTACAGTCTTGGCATAAATAGGGACATCTATGATGGCTTGCAATAATGGAATATTAATGTGCATATTTTGCAATTCTCCTAAGAGATTGAAAGATGGTAATTCCATAGGTTTGGTAATTTTCAGCCTATCAGGGAATGGTGGGTCTACTGACTCTATTATAGGTTGGACAATTTATTCTATATCAGCAGATGATCTTTCCCCTAATTCCTTGTTTGACTATGAAGATGGAGCATCTTCAATTATTGGCTCGACTATTCTCCCTGATCTTAATTTGATTTCATCACAAGGCATGAGAGTAATAAACAAGGTTGGCACATTGTGTATGTCTATGTTCTGAACGACCTTATTATTTGGGTTTGGGTTAGGTTGTACAAGCATCTGAGGTCATAAAGGAGGATTGTTCAGTGGGGAATTTGGGGGTAACTACAACTGTTGCTGCTGGTACTGGGGTTGGAATTGTTGTTGATAGGGGTTCGGTTGGTGATAGTTCTGATAACTGAGCTATTGTTGAGGGCATCTCCAATATGGGTTCCATTGTCCATGGTGATTCTGCTGCTGAAGCATTGGTAACTATGCATTGAGATCTTGGTAAGGGGTTGACATTTGATGTGGAGGGGGAGCATTTGTCTGGCCATATAGTGGCTGATTGTTCCAATAATTAAGTGTTGCAAGAGAGAATTGAGAGTTCATACCTTGACTTCTTGGTTGCCATTATCTCCTTTGTGTAATTATATAGGTAGCCTCTTCTTCCTCGTTAGTTTCCTTCATTGATGCTTTTACTCCTGGTAGAGAGGGACATTGGTCAGTAGCATGATCTAATTCACAAATAAGACATACCTGGACACTGTTCAACGGACACTACCTTGGTGGATGTTTCTTTCTACATTTCAGACAGAAAATGCACAATGCTTTCTCTGATTTTGCTTGTTTCTGCTTGATCTGAAAGGTGTCAATTTGTGAAGCAAAAGAGTTAATCATCTATGTTTTGAAATTTTCTAATAGATTACCTATTTCTGCTCTTGTTTCTCCTCTATTGGTTGATTTATTTACCCTTTAAAAAGTGGTATACTTGGTAGCTGACCTATTCTTTGTAGATCCTTGAGAACATCTTTTACAGAGGTCTACAATGTCCTCATAGGATTCTTTACATATATCTCCTTTGCCAAGAATATTTAGTATATCTAAACAATATTCTCTAACTCCTTTTAGCAAAATAGTTTTTAAAATGTCTTTACTTACATCCGGATGCCCAGACCTTTGTAGATTATACTGGAGTCGTTCCACAAAATCTTCAAGGGTCTCATCCTCCTTCTAACACATTTTGAACAATTCCTCCCTTCATTCCCTTGTTCGACAATAGTCTTGGTACCTGTTCAGTACAAGTTGCCTCATCTGTACCCATGTTGAAATGTTCTCTCCTCCCAAGCTCATAAACCATCTTAATGCATTACCCTTCAATGTAGCTGGAAATAGTTTAGGTTTTTGTGCAGTGGTAGTGTAGTCATAGCTTCTACACAAAATGTCAAATTCAAATAGAAACTCATCCAGATCCTCAGTAGAAAATCCATGAAAATTCGGAAAAGCTGAGAGAGGTATGTTTTTCATAGGATCCATCCCTCGTGTGGGAGCATCAGAAATAGGAAAAACCAGGGTAGATATAGTATTTTCATTGTTTACCTGATCTTCGTTGTTTCGTGGGTTCTCTTGGAGGAACTCCTCTTCATTATCCCCTTGATTTTCCATATGTGCTCTTCCTCTCCACTCAATATGAAAAGAGTCCCACTCTTCTTTAGTGACTATCCAACCATTGATCCGATAAACCGCTTCTTCTAGATTTTCCCTGTTTCGAACTATACTTCCCTGATCTTCAATGTTCTCTAGTGTTGCTTGCTGATTTGTTGGTGACAAATATTCAACTTCGAATTTTGCTTCAGCTCCAGCCCTTGATGAAAATGATGTTTCAAGAAGGGGTAGTTCTGATGACTGAAGATTACGTCTTCTTGGAGGATTTGCAGGGTGAAAAATAGATCCTGAAGAAGAATCATCTCTGGCTATTATTTCATCAACAAATGTTTGTCTTCCCAGTGTAGTATTTCTTCCTCCATGTCCTCTGGTACCTGTAGGGTTAGTATTTTGGGGAATACGTCCTCGCGTTCCTCGATTCATGCAGACTAATCATTCCTTTAGAAAAAAAAAACTAATGTGCTTACAAAAATCTATAATTATCTTCCCCGACAACGATGCCAAAATGTTGGGCACTTTAATTGTCTAAATGAATAGAGAGTTAAGGTGTTAAATATGAATTGTCAACCCAGGGAAGTCTGTTATTTCAAGATAATTGTGCACAGTCTATGCTAGATTATGGAAGCAACACTAATCTAATTATAGTAGAAAAAAAAAAGAAACAAAAATTATTACTAACACAATTATGCTGAGACAACTGGAGTTATGCAGATTTGAAATCACAAATTGAAATCTAGACTGATGAATGTATAAGAATTATGGATTACCTATTCTAATCTAATCTATTTTACTTTTGCAGGAAGGATTTCACTACTAATTGCAGAAGGAAATCTACTTATTGCAAGAAAGTAATCCACACTTTTATTTTCTTTTACTTGAAAACAAGATTTTAATCTAATGCAGAAAAAGGGAAAGAAATTCTCTAACAATGTTCAACAATTGACTTTTAATTCTCATGAGACAGATTTATGCGCATCTACAGGAAAGCACTGGACTGTAACAACAACTGTGTTCTAGAATTGTTAATTAGATAAACCATTCACATTAAAACAACTATTTTGGAATTCAAAACAGAGGGGAATTTGTGAGGAAGGTGGACCCTTTCCTTCTCACTGAATCCTCTCAGGGAAATATGCTACAGTCTGCTAAAGAAATTCAATCCACTCTTCTATTGATTTGCCAAAAATATTGTGTACAATAAGCTTTACTTCTCTTCACTTTCTCGTAGTCTGAAAAATCCCCCCTCTGATTACAAAATCTCTGCTATTTAAAGTTAGATTCATTCAGTTAAAACAAAATCAGAACAACCTTGAGAATCCCTGATTCTCAAGCTGTTCATATGATATCATTAATACAAGATCTAGAACTAATCTTGCAAGTGAAAACATATAACAGTAGGTGTAGCAGGTCCCAGGATCGATGGCATTTGTTGAAGCAGTCGTGTAACAACAAAATCGGTGGCATTTGTTACAACAGTCGTGTATCAGCAGAATCGGTGGCACCTGTTGCAGCAGTTGTGTAACAACTTCCAGGATTGGCGCATAGCTGGAACAACTTCCAAGATTGGCGCATAGCTGTAACAACTGGTGTAACAACATCGACCATTCTTTAAGACTTGGCTATTCTATCCATTTTGATCATTAGTTGAATCATTTTATGGGTAAAACATGTGAACGTTACCAATCAAACATGCTAAGTAAATGAAAATATAAAATCAAGATAAATGATTCATACCTGGGGAAAAAGGTCTTACCATGCATTATAGTAGGCATTTAACTTAGAGATGATAAGGTTGAATAGGCAAAAGATGTGATGAAAAAGGGACATTTCTGGGTCCTAACAGTAAGGTTCATTAAGATTGAATTCACATAAATTTATAGTTAGTTTAAGTCAGATAGGGAGGTCTTTATGACCAAGATTGTTGGATTTCAATAAGAAAACTTGCTAGGACTCATAGTGTATAAGGAAATGGTGATATGGTTCAAGAAATCTAGCCAGGTATCAAAGCAAATTGAATATGTCATAGAGATCCAGAAAGGAAGAGGCGGAGACGAACATGGCATCAAGATGCTTGCAGAGGAGAGTTTAGCCAGATTCAAAGTAGCCGCAGATTATTGAGTACAACTGGTAAAAGAACCACAACTAAAAATGCAAGAAAGATGGGAGGAGTGTCTCAAAAATTGGGACCACATTAATCATAAAATGATATATCTTCAACTTGTTGGATCATGTTGTCATTGATGCCAATGGTTTGATTGATTGATATCAAGTGATTTCTTTATTGATGATTGATGTAATGTAATATGTATTATCCTTGATGAGAAAGCATAGATGAAGATGGATCAATGAGTTGTCATTGATATGATGAAGATGGATCAATGAGTTGTCATTGATACATGATGAAGATTGATCGATGTGGTTGCATTAGTATGATGCATTGTTGGAAAAATGTATAGATGACTCATTATTGTTTTATCAAGATTGATAAGGTGCACAAATGGATGAAATCCAAAGTGGTCCCCTTATGGTGAAAACCCTCACGGGAAGACGCTTTGCGGATTGAGTTATCCTAGAAAAATGGTTGGAGGACCCATGCTCTCATTATTGTATTATCATGATTGATAAGGTGCACAAATGGATGAACTCCAAAGTGGTCCTCTTATGGTGAAATCCCTCAAGGGAAGACGCTTTGCGGATTGAGTTATCCTAGAAGAATGGTTAGAGGACCCATGCTTGTATGTGGAATAATGAGATGAAGGACACTGAATTTTTCAAGGAAACTATCCTATATGTATAGTGATTTTCATGTCATTTCCGGTGGTATGTAGAACACCACATAACTCATCACGGTTAGAGAGTTATGGCCATGAGAAGTTGGAGACCCCGGGTTTGGGTAATGGACCCAAGTTTAATTGATGAGTAACGGTATGAGTTATGATATATTTTAAGACAATACTATTCTATATGGATAGTACATGTCATGCCATTTCTGGTGGTATGTGGAATGTCACATAACAACTCACGGTTTGAGAGTTATGGCCTTACGAAGTTGGAGGACCCTCACATGTCATCTAGAAGCCCCAAAAGGTCAAAGTAGTCAAAGTGGTTTAAGGGTTTTTAAAAG
>SNQJ01S0003890.1:110349-136771 GCA_010110895.2 Picea sitchensis
GGAAAATAGGTTAAGTGACCTAGAAATGGGTTAAGTGACCTAAAAATGGGTTAAGTGACCTAGAGGATGAAAGTATAAATAAGATAGCAATGGTCTCTTGTAGATCATCCTTTTTGTGGATCAATGGAGAGCTTCTTGTGAATATCTTTTGGAGTGTTGATGGAGAGCTTCTTGTGAGAGCAACTTATTGGTGTGGATCTCTTGAGCATGATTGGAGATCTATTTTGAGGAAGAGAGCGAGAGGAGGATCTCATGGATGCATCAAAGTTTTGGCAATGTCAGATATCTTGACGGAAAAATTCTTGGAGCTTCAGAAACCCTAGTTTATGAGGTATACACGGGTTTTCTGTGTATAGGGTGCGTATACATTGAAGGTATACACGGGCTATTTGTGTACAGGGAGAGTATAGTGCATAAAATCATGGAGATTTATGTTTGAGTTGTTCCAAGGTCTTGGATGACGAGGCAGGTTCCAGATCTACATTCTATGGGCTCAGATCTATCACTGAGACACTGGTATGGTTACATTATTGTCTTGATGGATACTATTGTTTAATGTGTTGTGAATTCTTAGGGAATTCTTGGTATGTATTCTATGATGTGGTTCAGTTTGATTGATTTGGTTGATGGAATAAGCAATATTCTTTTTGATTCAATGGTGACATAATTGCTATGGTATACTAGTTTTTTCTACATGATTGAGATAGCATTCATATTGATTTGTTGTGGAGCATGAGAAAGCTATTGGAGAGCTTGGATGTGTTGGTTGGTGGTCAGATTGAATAGTCAGAGACAAAAGAGAATGATATATTGGTTGCAGATGATCTGAGTTTATCTTGAAGGATAAACCCTAACTGCTTAGAAGGTATACACAGGCTGCTGTGTACACTGGCTGCGTGCATACGCGGGCTGTAGTGAGCCAGGGCACGTGCATACGCTGGCTACACTACTTACAGATCACGTACATGTTGACAGATTGATATCTGTTGAGGATTGTTGCCTCATCTCAGTTGGTGCTGAGGGTGTAAGCTGAGTCTTGCATTATAGAGCTAGTGCTCTTGCAGAGTTGTACTCTATTCAGTTGTTGCTGATAAACCCTCAAATTGTTGTCCATAATAAAAATAAAAATTGTACATACATCTTGTGTTCTTTGTGTTCCTTGTGGTGATGACTTGTTGATGATATATTTCTGATATATGTTGCTGATATATGTTCTCATCTAATTGGTGGCAAATGACAACAATGGGTAATGAATAAATGTTGAATTTTAGCTAAGAAGTTTTTGTGTAAGAGGGAAGTTTTGGGAAAAAGAGCCCCACACTCATTCACCCCCCTTTAAGTGTGGTAGGTGTGTCCAACACAACTCCCAAGAACTAAGGACAAAAATGTGATTGGTACAAAATGGGTGTTTAGAAACAAAATAAATGAAGATGGACATGTAACCAGAAACAAGACAAGGCTATTATGCAAAGGATATTTTGAAGTTGAAGGAGTAGATTTTGAAGAAAAATTTGCTCCTGTTTCCAGAATCGAAGCAATCAGAATGATCTTGGCCTATGTATGTTCCAAATGAATCAGATTATATCAGATGGATGTAAAATAAACATTTCTAAATGGAGAATTAGAAGAAGAAGTATACATCAAACAACCATAAGGGTTTCTACTTTCAGAAAGAGAAGATTATGTTTGTAGATTGAATAAATGCCTATATGGAATCAAGCAATCCCCTAGAACCTGGTATTCAAGATTGGACAAGTACTTACAACAACAAGGATTCAAAAAGGGCAATGCAGATATCAATCTCTACATAAAATTGGATCGAAACAACATGCTTATCATTGAAGTATTTGTGGATGACATCATATTTGGAATTGACGATGACATATTGAGTAAGAGGTTTTCCAAAGACATGCATAATGAGTTTGAAATGTTTCTACTTGGTGACTTGACTTTATTTTTGGGACTCCAAATATCTCATATAGATGAAGGTATTTTCATTTCCCAAACCGAGTACATAAAATAAATGCTAAAGAAGTTCCGAATGGAATATTACAAACCCGTAAGTAACCCTATGGTGACTGGTGGCAAGTTAAGAAAATATGATGAATCTAAGGAAGAAAATTAGAGACTCTATAGATTGATGATTGGAAACCTACTCTATGTGATGGCCTCAAGATCGGATGTGATGCAAGAAGTTGGACAGGTTGCAAGATTTCAAGCAACGCCGAAGGAAACTTATGTTATGGTAGTAAAGAGGATCTTTAGGTATCTCAAAGGAACAATTTTTTTTGGATTGTGGTATCCGAAAGGGAATGAGCTGACTATGGTCGCCTACACAGATGAAAATTGAGAAAGAAGCATTGATGATAGAATAAGTACTAGTGGAGAAACCTTCTTCTTGGGCGTTTGTATGGTGTCCTATTTAAGTAAGACATAATCCTCAGTATCATTGTCTATGGTAGAAGCAAAATATATTACAAAAACAACTTGTTATACTCAGGTCCTCTAGATGACGCAACCCCTGCAAGACATACAAGTAGAATATGATGAGCCTATTTCAATATTCTGTGACAATACCAATATTATAAGTATCTCCAAAAATCAAGTGGCGCATTCCAAGACCAAGCATAATCCTATCAAGTTCCACTTTCTACGAGAAAAAGTCACAGAGAATAATATCAAGTTGGAGTACATTGGGATAAAAGAAGAGATTTAAGATATCTTCATAAAACCTCTCCCAAGAGAGACATTTGAGTATCTTCGACAGAAACTTGGATAGTTTTTTCCCCACAATGATTTACATGACATTTCACAAAGAATATAGGGGGACATAAATCATTAGGGGGGGTTACCCTTTGACATTAATGTCAAAGGGGGAGAGAAAGTTAAGAAGCATGAAGACAGGGGGAGCCATGAAGACAAGGGGAGCAAGCATGAATACATGGGGAGAAATAGTCACAGGGAGAGTATGAGTGTTGCCATAATTGCCAAAGTGGGAGATTGTTGGAAAATTGGTTGTCATTGATGTCAACCCTAGAGGAAGTCTAGAAGACTCTAGAAGTGATGGGTGTATTTGAAGAAGTATCCAAAGTGGTCCCATTATGGTGTAGATCTAAGCATGGCCCTCACAGGAAGATGCTTTGAAGAAGTCTACAAGAAGCCCTAGAAATATGTTTAAGTGGTTAAGAAGCCTTGGAGGTATGGTCATGGAGCTCAAATTTAATTGAATAAAAAGAGTATGAAGGAGATCATAACTGCATGCAAAACCCTCATAGATGGATAGTCCTCATCATGCTGTTTCCAATGGTAGGTGCTACACCACGTGGTTCCTAATGGTTGAGAATTTATTCCCTATTAAGGATGAAGCCCTGAAGTATGGTCAGAAGAACCATATCTAAGGTCAAAGAAGTTACAAGTTGGCCCTAAAATTAATTACATGAGAAAAGTTGTTGCAAACAAGAAGTTTCAGGTCGGCTCAAAGATCAAGTAAAGAAGTTACTTGGAAAGGTATAAATAAACATAAAGAACCTCTCATTTGACATACAAGAAAGTGTGAGTGTGTGAATGGAGCTAGCATAAGTGGAATTCACAGTTGTGATAGGAGGATTGGTGATCTCAACAAAGCGAATCTAACCTAGGAGAAAGGAGATCGAGGAGAGTGAAGCGTACAAAGGTGATCACACCAAGTTTCTGAGGTTATATGAAATTTGTAGCAGGGTGAAGCATGTATATATGTAGGTTGCAAGCATATGAATCACATATAGGGTATACATGGATTGAAGTGGAGCAAAGCGCAGGTGTCCATAGATTGACAATGGATGAATCACTTATGTGCAAAAGTTTGAGGAAGGTATTCTTCTTGATGATAAAGTTGAGGAAGGTTTGAATATCTGATATCTTACACACTAGATTATTCAATGTTCTTATATATTTTTTGAGGGTTATATCTTGATGATTTTGGCATATGCTTAAGGCATATCTTGGAGATATTGGCACATGGATGAGGTACATCATGGATATTTTGGCACATGTTTGAGGCACATTTTGGGTATATTCTTTGAGGCATGGAATATTATTTGAGGCACATCTTAGATATCTTGGATCATGGTTTGATCTAGGTGTATATCAGTGGCCACCCACCTATTCCAACTGACTCGAAATAGTTTGTTGGTAGTTTACTATTTTTAGCAATTTTTCGGGTCCCAAAATTTTGGGGCCATTTTGAGGGCCTAAATGACATATTTTCACGATCGAAAACCCTAAATATGATAAAAGGCCTTTAATGATCACCTAAAATGAAGGTCCTCGTTGATACCTTTCTAATGAGCTATCATGTGCCCCAAACAGAGATTGTATGCCAAAGTTACGCCCCCAAGAAGTTGATGCACCAAACTACCCAAAACGAGGTCCACATAACTGTTGGATTTTCATCTTTCGGGGTTAGGGCTTTGGATTTTATTTATGTTAAAAATTCCTTTGGAGCCTCATTTTAATAATCATCTTCTTGCAAATGAGCATATCCATCACATCTCTTCTCAGAGATAAGCTTCCACCATTCTAGTGAGTCTTTCACTCTGTATTTCTACAGTTTTGTACATTTCACTCATTAATAGAAATTGTGTATTATTGTATATATGTGTTTATGGTTATATATCTATTATATTATTGGATATCTGATATATCTCTATATATTTTTTTATTATATCTCCGCTCTCATTTCATGCTCAAAATAATATGGTCAGTGGTATCAGAGTAGGCTGCTCTTGATCGTTTTTCAGTGCATGTCCCCGACGAGGTACAAATATAGAAATTTAGGTCTCGAGCTTGTCTCTCTCGAAAAAAATCGCTCTCGCATGCCCAAGAAACCCTCGATGGCGGAAGAAAATAAAAACAACAAAGCAAAATATTCTATTAATTTGTTGCTTGAACAAGCTCTCACGTGATAGAGGGACAAAATGATGGAGAATTTTGCCCACATCCTTCAACGTCTGCTGATAAAAATAGGCACATCTTCATCAAGAGACCACTTTGGAGGCACCTCTCCTTTCAAGGTACAATTTAATTTTGATATTTCCATATTTTAAGGTGAGATAGATGCAGATTCCCTAGAAAAAGTTTTAAACCTACTAGAAGGTTACTTCTTTGTTCACAATTTTTCTGACAGGGAAACGATTACCTCCGCACTCCTTAAGGATCTCTCCCATGTCAAACATTGGTGGGAAACTTACTGGGAGAAAAGTTCCACAGAGGATTCTGGAATATATGGGGCCAAGCCCACTTGGGATTTTTTTGGATGCGGTCAAGGAACAATATTACCCTATTGGTAACTATGACGACCAAATCATGAGATAGACCACACTGCGGAAAGAGAGGGGCCAAACAGTGTTGGATTTCACAAATAATTTCCATACCTTGCGCACCAAGCTAGGTATCAAATATTCCAAGCGACATCTGGTTCTGAAATACCGCGGGGCTCTGCATAGGTACATCCAAACCGAAATGGATTTCCTGGACATCTCATCACTGGGAGTTGCCTATCGATATGCTATCAAAATGGAGTAGAAATTTAGGCACCAAAACAAATGAGAGTTCAGGTCTGCAAATCCGCACCAACCAAAGTATGGTAAAGACGACCCTAAAAACCAACCTCTAGAAAACCAATCCAAACCACAGGAAAAAAAGGGTAATGGAAAGACGAAGAAGGACACTAGAAAGTGGTGTGATTTCCATACAATCCCCTGGCACGACAATGATGAAAGTCTCTCAAAAACTCATTGGTGGTCGATATCAATGAAAAGGAGCCAAACCTTGATTTAGAATTTGATTCAGAAAATAATTAGAGAAGACAGATCATTGATGTAGATCACATTGCTACTGTCGCGACCGCAAAAATTTAACCAAAAGAACCAACAGATCCTGAAGAGGGGGATCACCTTTTTCATTCATAGATGTGGGTGAAGGGGACCCCGCCGAATTTTTTTGTTGATAGTGGAATCTAAAAGAACCTTATCTCAGCAAAGGTCGTCAAACAATTGGGATTGTCGAAAACTCTACACCCGCATCCATACAACATCGGGTGGCTTCGCTAAGGATGAGATATTCATGTCAGCCAATAGTGTCGATTGTCATAAGACATCCAACCCTTCAAGGATGAGGTATTTTGTGATGTTTCCCCACTAGATGTCTATGATGTTCTTTTGGGCTAGCCATATATGTGGATGCACCATGCTATTTATGAGTCTCGACCCCGTAGTGTCATTGTTACTCTAGGGGGTCATCTCGACAAGATACTATAGGTAGTTTCGAATACTGTCCCATGAAAACAGTGCCACAAGTTAATCTCTCATACTATAAAATTCAACCTCTTCATAATTTGTTCAAAAGGTGAACAAAAGGACACTGCAACCACTGCAACCTTCACCCAAGACCGTTCTATCCAATAGAAGCAGATCACAAAAGAGAAAGAATATATTATTTCTTCACTTAAAAGGGTGCCTACAAGCTGCCCAGTCAAGCCAAGATAAAACATGTTGATTGAACAGATTCAACCCCTCCAACAATAGGTTCATGATAGCCTTCAACAAGGTAAGAAACACAACTTCTCCAGCAAGGCAAGCAACTCACCAAGATTAAGATTCAACAAACTCTTTCCCCTCTCCCCCGGGAACTCAACGTAATGGAGACCATTGATTCCTAATGAGGGAGGATTGATCCAGGTGGATATTAGTGGCGACCCACCTATTCCAACTGGCTCGAAAACAGTTTGTTGGCAGTTTACTATTTTTAGCAGTTTTTTGGGTCCCAAACTTCCTGGGCCATTTTGAGTGCCTAAACGATGTATTTTCACGGTTAGGAACCCTAGTAAAATTTAAAGTCTCTAATTGATCCCCCAAAATGAATATCCTCGTTGATACCTTTCCAACGAGCTATCATACACCCCAAACAAAGATCGTATGCCAAAGTTACACCCTCGGGAAGTTGATACACCAAACTACCCAAAACAGGGTCCACATAATTGTTGGCTTTTCATCTTCCAGGGTTAGGGTTTTGGATTATCTTTATGTTAAAAAGGCCTTTGGAGCCTCATTGTAATAATTATCTTCTTGTGAATGAGTGTAACCATCACATCTCTTCTTAGAGATAACTTGCCACCATTCTAGCGAGTCTTTCACTCTGTATTTCTACAGTTTTGCACATTTCACTCTTTAATAGAAATTGTGTATTATTGTATCTCTGTGTTTATGGTTATATCTATGATATATCTATGTTATATTATTTGATATCCAATATATCTCTGTACATTTCTTTATTATATCTCCGCTCTCATTTCATGCTCAAAATAATCTGAATCATGGTTTGATGCATATCATGGTGATTTTGAGCACATGATTTGGAGGATATTCTTGGAGATCTTGGAATGTGTTTTATTTGATTGTATCCGTTTTGATGATGATAATATATTAGTATCAGTGACAACAACAATAACATGTTGATTCTCTTATTTATATTCAAGGGAGGAAGGAAGGGGCACATAAAGGGACTTGTAGCTTCCTTTAGGTTGGAGCCTGTAAACTAGGAGGCTGGACCCTCCTTCCAGTTGGAGCTAGAGAATTTAGGGAGTTGTAGCTTTCTTCAGGTTGTAGCCTATAAACTAGGGGGTTGGAGCCTCCTTCTAGTTAGAGCTGGAGAATTTAGGGAGTTGTAGATTCCTTCAGGTTGGATCCTGTAAATAGGGGGTTGGTGCCTCCTTCCAACTGGTGCTGGAGAATTTTGGAAGTTTGTGCTTCCTATGAATGTAATATTCTAATATATAAGAAATCATTTCGTGGTTTTCTCCCATTTGGGTTTCCACGCAAAATTCTTGTGTATTGTGTATTTCTGGTTATATGGTTATGGTATCTTGAATGCAATCATGAGTGATAAATTGGTGATATCTTAAATACTTACATATTGTGATTAAAAGTGGTAAAAATTTCCTAATACTGATTCATCCCCCCTTTTAGTATTAGTGAATAATACAACACGTACAACATGTAGATTTTTTAGAATAATCATTGGTGGAGACATGCCCATGCTAATGCCAACCAAGGAAGTGGCCAAGTTAGATCTATTTACTTTAGATAAAAATAAGAAATATGTGATCAAGTAATTCTATCAAAGGAGAAGGATCATGGTTGATCATGACCCAATCCTTATTTTGGAAAATCAAGTGTTAGATATTCAAAAGATAAGATTATTGGAAATGGCCTCTACAAATCTTGCATTAGCTCAAGCTACTAAGAATTAATTTGCAACAAGACAATTTTGGATATATGAAACTTCATATATATGGATAAGTGATGAATTTAAGTACAAACTCTCAACTTATCTCAAGCTGGTACAACCCTCCAAGCTCTCTAAGACCCAATCTAGGGAAAACCAAGAAAACTTTAGCTCCACCAAATATGCCCCAACAAGCTAGAATCACCACTAGAAAGTTCTCCTTGTCCTCATGCAAAGTGCCTCCTCTTCGCTTCCTCCTCAACTAGTACAAATTAGGGTTTATCTCCAAATCCTAACCCCACTGTCTCCTCGGGGATCAAACCTATCCCAAGACTACAAGAATGATCCAAGAAACCCTAGCACCTTAAGACAAAGAGAGATAAAGTACAAATGAGAGAGAGAGAGAGAGAGAGAGAGAGAGAGAGAGAGAGAGTAGCACTTCTCCTCACATCTCTACCCCAAGTGCAAAGAAGAATAAGCACAAGTGCATGATTGATGATAATGACTCTCTTCTTCTTCTATTTATATGAGATGTAAGGGAGGTCTACAATGACAAGTGGACCTAGTCCAAGCAACCTATAAGACACAAGTAGGTCCACACATGTGAAGCACTCTACTCTAGATAAAACATGCCAAGCTCCAAGGTGGAAATAATCAACAAGTAAGGCTCCAAGGCATGAGCTCTACTCCTTAATTTCCAATGATTCTCATACAAGGCTTCAAATATCTAATGCATCTCCAAGGTCATGCTCCTCTTTAGGGACCACCATACGTACATGTCCATTCCCTCAATCCAAGTGTAATCCTCCATGCAAGAAACCCCATGTTCTCTAGGCCTCAGTGCCCTCCTCCAGAATTTCCAACAATCCTCCTATAATGCAAGGCATTCTCTAAGAAAGAAATCTCCCTCCATGTGTTGGCTACATGGAGAAGTCACCAAGCTCCATAGGTCTCCAATGCACCAAAGAAAAATTCCATACAAACATCCATAGAAAGTCTAGAAACTCAAGAGTAATCCACCTCCAATGTGCAACACTAGGGGTCAACCATACACCATGCACTCCACATCTCATGAAGCACCCCCAAACATGGTGTAAACAGTTTTGGACTAACCCCAAAAGCTAGTAATAAGTTCCAGGGGCTCAAATTCATGGTTGAGAGTTAGTGTAGTGAAAATGTTAAAACTCTCAAGACTAATAATGATAAATAATATGTTAATCATAATTTTGAGAGTCTTTTCACCCAATCTAGTTACTTGGTAGTGCATTATGCCTTACACCCTTCAAAAAAGCAGTGTTGTTCAAAGGAATAATTACACCTTTGTTGATATGCTTCAATGCATGCTTCATACTACAAGGGGTGGAATTCTTAGGTTTACCTCCTCTTATATTTTTTGATTCTGTGGATGCTGTTTTTCCCAATGATGTGTATGTTCCTAGTGTAGATATTGAGTCTACTAATGAGGTAGTTGTTGAAGATCCCTCTAGGGATGCTTTGACTAATACATCTACGTCTCCTTCAAAGGATGGGATTTCTCACCTCAAGTGATATGCAAAAACTCTTTATGTCATAAGTTATGGTGTTGGTGATGCTTTTCAAACTCAAAGGATTCATGGCAAAAGGCAATGGGGCAATTTTTCTCTTATGATGAAATCCATGGCTACTTGTGATCCTTCTTCCTATGGGTAGGCTCTTGAGAAACTATAGTGGGAAGATTCTAGGCTCTTGAGAAACTGTAATGGGAAGATGCAATGGTATAGGACTACAAGTCTCTAGTGAAAAATTAGACTTGGGAATTGGTCTCTCTTTTCTTGGATAAGAATGTTGTTGGCTATAAGTGGATCTACAAAACTAAATTTGCTTAATATGTTAGCATTGAGAAGCATAAAACTTGCTTGGTTCCTCAAGGATTTTTCAAAAAGAATATATTGATTACACTATGACTTTTGTTAATGTTGTTAAGATGGGTACCATTTGGATAATTTTGTTGCTTGCTAGTTAATTTATGGTGGGGGATTCACAAAACGGGTGTACAACCAACTTTATTGACCAAGGATTTGTGTGAAAATATCTGTATAGAGTAGTTGCATGGTTTTGTTGAAAAAGTCATTTTTAAACTCATGTGCAAGTTAAACAAGTGGAGTTGCAAAGCAACAAGTCCCTATGAATAAAAAAAACATATCATTACTACTACTGCCATTGATAAGTGCAAAAAACATAACTTTGCTACTCAAAATGTGTTTGTAAAAGATATATAAAACAATAAACCATTGACATTGATGCACTTGTTAATAAATCATATTAATAAATCATTGACATTGATGCATTTGTTAATACATCATATTAATAAACCATTGGCATTAGTACATTTTTCAATAGATAATATTTTAAATTGATTGGAATTGGTGCATTTGTTAATATAATTCACCAATGCAAAACTAATAAATGAATTACCTAATGCACTAGTACTAAAATTACTAAAATTATCCAAGTACGTAATTTTATAATATAATTAACTATTGAAAAATGAACCAAGCTACTCAAGATTGCGTGCCTTCATGTTTAAATTCTTTGAAACACTAGAGAGTTGTGGTTGTTCGATTACCCATGTTCCTAGTATATTGTGCATGCATTTGGATCACATGTTGTCCATTTGTCTAATGTATGTTGTCCTGCATCAAACAAATCTCTAGAATCAAGCCTAGTGCGTGAGACATGAGGCATACATGGGAATTACTGTTTGTTTATTTTTATAATCTCGACCACACGATCACATGCATCCATAGATGCTGCATCTGGCATAGATTTTGTTTGAATTTATTGAGAATTCAACGACTATTTCAATATCATTGGCACACGACATTAAAAGCTATGCACAATCATACTGGATTGATAAAGTGTATTAAAAAAATAAAATATCATATTTTTGTTATGGTTAAAAATATTGTTGCTGTCCGAAATATTATCATTCTTATCTTCATATCTTTGTTTTAATATAATATTACATTTAATATATATAAAAAATGGGCAGTCAGTTCGTTTAGTTACTTGGACACCATAGTCTTTATTTTGTTTCTAGCTTTAATGTCCATTTTCTTGAAATCAACAATCCTATCAAGCAAGATTTTAAGATAGTTGTGTCCACATGTTCTATTCATGTCAAGCATTTTGTGTATGCTATAAGGAGTCTTCATGAGTAATTGAGTTCGTTTTTCTATGTGAACTGGTAACAAGGGAGCAAAATTTTATTTCTGCCAAGTTGTGTCCACATGTTCTATTCATGTCAAGCATTTTGTGTATGCTATAAGGAGTCTTCATGAGTAATTGAGTTCGTTTTTCTATGTGAACTGGTAACAAGGGAGCAAAATTTTATTTCTGCCAAACTGATGGCTATTTTATGATGCATTCCCTTGAATTTATCTTGAGTTTGAAGTTGGCTCCTGTTTTCATAATTTTTTATGTGATTATGTGAAAGAGTTGTTGCCTTTATCAACGTCATAATATCTTTTACTTGCTTGTATCAATCTCTAACGCAGTGTGTTTTGGATTCTGTGAAGGATTCCTTGCCTTTCTAAACGACAAAGGCCTTATATATATATATATGTATATATGAGTCCTAATAAATCAGCGGCATCAGCAAAGATGAAGTCAATTGAAAACACATGACCTTTTTATTTATCAAAATAGGGGCGCGATTATAAAATTATTTTGATGCTACCTTGTTCTCTACAATCCGTTAACTTGCTTTGCTATGTACTACAACCAGCGTATGCCTTAGGGTTTTCTCTCTATGAAAAACTCAGATCTTTTGTGGTCTTCAGTCACATCTACTTTTATCTTTCATTTTCTCATCTGAACCATAACCAATCACAACACATCTATGCTCTCCCACATTTTACTCATTCTCCTCAACCATACAATATGAATGATACTTAGTCATGTATAAGAAACTAATATATTATGGCAATCATATCAGTACTGAATCATAAGAGTGCTGCTCACTCTATCAATCAACCAACATAACCATATCACAACATCTATACCAAGAATGCCTTAATCATTCACCATACAATAAGCAAGAATATCCATCAAGACAACTATGTAACCATACCAGAGTTTCTATGGAAGAACTGAGCCCATGGAAAGAAGATCTGGAACTTGCTTCAGACTTCAGGAACCTGGCATCATCTTACACTCAAGTCTCCATGACTTCATCCAACTGTATGCACTCTTCCTTCCTTCAGCCCCTTACTATGCTCTTCAAGCTATGCTTAAGAGATGATTTTCACAAGAGACATTTGCTTCTTATTTATACTCTCCAAGTAGCTTCCCTAGAAGCATCTTCTAGGCCACTTTGTCCACATAGTCACCTATGTCCAACTTTGCTCAATTTTCCACTTGTCCATGTATCCAATAGCCAATTGACCACTTAACCCATTTTCCTCATTTTAGGGTTAACCTTATTATAACCAATTTCCATAATTAGAAAGTTCTCCATTTACTTTATTATTTAAATAATCTTCCTTGACTTTGTCACTTCCCTCTATTATTTAAATAATCATCTTTGATTTTTTCACTTAACTTTAATATTTAAATAATCCTCTTTGACTTTGTCACTTTATTATTTAAATAACTTATTGACTTTGTCACTTCACTTTATTATTTAAATAATTCTCTTTGATTTTGTCACTTCACTTTATTATTTAAATAATCCTCCTTAACTTTGTCACTTCACTTTATTATTTAAATAATCCTCTTTGACTTTGTCACTTTATTATTTAAATAATCCTCCTTTTGCAAGCACTTTGACTTCTTTGACCTTTTGGGGCTTCAAGCCAACATATGAGGGTCCTCCAACTTCGTAAAGCTATAACTCTAAAACTGTGAGGAGTTATGTGATGTTCCACATACCACCGGAAATGGCTTGACAAGCACTATCCATCTAGGATAGTTTCACTGACAAATTCACTGATATTCATCTCATTATTCCAAAATTAAGCATGGGTTCTCTAACCATACTACTAGGATAACACAACCGCAAAGCATCTTCCCGTGAGGGCTTTCACCATAAGGGGACCACTTTGGAGTTCATCCATTTGTACAACCATGACAAGACAATAATGAGTCATCTTTACATCAATCCAACTACAACTCATTAATCCATCTTCATCAATGCATACGACTATGACTCCTCTTGACATTAATCCATTGACATCAAGGTCAATACATGATCGATCAATCAAGGTCAATACATGATCCACCAATCACTACATCAATATACTATGACAAGACATTGTTCCTTTGACATCAATCCTTTGGCATCAATGACAACATGATACAACAATATCCCCCTTTGGAATTGATGGCAATACTAACATTGATGTCAACACCAATCATTGATGACAACATGTAGACAAGGCATTTCTCTACATCAATAGGCATCTCAATCATATCAATGTGGCTATTTCTCCCCCTTTGACATCAATGGCAAAGGGTCATTCTCCCCTTGGGGCTTCTCCCCCTGTCTGAATGCCTTTGATCTTCCTATGAATAATCTCTCCCCTTTTGAACAAGGGATATCACTTTGATGTAATGCTGAAGATATGTATCTCATGCTCCCCCTGTGACCATCGCTCCCCCTGAAACTATGCCTCTGTACTCTTTCTCCCAGTACATGTCTATTTTTCAAGTATTTATCTTTGCATTTGATAAATCTCTCCTCCTGGAATCATGGAAAGAAGAATGACTCCCCCTATGGGTATGTCTCCCCCTATCTTCTCTGCAATATGAACAATATGCTACCACTGCAATATGCTTCTGCTGTAAATGCTACCGCTCAACTAGAATATAGATCAACTGCTCTTTTTATGACGATCCTTGGACCTGTCCATGCATCAAACTCGTGCCATACCATACATTATGAAGCAAAAGATAAAACATCAACCAAGTACATCCTGTGCTAACCATGCGCAAGACCCATGTACATCAACCATGTACATCAATACCATATCATATACCATAAGATATCATCAATGGAGTGCATCAACCATATGCCTCTACCAACATGCCAACCATGTGCCTCAAACAAGTGTCATATCATTCATGATATGCCTCCACCAAGAACCAAGTTCCACAATCATGTATCTTAATCAATGAAGTGTTTTAACTATATCATCCATGCATCAACAAGTGCACCAAACATGTATCACCACTTGTACCAATAAAGTGCATAAACCATGCACCAATACCACAACAAGATGAACTACAATCAAGATGTGTCCTCATGCATGTACGCCATATCCACCATAAAACATGTGCCAATCATACTGCTAGTAGGTGCCTCTAACAATGTACTAAAAGTGTACCAATCATGGATCTAAGATAGTCTTTCAACACTCAACCATATATCACCACCATACATATAAAAATTATGTACGCCAACATCTAATCATGAAAACCCGCAACAAACATGTTAGACCCTACAACAAACCATGTCAGACCCTGCAACACAGAGTTATACCATCATACCATGCTGCAACTCATATGCATAGCCCTTTTCCCAGGTCTTTTTACCATAGATACACAGCCTGTTGCACATACAGTTCACGTATGTACACGACCTATTCATAGGTCAGCTTGCGTATGTACGTGACTATTACCATTGTAACCCGTGTATGCTTCTGAAGATGACAAACTTGAGCTTCCCTTAAGGATGCCATTATGTGACAATGAGCAACAATGTGATGAACTCCAAAGCGTATCGCTCCCCCTGGTGTGACAATGAGCAACAATGAATAGCTTCTTAGTTGTATCCAAGACTTGTTTTATCATTTGGTAATATTTGACCATCCAAGATCTCATTCAAGATTGTTGAGCTATTCAATAACTTGCTTGGCTTCTCTACTTTCTTTCTAATATCAACAACTTCAACTTCCAATTTATGACATGAATCTTCCTTTTCATTTACTTGATTCTTTAGTAATTCCTCTACCCTTTTGGCTTCTTCAATTTGAGTCTTGAGATGGATATTATCTTCAAGACTTCTGCTAATCTCATCATCTACCTTCTTATGTTCTTCTATTTCATTCTTTAGTCTTTTGATCTCTTTTTCTTTTTATTCTAATTGAGTCTTTTTACTTTCTTCTTGTTTCTTGAGCATTTCCTTTAACTTCAAGATATGCCTTTGATTCCTTTTAAGAAACCTTTTAGTGTTCTCAGAAAGATAGCTATATTCTATGTAACAATGGTCATAGTTGTATTCAAATAGACCCCATTCAAATTTCCTTTTAAGCTCTGATAGTTCTTCTTCTACTTCTTCCATGGGATAACTATCATCTAATTCTACACATACTATCTCTAGATTTTCTTCTTCACTTGTAGAGAAATATTTAACATCATCACATTTTGAAATATTGCAATCAGGGGATTTTGAAGATTCTTTACCTTCATTGATCTTGATGGAGTTGTCTTCAAGGTCTTCTTTTTTGCCAACATCATCACATTTAGAATCATTGCAATTTGAGGATTTTGGAGATTCTTTACCTTNAGCTATATTCTATGTAACAATGGTCATAGTTGTATTCAAATAGACCCCATTCAAATTTCCTTTTAAGCTCTGATAGTTCTTCTTCTACTTCTTCCATGGGATAACTATCATCTAATTCTACACATACTATCTCTATATTTTCTTCATCACTTGTAGAGAAATATTTAACATCATCACATTTTGAAATATTGCAATCAGGGGATTTTGAAGATTCTTTACCTTCATTGATCTTGATGGAGTTGTCTTCAAGGTCTTCTTTTTTGCCAACATCATCACATTTAGAATCATTGCAATTTGAGGATTTTGGAGATTCTTTACCTTCATTGTTCTTGATGGAGTTGTCTTTAGTGTCTTCTTTCTTTGGTATGTCTCCTCTAGATTTAGCCATAGATCCTTGGCAGAAGTGAATTGTCCCATGTTCTATTTGATGGAACTTGAGAGTTCACTAAGAATGGTCTTTAGATCCAATGCATCATTCTTCTCTTCTTCCCTTTGAGCTACAAACTTTGACTTGTTCTTCAAAGGAACTGATCCACCAATTGCTACTTTCCAAACACCCACTCCTATTTCCTTCAAATGCACCTTCATTTCTATTTTCCATGTAGAATAGTTTTCCTCATCAAGGATTGGAACTTCATCATCCATTTGTGTGTCCATGGATCTTCTCCAAGCTTGTTAAGGCTTATAATGAAGGCCCTCTCTAATACCAATTGTTGGATACACTAACCACACTGAGAGGGGGGGGGTGAATCAGTGTAGGGATCTTTTTCAAACTTCCCTTCACAAAACACATTAGCTAGCAATCACCAATTACTCAACACTCATTACTGTCATTTATAATAATTTGTATGTGTACATATATCAACAACATATAACAACAACATATATCATCAATAAGTCATCACCACAAGGAACACAAAGAACACAAGATGTATGTACAATTTTCTTTTTATTACGGACTACAATCCTTGGGTTATCAACAACAACTGAATAGAGTTACAACTCCACAAGATCACCAACTCTACAATGCAAGACTCAACTTACACAACTCAACACCAACTGAGAAGATGAATCAATCCTCAAAATATACCAATCTGTCAATAGGTACGTGACCTGTCAGTAGTGCACCAAGCGTATGTACTACAACTTGCGTATGCCTTAGGGTTTTATCTCTATGAAAAACTCAAATCCTTTGTAGCCTTCAGTCACATCTACTTCTGTCTTTCATTGTCCCATCTGAACCATAACCAATCACAACACATATATGCTCTCCCACATATTACTCATGCTCCTAAACCATACAATATGAATGCTACTTAGTCATGTATAAGAAACTAGTATACTCTGGAAATCGTATCAATATTGAATCATAAGAGTGTTGCTCACTCTATAAATCAACCAACATAACCACATCACAACATCCATACTAAGAATGACTTAAGTATTCACCATACAATAAGCAAGAATATCCATCAAGACAACTATGTAACCATATCACTATACAATAAGCAAGAATATCCATCAAGACAACTATACAACCATACCATAGTTTCTATGAAATATCTGAGCCCATAGAATGTGAATCTGGAACTCTGCTTCCTGCATTTCAAGAACCCGGGCATCAGCTCACACTCAAGTCTCCCATGACTTCATCCAACTATACACTCTTCCTTCAACTCCTTGCTATGCTCTTCACATGCTCAGATGAATTTCACAAGAGACCTTTGCTTCTTATTTATATTCTCCAAGCAAATTTTAGAAGCACATTCTAGGCCACTTTGTCCACATAATCACCCATGTCCAACTTTTCCCAATTTTCCACTTGTCCATGTATCCACAGGGTCGCTTGACCACTTAACCCATTTTCCTTAGGTTAACCTTCTATAACCACTTTCCATAATTAGGAAAGTTCTCCATTTCCATTTTATTATTTAAATAATCCTCTTTGATTTTGTCTACTCAATTTTATTATTAAATAATCCTCTTGATTTTGTCACTTCACTCTTTAATATTTAAATAATCCTCTTTGACTTTGTCACTTTATTATTTTAATCCTTCTGACTTGGTTACCACTTTATCATTTAAATAATCCTCTTGATTTTGTCACTTCACTTCTATTATTTAAATAATCCTCCTTGACTTTGTCAATTCACTTTATTATTTAAATAATCCTTTTGAATTTGCTACTTTTATTATTTAAATAATCCTCCCTTTGTCAAGAACTTTGATTTCCTTTGACCTTTTGGCTTTCAAGCCAACATATGAGGGTCCTCCAACTTCGTGGTATACATAACTCAAACCGTGAGGAGTTATGTGACGCTCCACATAACACCGAAATGGATTGATAAGAACTATCCATCCAGGATAGTTTCTAATGACAAATTCACTGGATATTCATTATTGTTCCATAATTAAGCATGGGTCTCTAACCATACTACTAGGATAACTCAACTACAAAGCCGCCTTCCCCATGAGGGCTTTCACCATATGGGTACCACTTTGGGAGTTCACTGCTAAAATGTCTCTCCCCAGAGGTCTTCACCATAAGGGGACATTCACTTTGGAGTTCACTGCAGCTGCCTTCCCATGAGATATTTTACCATAAGGGGACTACTTTGGAGTTCATCCACTTGTACAACCATGAAAAGACAATGACATTCATATAAATCCAACTACAACTCATTGATCCATCTTCTCATCTATGCATATGATTATGACTCCTCTTGACATCAATCCATTGAAACTGGCACAGTCAATACATGATCCATCAATCAATCATATCAATATACTATGACAATACATTGTTCCTTTAACATCAACTTTTGCATCAATGATAACATGATCCAACAAATATAGTTATGATAGTTGGATTTAAGTGTGCAGGTTGGGAAACAGGCTTGCAAAACTTGGGAGGGAGAGGAAGATAGCATTGATGCACTCGCTCTTCAAGATCGCTCACCCACTGGGAAGGAAATGATAGGTTATCACTACACATGAGGTAAGGAAACCTCCTAACCACACCCATAACAAAAATTAAATTAAAACTCTAGATGGAGGCTTTCATCAAGGCCCCTTTACAACTTCAACACCTATATAACTTCAGACAGGGTAATTTAACCCTTGATCGGATGTAGGTAATGCTTTCCAACCCCAAAACAGTTAAACAAGTTATTGGATCTAGTTCATAGAACTGTGACATTTGCTTCCACTGTGGAGATCATATCTTCTGGTTAATGGATAGAAGAGGAGGCCCTTCCTTGCTCGAATTAATGAATAGAAGAGGAGGCCCTTCCATTCTCATCTTTCTTGTCCTGAATCAAGGTGCTCGTCTTGAATCAAGGTGTGATAACTAGGCTACACAACATAGTAGGTGTTTGCATAATAGGTGATAGATATGGGGACATCTTGGCATAACTATGCATTACAAAACATCATCGTAGGAGTATACTTTAGTCAATTTGTGAAAACTTGTTGGTTATTCCAAAACAATATTGCATTTATCGTGATGGAAGCACCTCAGACTTAGTTCTAGCATTACTTGACTTGGAAAATTACTCATGAACGTAAGCTTTTTAAGGTGGTTAAAATTGCTTTAAAGTTTTCAAGGTATTCTCCTCTTCGCTCCTCGAAAAATGCTGCACAAGACCTCCAACTCGAAACTTAGGTTAAATGATATGAATTTTGAAGTTTAATTGCATGATTTTTCAAAAATTTACCTTAAAACAAGGAAAGGTTATCAATTTTTAAACCAAACTATTACAAAAACACATAATTGATTACGATAAATCCCAAGGAAGTTGGCTCCTGTTTTCATAATTTTTTATATGATTATGTGAAAGAGTTGTAGCCTTTATCAACTTCATAATATCTTTTACTTGCTTGTATCAATCTCTAACGCAGTGTGTTTTGGATTCTGTGAAGGATTCCTTGCCTTTCTAAACGACAAAGGCATTTTATATATGTCTATATTATTCTAATAAATCAATCTAGATCAAAGAAGATGAAGCCAATTGAAAACACAACTTTTATTTATCAAAATAGGGCTGACATTTAGATTACTTTGATGCTACCTTGTTCTCTACAATCCGTTAACTGGCTTTGCTTATAAATCACAGAGAGAGTAGAGGAACAAAGAGTACTTTAAAGCCATAAAAAGAAATGTAAAAAAGAGAATGAATTAGATAGAGTGGAGGGATCCAAAAAAACCTACTTATTCATTCAATACATAGCAAAGTATACTTACTTTTTCATTTTCTATAGGGTAAATATTGTTGGACACACTGGATCATATTGAGAGGGTGAATCCAATGGTGGGCTATTTTTCAAACTTCCTTCACAAACTCTATTAGCCAGCAATCACCAATTAATCACCATTGACGCTTGATTTATAATCGGGCTTGTATGTGAACATATATCAACAACATATAATAAATAAATATATATCATCACAAGTCACTACTCAAGGAAATTACAAAGAATACAAAATGTATGTACAAATTTTTTTTATTACATATACTACAATCCTTAAGCTAATAAAAATAATCAATAGAGTTATAACTCCATGTAAGAAAAGCACTAGCTCTACAATGCAAGACTCCACTTACACAACTCAACACCAATCAAATGAGAAGAGTATTCAATCCTCAACAGATACTAATCTATCAACAAGTACGGCACTGAAGAGGAAGAAGCACGCAGTATACCTACATAATCTCAGACATATGCTTTAGGGTTTTCTCTCTATGAAAAACTCTGCTCGTGAGATCCTTTGCGCTCACTACATCTACTTTATATTTCATTGTCCCATCCAACTATAACCAATCACACATCTAAGCCTCCTACATCTTACTCATGCTCCTCAACCATACAATATGAATTGATACTTAGTCATGTATAAGAAACCAATATACTATGGCAATCATATCAAGATTGAATCATAAGAATGCTGCTCTACTCTATCAATCAATCAACATAACCATACTACAACATCCATACTAAGAATGCCTTAATATTTCACTCATACACAATAAGAAAGAATATCCATCAAGACAACTATGTAACCATACCAGAGTTTCTATGGAAGATCCTAGAGCCTCCATGGAATGCAGATTTGGAACTTGCTTCAGACTTCAAGAGCCTGGCATCATCTCACACTCAAGTCTTAATGACTTCATCCAATTGTACACACTATGCCTTCCTTCAACCCCTTTACTCTTCACTATGCCTTCAAGCCATGCTCAAGAGTTGATTTCACAAGAGACATTCGTTTCTTATTTATACTTCCTCCAAGTAGCTTCCCTAGAAGCATCTTCTAGGCCACTTTGTCCATGATAGTCACCTATGTCCAAACTTGCCCAATTTATCACTTGTCCATGTATCCAATAACCACTCTAACCTAATTTAACCCATTTCTCTCATTTTAGGTTAACCTTCTTATAAACTACTTTCCATAATTAGAAAGTCTCCACATTTACTTTATTATTTAAATAATCTTCCTCTTTGACTTTGCCTACCAATTTCTATTATTTAAATAATCATCTCTTGATTATTTCACTTTAGAGAATTTAATATTTAAATAATCTTCTTGACTTTGTCACTTTTATTATTTAAATAATCCTTATTGACTTTGTCACTCTACCTTTTATTATTTTAAATAATCCTCTTTGATTTTCACTTCCACTTCATTATTTAAATAATCCCCCTTGACTTTGTTTCACTTTACCTTTTATTATTTAAATAATCCTATTTGACTTTGTCACTTTTATTATTTAAATAATCCTCCTTTGCAAGCACTTTGACTTCCTTTGACGCTTTGGGGCTTCAAGCCAACATGAGGGTCCTCTAACTTCAAGGCCATAAATCTCAAAAATGAGGAGCGTGTGATTTTTCCACATACCACCGGAAATGGGTTGACAAGCACTATCCATCTAGGATGGCCAATCGACAAATTCACCGGAGATTCATCTCATTATTCCAAAATTAAGCATGCTGGGTTCTCTAACCATACTACTAGGATAACGCAACTGCAAAGTGCCTTCCGTGAGGGATTTCACCATAAGGGGACCACTTTGGAGTTCACCGCAGTTGCCTTCCCATGAGGGCTTTACCATAAGTGGACCACTTTTGGAGTTCATCCATTTGTACAACCATGACAGACAATAATGAGTCATCTTTACATCAATCCAACTATAACTCATTGATCCATCTTCATCTATGCGACATACGACTAAGACTCCTCTTGACATCAATCCATCAGATATCAAGGTAATTACATGATCCATCAATCACTACATCAATATACTAAGACAAGACATCATTCCCTTTCTGGATATCATCAATCTTTTGGTATCAATGACAACATGATACAATAATATCCCTTCTTGGGCATTGATGGAAATACCAACATTGATGTCAACACCAATAATTGATGGATAACATGTATATAAGGCATTTCTTCTCTACATCAATAGGCATCTCAATCACATCAATGTGACTATCTCTCCCCCTTTGACATCAATGGCAAAGGGTCATTCTCCCCTTGGGGTTGCTCCCCCTGTCTGAATGCCTTTGATATTCCTATGAATAATCTCTCCCCTTTTGAACAAGGGATATCACTCTGATGTAATGTTGAAGATATATAGCTCATGCTCCCTTGTGACCATCACTCCCCCTGGAACTATGCCTCTGTACTCTTTCTCCTAGTACATGTCTCTTTTTCAAGTATTTATCTTTGCATTTGATAAATCTCTCCTCCTAGAATCATGAGAAGAAGAATGACTCCGCCTATGGGTATGTCTCCCCCTATCTTCTCTGCAATATGAACAATATGCTACCATTGCAATATGCTTCTGCTGCAAATGCTACTGCTCAACCAGAATATAGATCAACTGTTCTTTTTATGATGATCCTTGGACCTGACCATGCATCAAACTCGTGCCATACCATACATTATGAAGCAAAAGATAAAACATCAACCAAGTACATCATGTGCCAATCATGCACAATACCCATGTACATCAATACCATATCATATACCATAAGATATCATCAATGGAATGCATCAACCATATGCCTCTACCAACATGTCAACCATGTGCCTCAAACAAGTGTCATATCATTCATGATATGCCTCTACCAAGAACCAAGTTCCACAATCATGTATCTTAATCAGTGAAGTGTTTTAACTATATCATCCATACATCAACAAGTGCACCAAACATGTATCACCACTTGTACCAAGAAAGTGCATAAACCATGCACCAATATGACAACAAGATGAACTAAAATCAAGATGTGTCCTCATGCATGTACACCATATCCACCATAAAACATGTGCCAATCATACTGCTAGTAGGTGCCTCTAACAATGTACCAAAAGTGTACCAATCATGCATCTAAGATAGTCTTTCAACACTCAACCATATATCACCACCATACATATAAAAATTATGTACGCCAACATATAATCATGAAAACCTGCAACAAACATGCCAGACCCTACAACAAACCATGTCATACCCTGCAACACAGAGTTATAGCATCATACCATGCTGCAACTCATATGCATAGCCCTTTTCCCAAGTTTTTTTTATCACAGATACGTGGCCTGCTGCACAGACAGTTCACGTATGTACACGACCTATTCATAGGTCAACTTATGTATGTACGTGACTGTTACCATTGTAACCCGCGTATGCTTCTGAAGATGACAAACTTGAGCTTCCCTTAAGGATTCCATTTTGTTTTGACTATTCAGTTTTCTTCACCCACTTTTGAAGGTGTCCCAGTTTTTCAGAATTTGAGCTTTGAGCTTCCATCTTTTCAAAAATGCCTTCCTTCCTAACTTCATTCCTTATTCTAGTCATTCTATATGAAGTCCTCATCATGGAATTTATTCTTGTGTTCCAACAATCCTAGGATTTGTGGCCAAATCCACTACAGCTGTAGCATCTCATGGTGTGACAATGAGCAACAATATGTTCATCTCATTATTCCACAATTAAGCATGGGTTCTCTAACCATACTACTAGGATAACTCAACCGCAAAGCGTCTTCTCGTGATGGCTTTCACCATAAGGGGACCACTTTGGAGTTCACCACAAAGCGTCTTCCCGTGAGGGCTTTCACCATAAGGGGACCACTTTGGAGTTCATCCATTTGTACAACCATGACCTTTGGAGTTCACCACTTTTCAGAGCTTGAGCTTTGAGCTTCCATATTTTCAAAAATGTCTTCCTTCCTAACTTCATTCCTTCTTCTAGTCATGCTATATGAAGTCCTCATCATGGGATTTCTTCTTGTGTTCCAACAATCTTGGGATTTGTGACGAAATCCACTAGAGCTGTAGCATCTCATGGTGTGACAATGAGAAACAATGAATAACTTCTTAGTTTTATCCAAGACCTTTTTTATCATTTGGTGATCTTTGAATATCCAAGATCTCATTCAATGTTGAGCTATTCAAGAACTTTCTTGACTTCTCTATTTTCTTTCTAATATCAACAACTTCAGCTTCCAATTTATGACATGAATCTTCCTTTCATTTACTTGATTCTTTAGTAATTCCTCTACCCTTTTGGCTTCTTTAATTTGGGTCTTGAGATGGACATTATCTTCAAGACTTTTGCTAATCTCATCATCTACCTTCTTATGTTCTTCTATTTCATTCTTTAGTCTTTTGATCTCTTTTTCTTTTTCTTCTAAATTGAGTCTTTTTACTTTCTTCTTGTTTCTTGAGCATTTCCTTTAACTTTAAGATATGCCTTTGATTCCTTTTAGGAAACCTTTTAGTGTTCTCAGAAAGATATCTATATTCTATGTAACAATGGTCATAGTTGTATTCAAATAGGCCCCATTCAAATTTCCTTTTAAGCTCTGATAGTTCTTCTTCTACTTTTTCCATGAGATAACTATCATCTAATTCCACACATATTATCTCTAGATTTTCTTCTTCACTTGTAGAGAAATATTCAACATCATCACATTTTGAAATATTGCAATCATGGGATTTTGAAGATTCTTTACCTTCATTGATCTTGATGGAGTTGTCTTCAAGGTCTTCCTTTTTGGCAACATCATCACATTTAGAATCATTGCAATTTGAGGATTTTGGAGATTCTTTACCTTCATTGTTCTTGATGGAGTTGTCTTTAGTGTCTTCCTTCTTGCTTTGGTATGTCTCCTCTAGCTTTAGCCATAGATCCTTGGTGGAAGTGAATTGTCCCATGCTCTATTTGATGGAACTTGAGAGTTCACTAAGAATGGTCTTGAGATCCAATGCATCATTCTTCTTTTCTTCCCTTTGAGCTACAAACTTTGACTTGTTCTTCAAAGGAACTGATCCACCAATAGTTTCTTTCCAAACACCTGCTCCTATTTCCTTCAAATGCACCTTCATTTCTATTTTCCATGTAGAATAGTTTTCCTCATCAAGGATTGGAACTTCATCATCCATTTGTGTGTCCATGGATCTCCTCCAAGCTTGTTAAGGCTTATAATGAAGGCCCTCTATGATACCAATTGTTGGACACACCGACCACACTAAGCGAAGGGGGTGAATCAGTGTAGGGCTCTTTTTCAAACTTCCCTTCACAAAACTCATTAACTAGCAATCACCAATTACTCAACACTCATTACTATCATTTATAATAAGTTGTATGTGTACATATATCAACAACATATATCATCAATAAGTCATCACCACAAGGAACACAAAGAACACAAGATGTATGCACAATTTTCTTTTTATTACGGACTACAATCCTTGGGTTATCAACAACAACTGAATAGAGTTACAACTCCACAAGAGCACCAACTCTACAATGCAAGACTCAACTTACACAACTCATCACCAACTGAGAAGATGAATCAATCCTCAAAAGATACCAATGTGTCAACAGGTACGCGACCTGTCAGTAGTGCAACAAGCGTATGTACTACAACCTGCGTATGCCTTAGGGTTTTATCTCTATGAAAAACTCAGATCCTTTGTAGCCTTCAGTCACATCTACTTCTGTCTTTCATTGTCCCATCTGAACCATAACCAATCACAACAAATCTATGCTCTCCCACATATTACTCATGCTCCTAAACCATACAATATGAATGCTACTTAGTCATGTATAAGAAACTAGTATACTATGACAATCGTATCAATATTGAATCATAAGAGTGCTGCTCACTCTATCAATCAACCAACATAACCACATCACAACAACCATACTAAGAATTCCTTAAGAATTCACCATACAATAAGTAAGGATATCCATCAAGACAACTATGTAACCATACCAGAGTTTCTATGGCAGATATGAGCCCATGGAATGCAGATTTGGAACTTGCTTCAGACTTCAAGAACCTGGCATCAGCTCACACTCAAGTCTCCATGACTTCATCCAACTGTATGCGCTCTGCCTTACTTCATCCCCTTGCTATGCTCAAGAGATGATTTTCACAAGAGACCTTTGCTTCATATTTATACTCTCCAAGTAGCTTCCTTAGAAGCATCTTCTAGGCCACTTTGTCCACATAGTCACCTATGTCCAACTTTTCCCAATTTGCCACTTGTCCATGTATCCAATAGCCACTTGACCACTTAACCCATTTTCCTCATTT
>SNQJ01S0003890.1:136781-160272 GCA_010110895.2 Picea sitchensis
CCAGTTCACATAGAAAAACGAACTCAATTACTCATGAAGACTCCTTATAGCATACACAAAATGCTTGACATGAATAGAACATGTGGACACAACTATCTTAAAATCTTGCTTGATAGGATTGTTGATTTCAAGAAAATGGACATTAAAGCTAGAAACAAAATAAAGACTATGGTGTCCAAGTAACTAAACGAACTGACTGCCCATTTTTTATATATATTAAATGTAATATTATATTAAAACAAAGATATGAAGATAAGAATGATAATATTTCGGACAGCAACAATATTTTTAACCATAACAAAAATATGATATTTTATTTTTTTAATACACTTTATCAATCCAGTATGATTGTGCATAGCTTTTAATGTCGTGTGCCAATGATATTGAAATAGTCGTTGAATTCTCAATAAATTCAAACAAAATCTATGCCAGATGCAGCATCTATGGATGCATGTGATCGTGTGGTCGAGATTATAAAAATAAACAAACAGTAATTCCCATGTATGCCTCATGTCTCACGCACTAGGCTTGATTCTAGAGATTTGTTTGATGCAGGACAACATACATTAGACAAATGGACAACATGTGATCCAAATGCATGCACAATATACTAGGAACATGGGTAATCGAACAACCACAACTCTCTAGTGTTTCAAAGAATTTAAACATGAAGGCACGCAATCTTGAGTAGCTTGGTTCATTTTTCAATAGTTAATTATATTATAAAATTACGTACTTGGATAATTTTAGTAATTTTAGTACTAGTGCATTAGGTAATTCATTTATTAGTTTTGCATTGGTGAATTATATTAACAAATGCACCAATTCCAATCAATTTAAAATATTATCTATTGAAAAATGTACTAATGCCAATGGTTTATTAATATGATGTATTAACAAATGCATCAATGTCAATGATTTATTAATATGATTTATTAACAAGTGCATCAATGTCAATGGTTTATTGTTTTATATATCTTTTACAAACACATTTTGAGTAGCAAAGTTATGTTTTTTGCACTTATCAATGGCAGTAGTAGTAATGATATGTTTTTTTTATTCATAGGGACTTGTTGCTTTGCAACTCCACTTGTTTAACTTGCACATGAGTTTAAAAATGACTTTTTCAACAAAACCATGCAACTACTCTATACAGATATTTTCACACAAATCCTTGGTCAATAAAGTTGGTTGTACACCCGTTTTGTGAATCCCCCACCATAAATTAACTAGCAAGCAACAAAATTATCCAAATGGTACCCATCTTAACAACATTAACAAAAGTCATAGTGTAATCAATATATTCTTTTTGAAAAATCCTTGAGGAACCAAGCAAGTTTTATGCTTCTCAATGCTAACATATTAAGCAAATTTAGTTTTGTAGATCCACTTATAGCCAACAACATTCTTCTCCAAGAAAAGAGAGACCAATTCCCAAGTCTAATTTTTCACTAGAGACTTGTAGTCCTATACCATTGCATCTTCCCATTATAGTTTCTCAAGAGCCTAGAATCTTCCCATTATAGTTTCTCAAGAGCCTACTCATAGGAAGAAGGATCAAAAGTAGCCATGGATTTCATCATAAGAGAAAAATTGCCCCATTGTCTTTTACCATGAATCCTTTGAGTTTGAAAAGCATCACCAACACCATAACTTATGACATAAAGAGTTTTTGCATATCACTTGAGGTGAGAAATCGCATCCTTTGAAGGAGATGTATATGTATTGGTCAAAGCATCCCTAGAAGGATCTTCAACAACTAACTCTACTAGACTCAATATCTACACTAGAAACATACACATCATTGGGAAAAATAGCATCCACGGAATCAAAAAATATAAGAGGAGGTAAACCTAAGAATTCCACCCCTTGTAGTATGAAGCATGCATTGAAGCATATCAACAAAGGTGTAATTATTCCTTTGAACAACATTTCTTTTTTGAGGGGTGTAAGGCATAATGCACTACCAAGTAACTAGATTGGGTGAAAAGACTCTCAAAATTATGATTAACATATTATTTATCATTATTAGTCTTGAGAGTTTTAATATTTTCACTACACTAACTCTCAACCATGAATTTGAACCCCTGGAACTTATTATTAGCTTTTGGGGTTAGTCCAAAAGTGTTTACACCATGTTTAGGGGTGCTTCATGAGATGTGGGGTGCATGGTGTATGGTTGACCCCTAGTGTTTCACATTGAAGGTGAATTACTCTTGAGTTGCTAGACTTTGTATGAATGTTTGGATGGAATTTTTCTTTGGTGCATTGGAGACCTATGGAGCTTGGTGACTTCTCCATGTAGCCAACACATGGAGGGAGGTTTCTTTCTTATAGAATGTCTTGCATTATAGGAGGATTGTTGGAAATTCTAGAGGAGGGCACTGAGGCCTAGAGAACATGAGGTTTCTTGCATGGAGGATTACACTTGGATTGAGGGAATGGACATGTAGGTGTGGTGGTCCCTAAAGAGGCACATGACCTTGGAGATGCATTAGATATTTGAATCCTTGTATGAGAATCATTGGAAATTAGGGAGTAGAGCTCATGCCTTGGAGCCTTACTTGTTGATTACTGCCACCTTGAGCTTGGCATGTGTTATCTAAAGTAGAGTGTTTCACATGTGTGGACCTACTTGTATCTTATAGGTTGCTTGGACTAGGTCCACTTTCCATTGTACACCTCCCTTACCTCTCACATAAATAGAAGAAGAAGAGAGTCATTATCATCAATCATGCACTTGTGCTTATTGTTCTTTGCACTTGGGGTAGAGATGTGAGGAGGAGTGTTACTCTCTCTCTCTCTCTCTCTCTCATTTGTACTTTATCTCTCTTTGTCTTAAGGTGCTAGGGTTTCTTGGAGCATTCTTGTAGTCTTGGGATAGGTTTGATCCCCAAGGAGACATTGGGGTTAGGATTTGGAGATAACCCTAATTTGTACTAGTTGAGGAGGAAGCGAAAAGGAGGCACTTTGCATGAGGACAAGGAGGACTTGCTAGTGGTGATTCTAGCTTGTTGGAGCATCTTTGGTGGAGCTAAAGTTTTCTTGATTTTCCCTAGATAGGGTCTTAGAGAGCTTGGAGGGTTGTACCAGCTTGAGATAAGTTGAGAGTTTGTACTTAAATTCATCACATATCCACATATATGAAGTTTCATTTATCCAAAATTGTCTTGTTGCAAATTAATTCTTAGTAGCTTGAGCTAATGCAAGATTTGTAGAGGCCATTTCCAATAATCTTATCTTTTGAATATCTAGCACTTGATTTTCCGAAATAAGGATGGGGTCATGATCAACCATGATCCTTCTCCTTTGATGGGATTACTTGATCACCTATTTTTTATTTTTATCTAAAGTAAATAGATCTAACTTGGCCACTTCCTTGGTTGGAATTAGCATGGGCATGTCTTCACCAATGATCATTCTGCAAAATCTATATGTTGTACGTGTTGTATTATTCACTAATACTGAGAGGGGGCATGAATCAGTATTAGGCATTTTTTACCACTTTTAATCACAATATGTAATCATTTAAGATATCACCAATTTATCACTTATGATTGAATTCAAGATACCATAACCATATAGCCAGAAATACACAATACACAAGAATTTTACGTGGAAACCCAAATGGGAGAAAACCACAGAATAATTTCTTGTATATCGGAAGATTACATTCATAGGAAGCACCAACTTCCAAAATTCTCCAACACCAACTCGAAGGAGGCACCAACCCCCTATTTACAGGATCCAACCTGAAGGATTCTACAACTCCCTAAATTCTCCAACTCTAACTAGAAGGAGTCTCCAACCCCCTAGTTTACAGGCTACAACCTAAAGGAAACTACAACTCCCTAAATTCTATAGCTCCAATTGGAAGGAGGGTCCAACCCACTAGTTTACAGGCTCCAACCTAAAGGAAACTACAATTCCCTTTTTGTGCCCCTTCCTTCATCCCTTGAATATAAATAAGAGAATCAACATGTTATTGTTGTTGTCACTGATACTAATATATTATCATCATCAAAACTGATACAATCAAATAAAACACATGCCAAGATCTCCAAGAATATCCTCCAAATCATGTGCTCAAAATCACCATGATATGCATCAAACCATGATCCGGATTATTTTGAGCATGACATGAGAGAGGAGATATAATAAAGAAATGTACAGATATATATCGGATATCAAATAATATAACAGAGATATATCATAGATATAACCATAAACACAGAGATATAATAATACACAATTTCTATTAATCGGCGAAATGTACAAAACTGTAGAAATAGAGAGTGAAAGACTCGCTAGAATGGTGGCAAGTTATCTCTAAGAAGAGATGTGACGGCTACACTCATTCACAAGAAGATAATTATTACAATGAGACTCCAAAGTCCTTTTTAACATAAAGATGAAAAGCCAACAGTTATGTGGACCCCGTTTTGGGTAGTTTGGTGTATCAACTTCCCGAGGGCATAAATTTGGCATACGATCTCCGTTTGGGGCGTATGATAGCTCGTTGGAAAGGTATCGACGAGGAGATTAATTTTGGGGGATAAATTAGAGTATTAAAATTCCATTAAGGTTCCTAATCGTGAAAATACATCGTTTAGTCCCTCAAAATGGCCTCGGAAGTTTGGGACCCAAAAAACTGCTAAAAATAGTAAATTGCCAACAAACTTTTTCAAGCCAGTTGGAATAGGTAAGTGGCCACTAATATCCACCTAGATCAATACTCCCTCCTTAGGAAGCAATGTTATCCATTGCGTTGAGTTCTCGGGGGAGAGGGGAAAGTGTTTGTTGAATCTGAATATTGGTCAGTTGCTTGCCTTGCTGGAGAAGTTGTGTTGCTTACCTTGTTGAAGGCTATCACGAACCTGTTGTTGGAGGAGTTGAATATGTTCAATCAAAATGTTGTATCTTGGCTTGACTGGGCAGCTTGTAGGCACCATTTTAGGTCAAGAAACAATAAAATGTGGTGGGGTCCCATTCACCCACATCTATGAATGAAAAAGGTGATCCCCCTCTTCAGGATCTGCTTGTTCTTTTGGTTAAATTTTTGTGGTCGCGACAGTAGCAATGGGGTCTACATCGATGATCTGTCTTCTCCAATTAGTTTTTGAATCAGATTATAAATCAAGGTTCGACACCTTTTCTTTGATCTCGGCCACCAATGATTGTTTTGAGCGACATTCATCAGTGTTGTTCCAGGGGATTGTATGGAAATCGCACCACTTTCTAGTGTCCTTCTGCATCTTTCCATTACCCTTCTTTTCATGTGGTTTGGATTGGTTTTCTAGAGGTTGGTTGTTAGGGTCGTCTTTACCATAATTTGGTTGTTGCAGATTTACAGAACTGAACTCTCATTTGTTTTAGTGCCTAAATTTCTGCTCCATTTTGATAGCATATCGATAGGAAACTCCTAGTGATGAGATGTCCAAGAAATCCATTTCGGTTTGGATGTACCTATGCAGAGCCCCATGGTATTTCAGAACCAGATGTTGCTTGAAATATTTGATGCCTAGATTGGTGCGCAAGGTATGGAAATTATTTGTGAACTCTGGCACTATTTGGCCCCTCTCTTGCCACAGTGTGGTCCATCTCATGATTTGGTCGTCATAGTTACAAACAGGGTAATATTGTTCCTTGACCACATCCACAAAAAAATCCCAAGTGGGCTTGGCCCCATATATTCCAGACTCCTCTGTGTAACTTTTCTCCCTGTAAGTTTCCCACCAATGTTTGACATGGGAGAGAGCCTTAAGGAATGCAAAGGTGATATTTTCCCTGTCGGAAAAATTGTGAACAGAGAAGTAACCTTCTAGTAGGTTTAACAATTTTTCTAGGGAATATGCATATATCTCACCTTCAAATATGGGAATATCAAAATTAAATTGTACATTGAAAGGAGAGGTGCCTACAAAGTGGTCTCTTGATTAATATGTGTTTGTTTATATCGGCAGGCATTGAAGGATGTGGGCAAAATTCTCCATCATTTCGTCCCTATGTCACGTGAGAGCTTGCTCAAGCAACAAATTAATAGAATATTTTGCTCTGTTGTTTTTATTTTCTTCCACCATCAAGGGTTTCTTGGGCGTGTGAGAGATATTGTCCTCAAGAGAGACAAGCTTGAGACCTAACTTTCTATATTTGTACCTCGTTGGGGACATGCACTAAAAAACAATCAAGAGCAGCCTGCTCTGATACCACTGATCCATATTATTTTGAGCATGAAATGAGAGAGGAGATATAATAAAAAATATACAGAGATATATTGGATATCCAATAATATAGCAAAGATATAACCATAAACACAGATATACAGTAATACACAATTTCTATTAATGATCGAAATGTACAAAACTGTAGAAATACAGAGTGAAAGACTCGCTAGAATGGTGGCAGCTTATCTCTGAGAAGAAATGTGATGGCTATGCTCATTTGCAAGAATATGATTATTAAAATGAGGCTCCAAAATCATTTTTAACATAAATAAAATCCAAAACCCTAACCTTGGAAGATAAAAATCCAACAGTTATGTGGACCCCGTTTTGGGTAGTTTGGTGTATCAACTTCTTGGGGGCGTAACTTTGGCATACAATCTTTGTTTGGAGCACACGATAGATCGTTGGAAAGGTATCGATGAGGAGATTCATTTAAGGTGCTCAGGCAAGGCCTTTAATTATATTTAATGTTTCTGATCATGAAAATATGTCATTTAGGCCCTCAAAATGGCCCCAAAAGTTTGGGACCCTAAAAACTGCTAAAACTAGTAAACTACCAACAAACTATTTCGAGTCAGTTGGAATAGGTGGGTGGCCATTGATATACACCTATATCAAACCATGAGCCAAGATATCCAAGATGTGCCTCAAATAATATTCCATGCTTCAAAGAATATACCCAAAATGTGCCTCAAACATGTGCCAAAATATCCATGATGTACCTCAGCCATGTCCCAATATCTGCAAGATATGCCTTAAGCATATTCCAAAATCATCAAGATATAACCCTCAAAAATATATATAAGAACATACCTTTTAACATGTGAATAACCTGGTGCATAAGATATCATATATTCATACATTCCTCAACTTTAGCATCAAGAAGAATACCTTACTCAATTTTTTTCACATACATGATTCATCCATTGTCAATATACGGACACATGTGCTTTGCTCCACTTCAATCCGTGTATACTCTATATGTGATTCATATTCCTGCAACCCACATATATACGTGCTTCACCCTTCTACAAACCGTGTATAACCACAGAAACCTGGCATGGTCTCCTTCGTATGCTTCACTCTCCTAGATCTCCTTTCTCCTGGGCCAGATCCGCTTTGCTGAGATCACCAATCCTCCTAGCACAACTGTGAATTCCACTTATGCTATCTCCATTCACACACTCACACTTTCTTGGATGTCAAATGAGAGTTTCTTGATGTGTATTTATACCCTTCCAAGTAACTTCTTTACTTGATCTTTGAGACAACCTGAAACTTCTTTTTTGCAACAAATTTTCTCCTTTAATTAATTTTAGGGCCAACTTTTAACTTCTTTGACCTTAGATCTGGGGCTTCTTGACCATACTTCGGGGCTTCATATTTAATAGGGAATAAATTCTCAACCATTTGGAACCACGTGGTGTAGCACCTACCATTGGAAACAGTATGACGAGGACTATCCATCTATGAGGGTTTTTCATGCAGTTATTGTTGTAGGAAAATCTCCCTGCGGACAAGTAGATTGCCTCAAACAGCTAGACCCTAAACTCTAAGATAAAAAGTGCTTAACATGGACACTGACTTCCTTTCAAATCTATACAAACTAATACATGAGGAGGAAGGAGAATATAAGTACCTCTGTATCGACGTTTGTCCCTACACGCTCCGAGTTGAGCTCCAATCTTTCGCTCCTTGACGAGCCCTGTAAACAAACAAAGTACGACCACTTCCTACTCTATTGATATTAGCTTGAAAACAGATCTATCTATAAATGATAAGTTCGTGTAAGATCAGACACAAACTAGAAAGAAACAGGCCAAGCATGTCACATTAATGAGAATAATGACAGCAGTACTTACAATCGTAGATGTGAATGCGACAGCTTCGTCAAGTCCCCTTTGTCTAACCCTTGCTCAAAATATCCACGACCTGGATGATAGCAGCTTCACTGATCACTCTCCTTTAGTTCACTGTGTGTTTCCTATGAGATCATAGATTTCATGCTAGTAATTATTCCCCCCTTTTCACCATCATAGAGCCTATTTATAGAGGTTAAGAGAAGCTTAACCTCTTGAGGTATCTTTAGGGTAGGTTGAGGAATTCTCTCCTCGGATCAAGGATATTTTGATTGAACCAAGAATTCAAATGCAACTTCCTTCCAAACTTGAAATATCCTTCCCTTATTCTCCTCAACGAGCCAACCACTGCCCAGATTAGACAACGCTCCCTCAAAAGGGGCATCAGGGTGTTATAGCGCTCCCTAGAAAGCTCAAGGGGATCGCCAGCACTCCAAGGATGGATAGCACTCCTGCAGAGAAGTGGTTTTTTGTTATAACGCTCCCCAGTATCTTGTGGAGTAGCGCCAACGCTCCTAAGGCTGATGTAGGGGAGCGCTCTCCTTCAAAACCTTTGTTTAAGAGCTCCTTTCAGGTGGTAAGAGTTCCTTTACTTCAGTTAATCATTCTCCCTCCTCCAAATCAAGTGTCTGAGGTATTCTAAATGTATCCTTGGTGTCGTCATCATGGCAGTATGCTTTGTTTGATATTTGTGACACTTGTGAATGACATGCGACACTTGCGACAGTTGAGAGGAACATACGACACTTACGACACTTATCGAAGTGAGCAATATTGAGGTGTAACAGATTTCCCCCCAAAGTATGAAGTTAGAAGATGTGAACTGATAACTGAAATTATTTGTAGACGTTCAAACAAGGGTATAGACTCGGAGAACCTAACGGAAGCTGCACACAAACATCCAACAAATATCATGACATATTTCAAAACCCAAGGCAGGTATTACTATGCTTGGGTGATCAAGACTTGCAAGATATGGCCGCCATAAGATACACTGCGGATCCATAATTGTATTGATGAAAAGGTATAGCCATCGGGGATACAATGTGGATCTATACACTGATGACCTGGACTGATCGTAGCCATGAAGAATACACAGTGGATCTACGAGGCGACAAGACATAGCCACGACCAATACAAAGTGGATCTATGTAACAGTGTATGCATCATTTGTCCAGGAGAAACTCCTTCGCAGCCTGGGCAAAGCATATATCAAAGTGATCACTCAACCCAGGGTCTTCTTACTGATCCCAATGTGGTACGATCCTAACCATGTGAATAGATGTCCTGATGTCGAACATGGCAGAAACCACTTGATTACCGGTTAATGGTGTGAACCGTTAACAAGTGTGAGGGAGATCACCATTAATGTCAATGATTCCCAAGGTACCCTAGTACATTCCAACGAATGTGAATGGATGAGCTGGAGTCGAACATCCTTGGAATCATCCGATCAGAGGTCAATGATGTAAACCTATTATCGAACGTGAGGAGGCCTTCCATTGAGGCATGCAGGTCCCAAAGTACTAACTGGTTTCTAAGCCTAATTCCCAGATAATGTGTTGAGGTCGACAGGAATAGGCTCGTCGAAGGAGGGCCTTGACGTATCCCCCATCAACGAAAGGAAATGGACATAGAGATGTAATCGGCGGATCAACTGGACATGGAATGACATGGGTTTTGAGGCAATATATTTGGGATGGCTGAATCTAGAGGCGGATACTTCCCTTGAACACTGAGGCACAACAGCAAAACATGACAAGGAACAAAACTTGATGATGCAGTGGATGTTGTGACTTGCGTTGGGTGATCCAAAGGAGTGAAAGAAACTCAAAGGATTGGCTCAGTGCAGAGGTTTAGCAGGCTATAATGTGTGCAAAAAACAAAGTGTCGTGTTCAAGGGTGATTCTAAGAATTGCTTGGTGACATTCTCAAGAGACTGCTTGGCTTGCTTCTTGGCTTGCTTCTTTCAAATGTTCCCCCATCCAGATAGATGAGTACCTCTTTTTGATTTAATGAGCTCAAGGAGGATAAAACATGCTCGATATAACTCACCTTCGGTAAGTTCCTCTTCCTTTGTTTAACGAACTGGAAGAAGTAAGGGTTTGATCCCGTATGGGCCTGTCGATGTGTGTTTTAGCGAGTCCAAAGATAGAAAACTCGAAGGTTTTTCAGGATTATAGAGTTTGGAAAAACACTTAAAAGAGAACTCTCTCAATTACTTTTTTGTACAGTAGTCTAATGAGACTGAAAAAGAGAAACTATCGCTCGAAAGACGCCCTTTCGAACCTTTTAACGAGTGTGAAAGGAAGCAAGGTCACTCGACAATCTTTTCATATTTAGAGAGTCTGAAAAGAGTTTAAAGATGACTCCAGGGGGGTTCCTTTTTCGTGTGTCCATGTGGGTCCGAAAAAGAGATAAAAGTCTACCCAGTGCGTTCTCATATTTTCGAGCTTGAGAACGAACCAAGACTATGCTCATGAGTGCGACAAGGTAAATAACTCATCAGAACTGCCAAGAAACCTGTGATGTCAAAACTACAAACCAGGGGTTTAGTGAAGCCATTATATTGTTAGAGAAACCCATAAATGACTATACCTTATAAAAAATGAAAATTTATAAATAGCAATACAATGAAAAATCCATTTACCATTTCATTTTGCACAAGCATTTGAAGTAGTGGAGATTCTCGTTTTGGAGGTGGATCTTGTTTCGCTTGATACCGGAGCTACGGTTGACATTTTTTCTTGCCGTTTGGACTAGGTAGATATTCATCTCTCCTTCTTTCAATTACATGGTTTAATATTCATTTTCATAGCAGCATTTAATTTAAAAAATGAAGCCCTAAGTCGCCCCAAAAAGATCAAATCGGCCTCTTTTACAAGTGATGGGAAAAGGGAATTCTTTTTGAAAAAAAAAATTAGAAGGGGATACCCATGATGCCAACGCCTTAATATCTAAGTGGATGGGTCGTTTTTGTCAAAGAACCCATGAAAAATTCTCACATGTGCCCACGCAGCCATAAGGAAATCGTTTTCATTTTAAAACGTTTTTATCATTGTGTGATGGACATTGAATGGCTAAGAGAGGGTGTGATGGTCATAAAAGAGGGTGTGGTCTCTTTAAATAATGTGGGCATTATATTTCATGTTTTTAAATTTCTTTAAGAAATTGTCGAAATTGCCAAAATATTGGAATAATGAAATTCTTTATTTTTTTGTTTTGTAGGTGACTTCGGCGACCATGATCGAATGGAAAGAACGAGAGCATGAGATTGATTACTTGGCTGCCTTGCGGAGTCCTCACACACGGGCCACATTGCGAGCTTGTGGCTTATTAAAATTCTTCAAATTGCAAAAAATGAAGAAGGAGATTTTGTTGCTTGAGCATATGATCGGCTTATGGGATGTTGCGGAGCAAGGATTCTGGATTGGCGCACAGATTCTAACCATCGAGTTAGAAGACGTGTATTTATTGACTAGCCTCTTGAAAAGAGGGGTTCCCATATCTTTTTCCGGGCAGAGGGCACTACCTGAACAAGTGGGCGTGTATCTAGCACGTCACTGCATTCCAGGAGCAAGACTGGTAGGGGGTAGAATCCCTATCAAGGATATCTGAGAGCTACCCCTCCGGTCCATTTTGTTTGCCATCACGAGCATGATGGGCAGTACTAATGTGCATCTGGCATCAAGATCGTAGGTGGCTTATGGTGTGCAGTGTTTGGAGCCAACACTGTTCAACTGGAGTGCAGGGTTCCTTCGAAATGTGAAGGAGCAGGTTTCACAGTGCAGGATGGGACAGAAACAGTTCAGTTACGGCTCTTTTCTAGTCTCATTTTTCCTAGAACGCATCCCCCAGATGCAGCCTCAGATAGCACTGGCGGTTTGACCAGTGGACGAACCAAGGATGGAGAGGTGGACTAGTCTGTCTCTGAGGCTAGTAGCGGAGTCAGAGTTCCGTTTCACTAGCGATTTCTTTGCTTGGCTGAGACGGCATTATCTCTGGATAGAAGACTTCCCATATGCTGAAGTGGATTTCCACAGGAGCATGGATTTGATTCTACCCACGAGGGAAGACTAGGATGTGTCAGGTAAGAGACTGAGCACCACCTTGTCTAGTTTTTGTTTTTTAAGTTTTTTTATGTATATATATATTTTTTGGCTATATAGAAGAGTTTTTGTTTTAAAAGATGTAATGTTTTCAACATGCAGACAAGGGAGCAGTGTGCCCGGCCGATATACCGATACCAGGACGTCGTGGGGGTGCTCCATTTGTAGCAAATCCGGGAGTACACATGATAGGTCTCCGGGAGGTTGAAAGAAACCTCCAAGGCCTCACGATGGGAATTCCTCCTCTACGGAGGGGAGAAGTGCCTTTACATATGCAGAGGCACACTGTGGGAGTGCCAGAGTGTCAATTCTCTACTGAGACGCATAGTGCGTGTAGTGATATGTTACTCGCAGCACAATGTAGTGCAGGGAGATTAGAGTCTCTCTGGTGATCTTGTTTTTGTATGCCTTGTCAGGTGATGTTGTATGGGTGTAAAGACATAACATTTTACTCTTCTGCATACTTTTGTGATGTAATCAAAACATTTCAGTCACGCCATATATATATATATACACATTTCCGAGTTTTTTACAGTGCCAAATGATTTGTACATGATGATGTCTGTGATGTGTTTTAATTTACATGTGATGTACAATTTGCTTTCCTTAAATCTTATATGTGGGCAAGATATTGATCCATGATGTAATTAGCTAACGAATCTGAAACACTATTGAGTTCTCTTGGAATGTGCCTATATTCAATGTAATCAAACATTTCTTCAAGATGGTGAACTTGCAGGTGGAGACGTAGCAGGATAGGATTACGGATAGCGTAGATACGGTTGAGTTGATAGACCACGAGTTGGGAGTCTAAGTAAACAATGATGCGAGAGATACCTAGGGAGGAGGCTTGGGTCAACAGTCCGATGACAAGGTGATATTATGCCATGTTATTGGTTGTTGGTCCTAAGCAGATACCTCCTGAACTCACCACCTCGTCAAATTGGTAAATAACCCATGTTGTCGAAGCAATGTTCCGGGTATGTCGACTAGCACCATCCGCAAACCCAAAAAAGATAGGAAAGGAAGACGTCATCTGCGCACGAAAACACAAGCACAGTCCTGAGTGGCAAAGGTAAAGACTCGAGCACGCAAAAGAAATAGACACACCAAACTAAAATACAATAATGTACAAAGTACGCATGTTGGTTAATCTAAGCATAGTACTTTTCAAGGTAAAGCCCGTTTCGGGGCTGTCCTAGGGAAATTCCATCATGATCTACTAACTCGTAGGCGCCTCTATGTATAACACGCTTCACGATGTACGGATGGAAGGATTTGTCGTATTGACTCTTAATTCATTTCTGATGTGCCTCATTAACGAGAGTGGCATCACGACGTGTTTCGTCCAGCTTGGATAAATATAAGAAACGTTCTTCTTCGGCAGAAGTATGGGGTAGGAGTTCTACTTTAAGTTTGAGAGATGGAATCTCACACTCGATTGGTAGAACGGCTTCGATGCCATACACCAACTGGAAAGGAGTGAATCCAGTTGCATTTTTCACGGAAGTGTGATAAGCCCAGAGAGCGAAGAAAAGTTGTAGATTCCACGATGTCTTGTTTGCCCCTACCATGCGTTGAATCATGGTTTTCAGGACTTTGTTGATGGCCTCAACTTGTGCATTGGCCTGAGGATAGTAAGGGGATGATTTTTCATGGCAAAAAGCAAATTTGACATGCAGTTCACTCATCATATAGTTCTTGAAGTGTGCACCGTGATTAGTGACAATGGCGCGTGGTACACCAAAACGAGTTATGATATGGTTGAAAAGAAACAGAGCTGCGGTATGACCATCGTTCAGGAATGTAGGCATAGCCTCAGCCCATTTGGTAAAGTACTCGACGACGATGATTATATAACCATGCCCCCCGGCTGAGGTAGGCTTACATTGCATGCAGTCGATGCCCCACTTGGCGAAGGGGCCGATGGCGATAATGGGGTGCAACGTAGTAGGGTGGGTGCATGCCTTCTTGTTAAAGACTTGGCAGGGTGGGAATTTTTTGACTGCCTCGATACAATCTTTGAAAATCGAGGGCCAAAAGTAGCCAACACGTAGGATTTTTTGGGCTATGGCCATCCCAGAAAGGTGACCGCCACAGGCGCCAAGGTGACAATCGTTCAAAATGCGTTCAGCCTCCTCGTGAACCAGACATCGTCAAAGGATAGTGTCAATACCACGGCGATACAAAGTGTCGCCGACGATAAGGTAACGATGAGAATGGTGGCGAATACGTCGACACTCTTCACAGGAAATGTTAGGTTGAAAACGTTGGGTTTGAAGGTAAAGGAGAATGTCTCCATACCAAGGATCAGAGGTGCTGATGAGGAAAAGAGATGCATCGGGGAGAGAATATCTAGGTTCGATGTCTTCATCGGCACGAGGGAGAGCACAGATAAGCTCTGCAAACACTAGGGATTTCTTGGCTTTGGACTTCGTAAATTCAAGATCGAATTCCCGAAGGATAACGATCCATTTAGAATACTTGCCCCCAAGTACCTGATGTGTCAAGACGTGGTACATGGGGTTGGATTCCGCAATCACCGTGGTGGTACGTAATAAGATGTAATGGCGGAATCTCTGGACAGCGATGACGGCTGCCAGAGCTAGTTTCTCTACATGTGAATATCGGAGTTTGGGTCCAGATAGACTCTTGCTCAGGTAATAAATCACATGTTCTTCATCGTTGGGATCCTCCTAAACTAACACCATTTCAATAGTGGAAGCGGAGGCGGCCAAGTAAAGGATGTAGTCCTTTGTATACTCTGGAGGGTGCAACAAAGGTGCATGGGTCAAGGTGTGCTTGAGAGCATCAAATGACCGTTGGGCGGTGTCATCCGAGATGAAAGGGGTTTTTTTTTGCAGTAACCGCATGAATCCTTTAGTGATATCGGCGTAGTTGCAAATGAAACGACGAAGGAAGTTTGCTTTGCCTTGCAAACTTTGGAGTTGGGTTAAATTGGTAGGTGGGGGTAAGGCTAGAATGGCCATAATATTTAAGGGATCCACCCTGATCTCGTCTTTGGAGACAATGAAACCGAAGAGTCAATCGGATTCGACAACAAAGATGCACTTATGTGGGTTCAAGCGAATACGGTAGAACCGACATCAAAGAAAAATAGCCCGTAAGTGATCAACGTGATCGGATCGATTGGATGAGTGGGCAAGTAAATTATCAAGGTAAGGCTCTGTGATATGCTTGATATCATGGAAAGCGTATGACATGGCCCACTGGAAAGTAGCACCAGCATTTTTGAGACCAAAAGGTTGCTTTCGATAGGCGAAATTTCCCCATGGGCAGATAAAGGCTGTCTTATGTTGATCAGCAGGTAAGATTTCAATCTGGTTATACCCAGAAAATCCATCCATGAAATAGAAGATTACGTTCCCAGCGTAATTATCGATGATTTGGTTGATGAAGGGCATGGGGTAGTTGTCCTTTGGACAAGCTTTGTTGAGATCCCGATAGTCAACACAAACATGGATGGTCCCTTGTTTTTTAGCAACCGGAATGAGGTTGGAGACCCATTCTGTCAAAGGGACAGGATAGATAAAGCCAGATTTTACAAGTTTCTCAACTTTTGCCTTTATAGCTGCGATTTTCTTGGGATGAACTAGGCGAATCTTTTTTCGAACAGGTTTCGCGCCAGGGTAAGTCTTGATTTCATGCACGATGATTGAAGGGTCAATCCCTGGCATTTCCTCGTAGCTCCAAGCGAAGACATCGTGGAATTCTTTAAACAAAGCAGTGTAAGAGACCACTTCTTCGGGTGTGCAATTAGCACCAAGATTAATGTTTTCCATGACACCTTTTTTGATCGAAATATCAATAACGATCATGGTAGATATGTTACCCATATTCCCCTCAGAGAGAGTATCTTGTGTGAGGATAGGAGATTGTGGAGCATCGGTAACATCGGGAGGGAAGACAGAGTGTATGTCTTGGTGAATTTCTTCCAAAGGCGGAAGAAAAGAGGATCGATGATGGTTATCATCTCAAGGTAGATCGTCAATACTAAGCATTTCCATAATAGATTGATCAGAAGGAAAAATTTGGGAAATGTAATCGATGGCAGACGATAGGGAATCCAACCATGAGGGCACCGAGTAGGCATCAGGTGCCAATAAATGTGGGTTGTTTGGAGAGGGAGAAGCAAATTGAATAGCTATGTATGCGGCCTCGGCTGGGCTAAGTGGCATAGTGTCACTGAGCACATAGAATTCCAGAGGACTAGGTACAATCCAAGGATCAGATGATTCCAAGGATTGATAAGGCATAGTCAAGATCATATTGACGGCGGAAATATGATGCACGGTAGGTGGAAGTGCTGTAGGGAAAGTACCCATAAGGCTAGAATATTTCAACAAGCCAACACCAACGCTTTCATACGTAACTGTGTGGTCTCCCAAAAAAGGAATGTTGTTGGTGGAAGGGACGCGAGCGTCGGGTGTACAGAAATCGAGTTGATCGATAGTGACAATTTTTCCTTGATGGGGGAATTGTACACATCGAAACATTGACGAGGCGACGGCAGTCATAGCATAAAACCAACTTATTCCAAGTAGTAGGTTGTAATCGAGGGGGGAATCGACCACCTCGACATCAAGAGTAACAGTTTTGCCGCCCAACTGAACGGTTAAGGATTGTAGCAGTCCGTGAGGATGAAAACCTCGTCCATCGAAAGTGTGTAACATTGTAGGGGATTTGTTAAGGGCAAGTGATTTTAAGCCTTTCCAACAAGCTAAAGACATGACACAAGTAGAGGCTCCCTCATCCAAGATAGTTCGGTGGATTTGTTGATTGTGAACAACAACATCAATTTGAAAAGCTAGCTAGTGGGAGAGTCGTGGTTGATGATCGTCCAGATTAAACGTGAGGTTATTTGATGAATCAGGATCAAAAGCACCGATAGCAGCTAAGAGAATTCTACGTTGGCTGGGACAGTGTTGTAGAACTTCCAACGCAGACATAGCGCACGGTGCTTGAGCCAAATCTTCAACAATGTTGTAGTTTTGGGCAGCCCGTGAACTAGGATTGAGGGTAGATTTCCGGATAGTGTTCTTGGGAGGGCGTAAGATGGATTCAAACGAAGGTTTCTCAATCTGAAGTGGCCCAAATGGAGGGCTAGTAGACGGAGGACTAACGGAAGATGGTAATGGGTCTGGTACGGAACCATTAGTAGTCTTCGGCTTATCAGGTTTAACTGGCGTGTCATAGGTTGCAGTGTGAGTGGTCAGATTAATCTCGTTAAACATGTAAATGTGGGCACTTGTTGAGGCCTCATCATGGGATTGGTTGGAACTTCCCCCTACAGTGGGGGTTTGAGCAACCAAATATTGCTACTGCGGAAAAGGTTGAGTGAGCACAGCGGGTTGTGAATTTCCCTTGAAAAGATTGGCCACTTCATCGCGATGTGGGCAGTCTCGAGTGTAGTGATCGTCACCACAAATGAGACATGGGAATTTTGGTTTTCATTGTGGTTATTTTCCGGCAACAGGGGTTTGAGGTTGATTTTTTGGTTGTTCGTTGTTATTGTTCTTCTTTGTTTTATTTCTCGCTTTCTTCTTCCCCTCGAGTTGTTGTGAAGGGGTCGATTGGACCACATTCACCTCAGAGACCTGAGTTTGAGGGGAGGTAGAAGAGGGTGTAGTTGGGCTGGGAGCAGCCGTCGAAGCGGGCCGCTGAGTTGTTCCAGTCGACTGGGAAGTAGATTGGGTTTTGACAGACCCAATAACTCCATCCGCGTGTGAGGCAGATGATGGTTTGGATGGATCACTAGTGGCACAGGTAGCATTCGGTATCAACTCGTACAGAGTACCAAACTGCGAATAAACCAAGTCTAAGTACTGAGCTCGAGCAATAGCTTCTTCCTCGGTGACTACACCACCCATGGAAACATCCTGAGCGATCTAGGGTAACAGTGATTTGGTGAACCATTCCGCTAATAATTGGTTAGGAATGACCGCTTTGATTAGCCTTCGTCATCGTCTCCATTCATGAATATGATCGGATATATGTACGGAGATTGTCTGACGAAGGGAGGTTAATAGTTCAGTACATGTCTCGTATCGAATGGGTAGTTGGAAGTGTGTGAGGAAGGACATGGCGAGGGAGTTGAAATCGTGAAAAGAGGCACGTGGTAGTTCAATATACCATTTTGTTGCAGAACCCGTAAGCATTCATTGGAAAAGACGCAAACGTATAGAATCGTCCATGAGGGAGTTGGATGAACACCACAAATGGAAAGTCATCACGTGGTTGTTTGGGTCTTCTCCAGACTTTCCGTCGAATTTTGGGATATTAGAAGGAAGTTTAGCTGGAATAGCTGGCCAAATCGGAGAATGATAAATAGGATCATTCGTTAACCGAGACAATTCTGGAAGGTCCAGGGTTGCTAGAAAAGGTAGTTGTCGGTTAACCTGTGGGTAATGCTTGTGTGGCATGGGGACACCAGTAGGGCCATACACTGGGTTATGCGGGTAATTGTAACTAGTGGGCCCTCTTGTATGAGGTTGGTGTTGACCAGGGTACACAGGATTTGAGGTGTTTTGAGAAATATGTGCGAGTGGAGGATAACCGGATGGGTTTTGGGGATTATAAGCTGGATTTGGCGTTTGTCCATAAGGGGGTTGTTGTGGAGCTTGAGAATTGTGTCCTGCCAAGAATTGTGGGTTTCCTGGAAAAGGGATATTCCACGGATTAGGTGTGGCAGACACATTTTGTCCATACGGTTGATGGTAGGCTCTGGATTGAGACTACCCCCTAGCATAAGGGTGCCCCCCAAATGGAAGTTGTCCTCCGGTGGGAGGATGCCCCCCATCTTGAGGTAGAGTTCCCGGGATTTGAGAACCAGACGCAAATGACTGACCGGTACTGCCGAATGGATTAATACCACCAAGACCGGTCCCTCCGGGTTGTTGGATAGGTATGGAACTTCCCGGCATAACTTGGGTAGTAGTGGCAGTGGAAAAATTCAGTGCTCTGTACCCAAAAGGGAGTGATGATGTAGGTATTGGTGTTACTGGTGTGCCAATAGCAGCTCGACTAACCACCGTGTTACCGGCGGGAATAGTCAAAATGTGAGGGACCATTGTAGAATGGGTCGTCTGGAGAGAAGAAGTAGACCTTGGACCAATGGATGAAGTGTTCGGACCAATGGATGGTGTGGCCGTAAAAATGGTGGTACCAGTAAAATGGTTTAGGGGTACGGTGTAGGTAAGAGGAACGTCAGCATCCATCCCTGTTCCATAAAGATCCCGCACCATGCACGGTGGACTTCGAACAATGTCTGCAGTCCAAAAGGGGTCATCGGCTAAAGGGTTTGAACGAGACCCAGCCGGAATGTCAGAAGGATTGACGATGACAAATTCACCAACTGAATTCAGTTGGAGGACACGTCGTTCATATCCCTCCAGAATGCGGAAAGCTTCCGGAGACTCTGAAACAATTCAAAAATTCTCTAGAGGAGTGGGAACTTCTTCTTGGGAAGTTGTAGTATCTTGTAACTCGCTCTGTTGAGGATATTCCTCCGTAGAATGAGGGGGTAAAGGGGTGTTCCCTTCCATATTTTATGGAGGAATTCCCTGTAGCCTCTGCGAACGGCGTGGAGGGGCGATGTTGGCGAAAAATATCTATGGCCAACTACCAAAAAGAAACAGCATACGCTAATAGAATCTAAGAATCACAACCAAGAAAACAGGACCTTCTCTCGATGACCGTACTAGTTGGTGATGAAATCCAACGTCGCGTGATCAAGTCAAGGAGGGGTGGGGATATGGTAGAACAGTTACAATGGCGACCTGCTTAACGGACTTACGCCTTGGTGCAAGCTTCCACTCAGTAATTGTGGATTTACCCTCCAAGGAGCCCGAGTGAGTTTGACCAATGTCTGCTCCAGGTACAGTGAGACTTCCCTTCACTGTCACCTTGTGTAAGACCCTAAATATTATGGCCACTAAGGTTACCAATTCGTAGTCAGCCCCTGGGCGGGTACAGTCAACAGTCCAATCCGAACGTACGAGCAGGGTATCTAGCCCGAAATCAACTAAATGGCTTCCACGCAGTAATTGTGGATTTACCTTGAAGTGATCCCCATAATACGATCTGACCACTACAATCAGTCAAACCATGGAGGGATAATCTTTGTATCTCTCATGAATGTGACCTCGTGTGTAACCCCTGTGTGAGAGGGGGATCCCAGGCAGACTTATACGATAATTGGATTTGACTCTCCCTAACTCAGGATGCTAATGTTTGTTTTGGAAACTTTGGAGAGTTATGTTCACAGACTAATCCAAAGTACTAAGCCTAGTCTACTATTGGTGGAAGATCCTAGAAAAGAAAATATTCTAAATAATTTTATAATTAGCGTTGATTTTATAGTTGTTCTTTACTCAACAGGGGTGAATGGAAGTGAAATGGATGGAATTACGAATCAGTCCCAAAAATGCATCAAAGATGATAAGAAATCATTTATTTTCGATGAACATCTATCTAAGGGAGAGAGAGAGAGAGTTCTTTTCACTAACAAGCACTAGTAAGGAATGTCCTCAAACAAATTTTCTTCAATCAAATCCAATGTGATGCTAAAACTTTTGAAATACCTTCTAATACGCAAAATCAATCATGAAGATGTCTCTTTATTGTTTGTATGTGAATAATGATTAATTCAAAACAATGCTCGTCTTGCTAGTTATTTTTTTTGGATCAATGGAAATCAGACCAACACAAGCAAGAATCGTACGAACAATAAACCCTCTCGTTGTGATCAAAACAAGAAGCGAAAGAAAAGAAAAAAACAAAGAAAAATCAAGAACTTCACACCAAAAGAAATGTCGAAGAACAATGACCTTAACTAAGATCAAATGAAAAGATCCATAGGCTTCTGATGTCCTTCACCAGAGTTTCTCGCTTAGTCAAAAAGGAGAGAAAGACAATGCATGGGTTTCAAAACTCCAAACAACAGAAAAACTCAAATAACAATGAAGAAATCCACAAAATCTAAACAGCCAGATGTTTGTTCTTCAAAAAGACAGATGTCAAAGTTGAAAAGGAAGAAGCATTGACTCACAGGGAGACTCAGCAAGTGAAACACAGAGGTAAACCCCTGAAAAGAGCAATTCTGGAAAGTTTTTTGGCCAAAAGAGGGTTGGCGCTCTGTTGTAAAGGACAAGGACCGTTATAGTGCTCTGTATAAGGCACTCAGGGAGGTTTGGCGCTCTGTTAACACAGGCACAGGGGCGCCAGGTTCAAAAAGCTCCTAAAAGTATCAAAAATCCAAAAATTGCAGTCCAGTCTCGTTAATCAAGCTGAGTGTGATGGGGTAGGGAGTCAATCAGCTCATGAAATCAATCAGAAAGGAGTGAACTAGGTCTGAAAACAATCAAGGGGTAAGACAAGGTCTATGAGGAGAAATCAAAACAAACAGTTTCGATTTGACAATCTCCCCAGTGGAGTCGCCAGTTTCTGTTTTAGGAAAATCTCCCTGCGGACAGGTAGATTGCCTCAAAGAGCTAGACCCTAAACTCTAAGACAGAAAGTGCTTAACGTGGACACTGACTTCCTTTCAAATCTATAAAAACTAATACATGAGGAGGAAGGAGAACAGAAGTACCTCTTTATCGACGTGTGTCCCTACACGCTCCAAGTTGAGCTCCAATATTTCGCTCCTCGATGAGCCCTGTAAAAAAAAAAAGTACGACCACTTCCTACTCTATTGATATTAGCTTGAAAACAGATCTATCTATCAACGATAAGTTCGTGTAAGATCATACACAAACTAGAAAGAAACAGGCCAAGCGTGTCACATTAATGAGAATAACGACATCAGTACTTACAATCGTAGATGCGAATGCGACAGCTTCGTCAAGTCCCCTTTGTCTAACCCTTGCTCGAAAGATCCATGACCTGGATGATAGCAGCTTCACTGATCACTCTCCTTTAGTTCACTGTTTTTTTCCTATGAGATCATAGGTTTCATGCTAGCAATTCTTCCCCCCTTTTCACCATCATAGAGCCTGTTTATATAGGTTAAGAGAAGCTTAATCTCTTGAGGTATATTTAGGGTAGGTTGAGGAATTCTCTCCTTATATCAGGGATCTTCTGATTGAAACAAGAATTCGAATGCAACTACCTTCCAAACTTGAAATATCCTTCCATTATTCTCCTCAACGGGCCAACCACTACCCAAATTAGACAGTGCTCCCTCAAAAGGGGCATCATGGCGTTATAGTGCTCCCTAGGAGGCTCAAGGGGAGTGCCAGCACTCCAAGGATGGATAACACTCCTTCAGAGAAGTGGTTTGTCATTATAACGCTCCCCAGTAACCAACAAAATCAAAAGATATAAGAGGAGGTAAACCTAAGAAGTTCACCCATGTAGTATGAATCATGCATTGAGTCATATCAACAAAGGTGTAATTATTCCTTTGAACAACATTGTTTTATTGAGGGGTGTAAGGCATAATTCTCTACCACGTAACTAGATTGGGTGAAAAGACTCTCAAAATTATGATTAACATATTATTTATCGTTATTAGTCTTGAGAGTTTTAATATTTTCACTACACTAACTCTCAACCGTGAATTTGAACCATTGGAACTTGTTATTATCTTTTGGGGTTAGTCCAAAAGTGTTTACACCATGTTTAAGGGTGCTTCATGAGATGTGGGGTGCATGGTGTATGGTTGATCCCCCGGTGTTGCACATTGGAGGTGGATTACTCTTGAGTTTCTAGACTTTGTATGGATGTTTGTATGGAATTTTTCCTTGGAGCCTTGGAGACCTATGGATCTTGGTGACTTCTCCATGTAACCAACACATGGAGGGATGTTTCTTTCTTAGAGAATTCCTTGCATTATAGGAGGATTGTTGGAAATTCTGGAGGAGGGCATTGAGGCCTAGAGAACATGGGGTTGCTTGCATGGAGGATTACACTTGGATTGGGGGAATGGACATGTAGGTCTGGTGGTCCCTAAAGAGGAACATGGCCTTGGAGATGCATTAGATATATGGAGCCTTGTATGAGGATCATTGGGCATTAGGGAGTAGATATCATGCCTTGGAGCCTTACTTGTTGATCATTTCCACCTGGGAGCTTGGCATGTGTTATCTAGAGTAGGTCGTTTCACATGTGTGGACCTACTTGTGTATTGTAGGTTGCTTGGACTAGGTACACTTGTCATTATAGACCTCCCTTACCTCTCATATAAATAGAATAACGAGAGAGTCATTATCATCAATCATGCACTTGTGATTATTCTTCTTTGCACTTGGAGTAGAAATGTGAGGATGAGTGCTAC
>SNQJ01S0003890.1:160327-191634 GCA_010110895.2 Picea sitchensis
GGGGTAGATATGTGAGGAGGAGTGCTACTCTCTCTCTATCTCCTTCTTTGTCTCTCATTTATACTTTATCTCTCTTTTTCTTAAGGTGCTAGGGTTTCTTGGAGCATTCTTGTAGTCTTGAGATAGGTTTGATCTCCAAGGAGACATTGGGGTTAGGATTTGGAGATAAACCCTAAGTGTTACTAGTTGAGGAGGAAGATAAGAGGAGGCACTTTGCATGAGTCCAAGGACGACTTGCTAGTGATGATTCTAGCTTGTTGGAGCATCTTTGATGGAGCTAAAGTTTTCTTGGTTTTCCCTAGATAGGGTCTTAGAGAGCTTGAAGGGTTGTACCAGATTGAGATAAGTTGAGAGTATCTACTTAAATGCATCACTTATCCATATATATGAAGTTTCATTGATCCAAAACTATCTTGTTGCAAATTAATTCTTAGTAGCTTGAGCTAATGCAAGATTTGTAGAGGTCATTTCCAATAATCTTATCTTTTGAATATATAGCACTTGAGTTTACGAAATAAGGATGGGGTCATGATCAACCATGATCCTTCTCCTTTGATGGGATTATGTGATCACCTATTTATTATTTTTATCTAAAGTAAATAGATCTAACTTGGCCACTTCCTTGGTTGGCATTAGCATGGGCATGTCTCCACCAATGATCATTCTAAAAAAATCTATATGGTGTATGTGTTTTATTATTCACTAATATTGAGAGGAGGGGTGAATCAGTATTATGCACTTTTCACCACTTTTAATCACAATATGTAAGCATTTAAGATATCACCAATTTATCACTTATGATTGCATTCAAGATACCATAACCATATAACTAGAAATACACAGTACACAAGAATTTTACGTTGAAACCAAAATGGGAGAAAACCATAGAATGATTTCTTATATATTAGAATATTACATTAATAGGAAGCACCAACTTTCAAAATTCTCCAGCACCAACTGGAAGGAGGCACCAACCCCTTATTTGCAGGATCCAACCTGAAGGAAGCTACAACTCCCTAAATTATCCAGCTCTAACTGGAAGGAAGCTCCAACCCCCTAGTTTACAGGCTCAAACCTAAAGGAAGCTACAACTCCCTAAATTCTCTAGCTCCAACTGGAAGGAGGGTCCAACCCCCTAGTTTATAGGATCCAACCTAAAGGAAGATACAACTCCCTTTCCTTGCCCCTTCCTTCCTCCCTTGAATATAAATAAGAGAATCAACATGTTATTTTTGTTGTCACTGATACTAATATATTATCATCATCAAATTTGATACAATCATATAAAACACATGCCAAGATCTCCAAGAATATCCTCCAAATCATGTGCTAAAAATCACCATGATTTGCATCAAACCATGATCTGGATTATTTTGAGCACAAAATGAGAGTGGAGATATAATAAATAAGTGTACAGAGATATATCAAATATACAATAATATAACAGAGATATATCAAATATATAACCATAAACACAAAGATATAGTAATACACAATTTCTATTAATGAGTGAAATGTACAAAACTATAGAAATACAGATTTACAAACTCGCTAGAATGGTGCCAGCTTATATCTGAGAAAAGATGTGACGGCTACACTCATTCACAAGAATATTATTATTACAATGAAACTCCAAAGGCATTTCTAATATAAATATAATCCAAAACCCTAACCTCGGAAGATGAAAAGCCAACAGTTATGTGGACCCTGTTTTGGGTAGTTTGGTGTATCAACTTCCCGAGGGCGTAACTTTGGCATACGATCTCCATTTGGGGTGCATGATAGCTTGTTGGAAAGGTATCGAAGAGGAGATTCATTTTAGGGGCTCAATCAAAACTGTATACCTTAATTAAGGTGCCCGATCGTTAAAATATGTCATTTAGGCCCTCAAAATGGCCTCATAAGTTTGGGACCTGAAAAACTGCTAAAAATACTAAACTGCCAACAAATTGTTTCTATCCAGTTGGAATAGGTGGGTGGCCACCGATATCCACCTGGATCAATCCTCCCTCCTTAGGAAGCAATGGTCTCCATTGCATTGAGTTCTCGGGGGAGAGGGAAAATCATTTGTTGAATCTGAATCTTGGTGAGTTGCTTGCCTCGTTGTAGAAGGTTGTCATGAACCTATTTTTTGTGGGTGCTCGCGGGAAAATCCCCCCCTTTAACTACACCAGGTTTCAAGATGTAGACAGAGAGAATAATTATCTAAAAGCTAATCAATTTTCGATTCTACTCCAAACATACCAAAACTAATGTAAAGAAAGCAAACAAAGAAGATATCGGGTAACTATACCTTTGATCCCACATCTGGTGATGATCTCCTCACACTTGGAAGTTCCACTGACTACACGTCTCCTCCCAAGGCTGACCTGCATCCAAATATAGGCAAACAAATAACTACAAGCATTCTATTCTATATATAAGTTAGGCTTATATGTTAAGATGCTAAGTATAAATCAATAAAAATACTCAAGACACCATCAGTTGGGACGGGAAAATGTAATTCTTTGATTCATCATACAAATATTATACCTTACAATCTAAATCGGCCACCATTATGCTAACCTAGTCTGGGCTCCTCTTTACCATGCTCCAAGGGCACCTTGAATGAACTTCTTCTCTCAACCTTATGATCACTTCTATGGAAGGGAATGGGTTAAATGGAGGAAGAAGGGGTTGATGAGTGAATGTTGAGGCAATATCTCACAAAAGGGAGAAATATCTTGGGCAAGGAGGGGAAGTGAAATCGGGCAGAGTTTCATTGTTCTTATGCTTATATTTGAAATGAGACCCCAACACCTCCTTTTATATGCCAAAAGGATGGTTATTCGGTTCGGTGGCAGGCTATAGCAGGTGGATTAGTTGGGAAACCTCCAATAGCTCGTGAATTTCAACGAATTCCTTGCAACTTTTTATTTTTTGCAAATTTTTCAAGCATACGCAAGTTGTAATGGTGCAACATGCATATGTGCGCGAGTTGTAGTGGTGCAGCAAGCATATGTACATGGGTTGTAATGAAGCAAGGCACGTACATCTTCCAAAAGATGGTTTTTAAGAAGAGCTTCTCAGCATTGCTTTGGAAAACTATGAAAGTAAGAGGGCCAAGTCCATGTATGCATGACTAGGGAAATTTAGGGCTATAACAGATTCCCCCTAATGTGTGAGTGCAGAAGAGAAACTAATGGCCGAAATAAATTACAATATCTTCACCAATGTACAAAATCGAGTGAGCCCGGGACCAGAGTTTGGGAGGCGTCATCTGCAAAACAACAATGGTCTCTCTGAGGAAGGCATACCCATGGTCGGGATGAACTAAATCATGGCTACCAATCAAATACACTACATATCCATGTCATATAACTATATAAAGTGTAGTCGTGAGCAATACACATCGGATCTACATCTCAAAATCAATAGAAGATATACAAGTAGAGTATCCATCTTCAAGAATCCATGGCGCATGATGGCTAGAGATGAGGCCTTCAAATCTCGAGAAACAACTTCAAGATCTTCAAAGCTAAGGTAGGAGTGTATAAATCACTACCCTGAGGTCTTCGACGTCTCATTGGGAAAATACATGAGGATCTCGATGATCAGGCAGAGAACTTCTTCGATTTTGAATCAAAACTTGACTAGACTCTTGGGATGGTCAACTCATAAGGTCAAGAGACAAACTGCAAAACGACCGACTTAGGTTGGGTGAAACTTCCCTTGGAAAAAAGCATGAAAGATGATCAGACTTAGGCAGCATGACATTGACATAAGTTCACGATGCAGGACGCAATGCAAACTCTCCATGTATTTGGAAGAGTAACCAAACAGAGGAGGACACGGCTCTGTGTAGCGATATTAGCTTCCTAAGGTCATACTAGATCCCAATTCTTGACTAAAAAATGGAAGGATGTGATTTTTCCAAGGGCGACTCTTTGTGTTGCTAAAACAAGAATACATGTTTCTCGTCCCCTCTTTTTGGAATATTTTATTTTTTTGTCTTTTTCAATTTTTTAAAGATCTTGAAAAAGAATAAAATAATGCTACATTACAAAGGAGGAACGAGTGTCGCAAGTAAGCATACTAGTTCCAAGCGCAAGGAACATACTAATTCTCAGAGCAAGGAGACATGTGCAGGAAAAGGACACTTGGGGAAAATTCCTCCATGGGTCAAGGCGTCAGGTCGCAGAGGCAAGAAGTGCTACAAGGATTCTATATAAGGCATGCTTCAAAGGTTCAGTTGAGAGCAACATGGAGTTGGCATTAGGACAAAGACGTAGAGATGAAAGTGTGATTAAGCAAGACACAATGAGACTCCTTCTATGTAATTTTTACGAGCCCAGAGAAGGTAAGCTTGGTATTTTTTTCACGTTTAGAGAGTCTGAAAAGGCGTAAAAGAAGACTCCAAGGAGTAAATTTTTTCGAGATAATCTAGTCGGTTCGAAAAAGGGGTAAGCTTGAACCGAAAATATGTTTATTCAAAACCATTTTAACGAGTGTGACAAAGACAAGATCACTCGGCAATCTTTTCAATTTTAAGGAGTCTAAAAAGCACTTAACTATGAACTCACATTCTTTTTCTGATTTTAGTCTCCTCAGCCCGAAAAAGTATAAAAGTTACCGAGGAGAACTCTCTCGACAAGACGAATCTCTCGAGTCGTACCTTTTTCCGCTATAATCTACAGGGTAGAAAAAGGGTTAAACTCATGCCAATAGATGTTCTCCTAGACCAATTTAATGAGTGTGAAGGAACAAGGTCACTTAACAACATTTTCAATTTTAGGGAGTCTGAAAAGAGCTTAACTATGGACTCTGTGGGGGTTCTTTTTCGTAAGTAGTCTCCAAGGCTCGAAAAAGGTGATAAACCAAAACCAAGGAGAATGTTCATTTTTCGAAGATTTAGTCCCTCAAGCCTGAAAAAGGGTTAAACTTATGCCTGAGAATACTCTTCTAGCGAACCGAAGTTCCTAGAGCATACCTTTATTCGTGAAATTAGTCGTTCAAACCTAAAAAGGGGTAAACTACTGCCAGACATATGTTCCTTCAAATTTGAGTTTGGTGAGCATGAAGGGAAATAAGATCACTCTGCAATATTTTCATGTTTAGAGAGTCTGAAAAGGGCTTAAAGAAGACTCCAGGGGGATACTTTTCTGAGTTAATCCAGACAATATCAAAAAGAATAAATACAGTCTCGTCGGATATGCTTTCTAGTTTAAAGCGAGATTGAAAGACAACAAAGCATGCTCATTTGGGATTCCCGAGGGTAAGGCCAAGAATGATGGTGCATCAAATGAATGAGGCTTAATCTTATAATCATGATAGGACTAACAAGAAATCTCGAGCCTAAAGTCATTACTAACAGCATGGACGCCAAAATGCAACAAGGATCTACCTAGGGCATCCATGTACGGGTAGGCTCTACCACCTAATCACGACACTTCTAGAGTATCAATGAAGGTTCTATGTCACACTTCGGTGGGGTCGATCCTATGGAAAAGAGGAAAACACAACGAGATGTAGAAAGTGGAGATGAAATACTAACTTATATACAAAAAGTTGGAAAAAACAATTTTGACCAAAGGATACCAAAAAGTGACCCATCCCCCCAAAAAAGTTACCAAACCAAAAGGAACATGGTACCAAAACATCCAATAAGAAACTCAGAATCAGAAACAAGTGATTTCCAAGCCAGGGAAAAAGACAAAGGGGCTCAAAAAGTGGCAAAAAAAGGCCAAAACATTCTATAAATAGAAGCTGACAGCTCATTTTCACCATTGCAGTTTGAAAATTAACCACAAGGAGAAAAAACCCCTTTGTTAAAGAAGTTGATTATGGGAGCTTCAGTGGACGAAACAAACTTCCACTTGGACCAAGTAAGTATAATATCATCCCTCTTGCATTTCAATAATTCATTTATGCATTTAATTTGGTTTTTTAGGGGGCGTGCTCTCCTAAAAAAAGAGGCTTTGTGTGTACGTGGGTTATCCAAGGACAACACACGTATGTACTCAGGCAGAAAATATTATTCCGCGTACATATGCAATTGTGGCCAATACAACCTACGTACACCCTTGCAAACTTGGAAAAAATTAAAAAGCAAGAGTTAACTTCCTCCAATTTTACATGAAACAGGATGTATGTCCACTAGAGGGAGAGGGAACACAAGGACATAGACATATTGATCGAAGAGGAACCTGCAGCCATCACCACCCTAAAATAGTGTGGGCTATGGAAGTTCTTCCAGTGTCCTTTTATGAGGGCACAACCCAACTTACTTAACGCCCTTGTTGATTATTGGCACCTGGATGCATAGGCATTCATGTTAGAGGGCCATTCGTTGACTCCAATGACTGAGGACATTTACTTCCTGATTGGCCTCTCGAGGAGAGGCAAACCAGTCAATCTTAGGACATTTCCCCCTGAGCCTTTCAACATTGAATATTACATCAGGATGTATTACGAGGTTGTCACTAAGAAGGTAGGTTCTCAGGAGTCGATTCATAAGATCACCATCTTGACTCTATGAGTGATATTTCTACTGATTGGGTGGATTACTGGATCCACAACCCTACACCAAGCCTCCCGGGAACACATGCACTGTGCCATTCAATGTCAGGAGGCACATATCTTTGACTAGAGCACGACCATTCTTATGTGCATGAAGAGATAGCTGACAGAGTGTCGGCAGCGTAACAACAAAAACTTCAGGTTTGGTACTAGCATATGTTCCTTCTTCGAGAGAGGGTTCCTAGTCTCAGTCCTAGAGAGATGGTACAGGGGAATGTGGACTCCTTCCCAGTGATATGCAGATGGGTAGCATTGTTGCCACGACATGGGGGAGGGAGGACCATAGAGGCATTTGATGATAAGTTCTTCGACTGGTGGGCACAAAATATTTTGGTGATTGAGGACTACCCCTACGCCAGGATCAAGTTTTCCAGGGATCCAGACATGCCCATGCCTCCCGGAGAGGAGCGAGGAGAGATAGGCAACATGTTTTTAATGTTATTTAATTTTTAATTTCTTTTATATATATCATTTTTATATGTGTATATGGTACTGACTCTTCTGTATCTTCTATGTACAGATGTGGGACCAGTGCGCCTAGAAGACTTCGTGAGGACTCGACGACGTCCTCGATAAGAGGCAGGACCATCAGCCATAGGGTGACCTCCAGCCAGAGAGGCTGAGAGATTTTTGAGACAAGTGGAGCGCAACCTCACTACACTCACTCTTATAGTACCCATGGCGGAGATCGAGGATCTCTCGCCTTCCATGCAGCCTCACGTAGTGGGGGTGCCATGGACGTGGGTCCAGCTTTTCTATCATTTATCCAACGTCGTTGTGCGTTATGGTAGGGCCAATAGGCCCCATGCTTAGATAAGATAAAATTTTGATGTGTCGAGGGAACCTTTTGTATATGTACTTTTTGAGGGCATAAGCACAGCGATGTGTATATGTATATGTATATATTTACATCTTATTTGTCTTATGGATTCCATTTTTTACAAATTTATGTACATGTGTATGTGTGTGCTTCTCTTTTTATGTGTGTGCAACATGCCAATCTAATATTTGATTAGCTAGAGTATCTGTCATGTGATTAAATATCCTAGGAACATGGATATACATAATGTAATCGAAATAACGTTCTAAGAGGCATACCCTAAGGAAATGTCGGTGCAAAGTAGGATCATAAACATGGTAAACTCCATTTAACTGGGACACAACCAACTAAGAATCTAGGTAGACCTAGAGGTGAGAAATGCCATGCGACAAAGCGTCACGAAGAAACCCTATCACTGCATTGTATTGGGCAACATTGTTTGTAGTGTCACCTAGACAAATACCTCTGGAAGATAACAACTAGCCTTCGGGTGTGAAAATCACCCAAGATGCGGAAGAAATCCTCTAAGTGTGTTGGCTAGCACCATCCACGAACCCAAAATACACCTTTGATTCACTTGACATCTACCACAGTGAAAAACAATACATAAATAACTACACGTCCACAAAACAAAAAAGACAAAAATTGTATAAGAATCTACACATATGTACAAGAAGTCACCCATGTGACCAACCTAAGAGTAATACTTCTTGAGGTGGAGCCCATTTTCTTCAAAATCAACTAGACGGTAAGCGCCCTTCTTCAAGACCTCTTTCACAATGAATAGTCTGAGCCACATGGGTTTGAACTTGCCTTCTCCCAGGCGATCTTTGTCTTGATCATAAACTAGGACAATATCACCTTCGGAGAAAATCCAAGGATGAACAGACTGATCGTATTGACACTTGACTCATTTCTTATGAGCCTCATTGGATGAGGTTTCATCACGACGTTGCTCATCGAGTTGCTCGAGATATAGTAGGCGTTCCTCAAGCGGTGAAGTGTCCAGCAGTAATTCCACAACCAACTTTAAAGAAGGGATCTGAAACTCAATAGGTAAGACTACTTCCAACCCGTATACCAATTGAAAAGGTGAAAATCTAATGGCAGTCTTCACAGACGTTCGGTATCCCCACAACGTTGATTACAACATCAAATGCCAATTTGAATTGGCAGAATTGATCGTCCACTGAAGAATAGTCTTAAGAGACTTATTCACAGCTTCAACCTGACCATCGCTTACGGGTAATAAGGTGACGAATGTTCTTTCCTAAACCCAAGCTTTGACGTTAACTCGGTCATCATTGTTTTTTGGAAGTGACTGCCATGGTTAGTGACAATCTCCTTTGGGATGTCGAACCTTGCTACTATCTAATTAAAAATGAAAAGTGTCATTGTTTCACCATCATTTTTTAACATTGTCATAGCCTCAACCCACTTCGTGAAGTAGTCCTGCTATGATGATATAATGATTCCCCTTGGCCGAAGCCGAGTGACATGTAGTGAAATCAATCCCCCACTTGGTGAAACGACCAACAACAATGATAGAAAACATGGGATCAAGATGTGCCCACATCTTCCAATATAATATTTGACATGGGTGGCACTTCTTGACCGCCTCAACACAATCCTTGATTAACGAGGGCTAGAATTAACCTGCACGTAGAATATTTTAGGCTATCGCCAACCCAGAAAAATGACCGCCACATGCTCCAATGTGACAGTCTATCAAAATAGACTATGCTTCTTCATGGATAAGGCAACGGCGAAGAATGAAATCTACACCTCGATGATACAAAGTGTCATCGAGTATGAGATAGTTTTGTGCCTGATGGCGAATTCATCGGTGTTCATCACGGGAAGCAGAAGTGGGGCACTTCAAACTCTGGAGATAGACTAGTATATCTCCATACCAGGGGTCTGAAGATGCGATTAGAAAAATACCTCATCTTATAGGCGATTATTCGAGCATGATATCACTAGACTCGACCAGAAGTTCCAAAATAAGTTCAGCAAAGACCAACGACTTTTTGGATTTAACGGAAAAAAATCCAAGTCAAATTCTTGGAGGATTACAATCCATATACTAATCTTTCCACCAATGACTCGTTGTGTTAACACATATTGGAAAGGGTTCACAACGGCAATGACAGTGGTATTGCGAAGCAAAATGTAGTGACGGAACCGTTGGACAGCATGCATTGTTGCTAAAGCAAGCTTCTCAACTTGAGAATAGTTGAGTTCCAGACCAACCAGGCCTCGGCTAAGGTAATATATAAAATGATCTTCGAGCAGATCATCCTCTTTAACCAAGACCATGCCAATGGTTGACTCTGCAGCAACCAATTACAACAAGAATTCTTTGTTATAATCGATAGGCCGGAGTAGAGGGGCAGACATCAGGGTGTGTTTTAACGCTTCAAAGCAGCGATGAGTAGCTTCATCCCAACAGAATAGGACTCCCTTTTTCAAAATATTCATAAACCCTTTAGTGATATCGGCGTAATTCATGACAAAATGTCGAAATAAGTTTACTTTCCATTGTAAGCTCTGAAGTTGGGGTATCACGCATAGGGGAGGCAACTGGACAATCACCTCAAACTTGAGAGGATCGACCATGATCCCTATTGTTGAAATAATAAAACCTAAGAGATGACCTGACGTCACGAAGAAACCGCACTTGTTGGGATTCAAGTGATTATGATAGTAGCGACATCGATCAAAGATTAATCGAAGATGAGCGAGATGATCAAATCTCTTGCGAGATCGTGATGCGAGATCATCAAGATATTCCTCGACTATATGTCTAAGGTCGTGAAAATCAAACGACATGGCCCACTAAAAAGTGGCTCCAGCATTCTTCAAGCCAAAATGCATCTTACGATATGCGAATGTTCCCCAAGGACAAATAAAAGTTGTTTTATGTTGGTCTTCGGGTTTGATCTGAATCTAGTTGTATCCCGAAAAACCATCCATGAACAAAAATACCTCGCAGCCTGCATACTCATCGACAATATGATCGATGAACGGGGTGGGAAAGTTGACTTTTGGACATGCATTATTCAAATCATAGAATTCCATGCACACGTGAATCGTACCCTATTTCTTGTTAACCGAAACCAGGTTTGACACCCATTCCGTCAACTGTACGAGGTAGATAAAACCAGCTTTGAGCAGTTTTTCTACTTTTTCCTTAATTGCTACCGCTTTTCGAGGATTCATCAGACGAAGCTTCTGTCAGGCCGGTTTAGAATCAGGATAAGTCGTGATTTCATGTTCGACAATTCTTGGTTCTATGCCTGGAATTTCCTCATTAGACCAGGCAAAAACATCATGGAATTCCTTGAATAACTCAGTATAAGTTCGAATCTCTTCAGGGGAGTAGTCCGCTCCGACAAAAAAATTCTCCACAATGCCAGGGGTTTTGGAGATATCTATTGGAATCGTTGTAGTGATACTTTCCATGTTACCCTCGGCATAAACTGTGTGCATAGCCAGAGGATTGACAGGAAAAGACTTATCTCCATTCACGGTCAAAACAAATTTTCTCGCCTCTAATCTCCTTAACACGGGAAGGAAGTAAGATCTATGATTAAGGTCATCCCAAGTTCTATCGGGACTAGTCAATGCCTCGAGAATTGCCTCATCAGAGGGAAAGACCAAGTCTAAAGGATATTTAGTGGCAAGATAACCTTGAGAAAAAATAGGCTCAAGAACTGGATCTAACTCCTGTGGGGGAGTCGGATCAGGGTTGGCCGAAGTTTGTTGGACAATGGTGTACACAACCTCAGACATGAATAAGGGCATGGCCATGCCAGGATGCCATGTCCCTTCCATTGAAGTCAATGGGGAAGGAAGAGTCCATGGATCGTTAAATTAAGTCATTCAAAACAATCACACTTGACAAATTGCAGCCCTAGCCTGGTCAGGAACATTCAATATAATCTTGACATCACCAGAAGGTGGCGGGTAATCAAAAGTTCCCATCAACGACAGCAACAAACCTTCACCTAAGTTGACAATGTCCGGTTGCGGATTATCAATCATTAGGACCATGGAAGCCCCTGATGAAGGGTTGGGACAGGAGAAAGACAATTGATCAATGGTCACAATCTGGCCCTCGTGTGGAAAACACAAGATCCGAAAAATTATAGCAACCACTGCATGCATTTCATAAGTCCAACTACTTCGTAACAACAGGTTGTAGTTGAGAGGCGAATTGACCACTTCAACCTCGAAACACACGATTTTTCCTCCCAACTGCACAAGGAAAGAAGGAATGATCCCATGTGGTCTGAACGACCGACCGTCAAACTCCATAAGGAACGTAGGCGACGGAGACAAACCGGATTGGCCAATGGCCTTCCAACACACCAATGGCATCACGCAACTTGAGGTGCCCTCATCAACCACTGTACGAAAAATGTTCCGAGTAAAATATTTTGTGGTGTAAGCCACTATTATCTGAAACACAACATGGTAAGGAAGACGGGGTTTCAAGTCGGTTGGATCAAAAACGATCACTCCCGGGTTACAAGTCAATGTTGATCCCAAGGTAGATAACAAAGATGTTCTCTGGGAAGGGAAACTATGGAGGACTTCCAAAGAAGACATCACACAATGGGTTTGTGACAAATATTCCACAATGGAGTAGTTTCGGGCATCCCTCACGTTTGGATTATGAGAAGCCTTTTTAAACACACCTTTTGAGATGCAAGTCATTGTTTCTCCCGCCGTCTTGTCAATCAAGAGAGGAGTTGGTGGGTTCGTGGCTTCTTTTCCCTTTTTGACAGATTATGGAATTTTTTCATCTTGGGCCCTAGTCACTATATTATCTATGGAATTCATCATGTAAATATCCATAGTCAGGTTATTATTGGTATTCGCGGGGGATCCCTGACTTACCCCTTCCACACTCAAGGATTTTGAAGCTTGAGCCATGTTTTTCCCATGTGGAAATGGGTTCGTCAACACAGCAGGTTTTTGTTGTTCCAATATCTTCTGAGCTTCTGCAAGCTGAGGGCATAGATGAGTCGGGTGGTCTTTTGTGCAAAGGTTACACGAATACTTCGACTCCCTCTTCTCCATTTTGCCCCTGCCAGCATTGTTGGTAGCCTTTTTTTCCCCTTTACCCTTCTTGTTTCGTTGTTTCTTCTTCCCCTTAGGATGTTGGATGGCATTAGGGTTCATCAACTTCACATTGTGTACATTCGATGTTTGGGTAGGGGGAACATCCGAAATCAAGGTCTGGATGGCCACAACTTGTTGTATCGACAATTGTTCCAATTTATTTCACAACAGATCAGTGGAATTTCCTTGCGCTGAGACCACAATACCATCGGCATGGGGTCCATATTTTTGCTTGGCCTTATCGAGAATAGACCGCGGTGCATTTGGAAAAATCTCATAGAGCATGTCATACTGAGAGTAGATCAGTTTAAGTTGTTGCGCTCTCATTATCGCCTCCTCCTCTAAAAACACTCCAGAAGTCGCGATGTCCTTAGATATGCAAGGCACCAAAGACTTCAGGAACTACTCTAGTAAGAAATTAGGAGGGACTTGGACCTTAATTAAGCTCTTTCGACGCCACCATTCTCGGATATGATCTGAGATATGGTCGGCCTTGGTTTGCTCAAAGTTGGCCAGCAATTCGATGCCAGCATCATATCTCATAGGTAACTGGAAATGGTTCAAGAAGACCATTTCCAAGTCGTTGAAGTAAGAATACCTCGAGTGGTCGAGCTCAATATACAATTCTGTGGCACCCCCTATAAGAGTGCGTTGAAAAAGGTGCAACTATATGGAGTCATACCTTAGTGAGTTTAACGAGCACCATAAATGGAAAGTCGTCACATGATCACCTGGATCTTTGCCAAGCTTGCCTTCAAATTTTGGAATATCTGAGGGCAACTTAGTTGGCATAGGGGGCCAACGTGGATCGTGACAAATTGGGTCATTCAGTAATCTCGACAAGTCTAGAAGATATAGCGTTACCCGAAATGGTAGTTTAGGTTGAGTACTATTTACAGGAAAAGAGGGTCTTTGGGTTTGACTGGCACCAGGTTTCCAGGAAAAGTTGGACTATTGGCCAGGGTTCTAGTAGAAACTATGGCCTTGACCAGCATATGGAAACTGTGTCTGTTGGGGTATCATCAGTTGAATTTCATAATTGGACGACATATCTTGTGTGGGGATTTCTCCCTGCGTTGTGTTCCAAGGATTTTGGAAGGGGATGCCCCCAACTGATCCGACGGGCATGGGTACAAAGCCCTGCCCGAGGTTCCATTGAGAATGGAAGGGGTTGCCCCCGACTGGCATCCCTTGTGAGGGAATTAATCCTTGCTAAGTATTACAAAGACTTCGAGTAGAGAAAACTCTAGTCATTGCTCCCTGTGAAGGAATAGTACCCTGCACGGGGTTCTGTTGCCCAAAATCAGGGTTTCCCCCAGCCGAGACAGCAGCTAAAGAAAAGCATTGTTCCCAAATGTGTTGAACAAAGAGAACGACATATATCCCATCGACGTTGTGTAAGACGAAGGTCCTAAACTTCCTGCTCCAAACAAGCTATAATTAGCATTCATCCTGATTGGTTGCTGGAAAGCACCACCGAGCGAAGGGGACGGAGGAGGTATATGAACCCCAACATAAGGGATAACATTAAAGGGGATTGAAGTGCCCCCAATTGACACTTTCATGGGAGCATTTGATCTCCCTCCCCCCAGACCCATGGTCTGTAAGGTGAAATAGGTAAGAACCGAGTTCGAATCAAATCTCATCATCCCATATGAGAATGGAGGGCATGTCACACTCTGAGTAAACAGAGTGGTGGTCGACGTCGATAATGGTATTGGACCATTGTCTGAAGTAGATGGATTCCAGACCACTGTGGTCCAGACTAGTGAAGGTGGGAGAGGAGGTAGGATTCCCCCTATGGCAGTATCTGTGACAGGAGTATGAGGACTCCCAGACGAAGTAGCAGCATCCGCTTCCATTGTCACTTGTAAAACTAGTTGGCTCTTAGAAGGTGTCACCTCAGGAGGGACAACTTGAATCAAAATTGGTGTCGATAAGTTAGTGATCGGAGGGTTGGATGGCTTGCGAGATTTTGCCTCAAATTCAGAAACGGTAGGTTCCTCTGGATTCGAATAGTATCCTCGAGGAGCGGGCTTGGGCTCAGTTTCTTGCAGCCAGGTCGCTTCGAACGACCCTTGTTGGTCAAGTCTTCAACATAACAGTGGCGGAGGTGGATCCAATGTAACCGGCGATAGACCCTGAAGCCTTCGCGGCCGGTGGAGCTATTGATATTCCACCTTGTGAAATGATCAACCAACACAGTAAGGATTAACTAGTGTTTGAACACCAAGCACACACTAAAAATTTCCTATAGACAAATAAAGCAGTCAACTATCTAGTAGGAAGGACATTTATGCCAATCAACACTAGAGAAACTAACTGGTGTAAGTGCAGCTCAAACACAGAAGCACCCTCCGGGTATACTCTGCGAAGTATGATCCAGCGTCTACCTCAGGTACCTCGGTATACCCCCGCAGTCACCCATGTAAGTCCCTAGAATATGGGAAACTAAGTTTCCAACTCGTTGTTAGTCACCAAGCGGGTACAGTCGACAGTCGAGCGGATTGCAATGAGCAGGATAACAAGTCTGAAACCTATCAAGGGTATTGAGAGCAAATGTTCCAGAAGACAACAGGGGATATCGAACGGATTCAAGGTCCATGAAGCTTCGTAGGCAAATGCAGTCGGTAGTACTCCCAAGATAGATCCTCAATATGTGTTCCCCACTACGTTCAGTCCATATTTGGAGGGTTTATCTCCATTGCCTTCCTCACGTGACCTAGTGTTTATCCCCTATGTTAGACAGGGGTCCCAGATAACTTTTACGACACTGGACTTATGAACTCTCTAACTCATACTCCAATGTTTGATTTAACGGTCTTGAAAAGTTTCCTCTCCAACATAATTCAAGGCCCTAACCCTAAACTAGTTTGATGGCCCTACAAATAAAAAGTCTAGTGTATTTTAGATTAAGCATTATTTTTTAAGGCTTGATTTACTCATAAGTTATGGTGGTGAAACTAATGGTGTTGTAAAGAGACAAAAAAGAGGAGGAAATTAAAGCACTTGAAAGCAAAATTACTTCAAATTTAAAAGCAAAGTTTTATAACTAACTCTTTGTAACTCAACTTTTCTTAACAAACTCTTCAAGATCTTGTAAAGAAAACCTAAAACATACTTTATCTTGACTACAAGCTACTTATGTTTAAATAAATCAAGAAAGAACTTGAAAGAAATACTCTTTTGCCTTTTTGCAAATAACCAACTCTAACTACTTTACCAAACTGAAATGAAAATCTTTTTTTTTTAATTGCTTTAAAGAGAAAAACTGAAATAAATATTTTTCTTTCTCCAAAGCAAGTAAAAGGGATAAAAAGAAAACTGATACAATACTGGAAAATACCTTTATCCCACTGTGGACCACAGGGCTTCAATCAAGAAACCAAGAAGGCATATATACAACTCAACAACTTGCCTAAAACCTTTTTAAGAGTAAACAAAAGAAGACCAAATAAACAAGTAAATTGAACTCTATACCCAGGCTATGGTTGTAAACAGAGACTCTGGATTGATCCAAGAAATCCCTGAGAAGTGTGAAATTCAATCAGGAAAGAGGCAAACTCCCTCTTTTTCAAAAACTTTCCTGAAACAGAGACGTGGTTTGTTGCATCAGCAGCCTGCATATGTACGCGGGTTATTTACTAAGCAAGGCGCGTATGTACACGGGCTGGCCCAATACAGGGCGCGTACACCTCTGTATCTCTTCAAAAAAAGAAAAGACTAGATAGAATTACAGGGCAGGGACAATTGGTATGCACCCTAAAGGTGACCAGGATCCCTTGACAGACTCAGAAAACTTGAAAGAAACTTGAAAGGCAAACAAACCAATCAAACAACCCAAAATCCCCTAAAAAACCCTAGAGGCTTCCCAGTATGGTCGCTAGTTCTGCTACACCAGGGTTCAAGATGTAGAAAGAGTGAATAATCGTCTAAAAGCTAATCAACTTTAAATTCTACCCCAAACATACCAAAACTAACGTAAAGAAAGAAAACAAAGAAGGTATCAGGTAACTATACCTTTGATCCCACGTATGGTGATGATCTCCTCAGGCTTGGAAGTTCCACTGACTGCACGTCCCCTCCCAAGGTTGACCTGCATCCAAAGATAGGAAAACAAATAAATAAAATCATGCTATTCTATATATAAGTGAGGGTTAGATGTTAATATGCTAAGTATAAATCAATAAAAATACTCAAGACACCATCATTTGGGATAGTAAAATGTAGTTCTTTTATTCATTATACAAAGATTATACCTTAAAATCTGAGACGGTCACCGTTCTGTGAACCTTGTTTGGGATCCTCTTTACCATGCTCCAAGTGCACCTTGAATTAACTTCTTCTCTCAGCCTTCTGATAACTTCTATGGAAGGGAATGGATTAAATGGAGGAAGAAGGGGTTGATGATTGAATGTTGAGGCAATATCTCACAAAAGGCGGTAATATCTTGGGCAAGGAGGGGAAGTGAAATCGGGTAGATTTTCACTAATATTATGCTTAGATTTGAAATGAGACCCCAACACCTCCTTTTATATTCCAAAAGGATGATTATTTGGTTGGGTTATGGGCTATAGCAGGTGGATTAGTTAGGAAACCTCCAATAGATCGTGAATTTCAACGAATTCCTTGCAACTTTTTATTTTTTGCAACTTTTGCAAGCATACACGCACTGTAATGGTGCAACATGTGTATGTACATGATATGTAGTGGTGCAAAAAGCATATCTACGTGGGCTATAATGGTGCAGGGCACATACATCTTCCAAAAAATGGTTTTTTAAGAAGAGCTTCTCAGCATGCTTTGGAAAAATATGCAAGTAAGAGGGCCAAGGCAATGTATGCATGAGTAGGGAAATTTAGGGCTATAACAGTGGGGTTGAATTTGTCCAACCAACCTGTTGTATCTTTGCTTGACTAGGTTGTTTGTAGGCACCCTTGTAGGTGAAGAAACAATATCTTCTTTCTCTTTTTTGATCTTCTTATAGAAAGGTCTTGGGCCAAGGCTACAATGGTTGCACTGTCCTTTTGTTCACCTTTTGAACAGATTGTGAAGAGGTTGAATTTTGCAGTATGAGATATTACCTTGCGGCATTGTTTTTGTGGGACAGTAATGGGAACTACCTCTGGTATCTTGTAGAGATGACCCCCCAGAGTAACAATGACACTACGGGGTCTAGACTCATAAATAGCATGGCACTTCCAGTGGGGAAACATCACATAATACCTCATCCTTGAAGTGTTAGATGTCATATGAAAATCGCCACCACTGGCTAACGCAGAGATATCATCCCTGGTGAATCCACCCAATGTTGTATGGTTGCGGGTGTAGAGTTGTTGAAAATCCCAACTATTTGGATACCTCTGTTGAGATGAGGCTCTTCTGTCTTCCACTATCAACAATAAAATCCAGCGGGGCCCCCTTCACCCACATCTCTGAATGAAAAAGGTGCTCCCTCTCTTCAAGATCTACTGGTTCTTCTGGTTGAATTTTTGTGGTCGCGACAGTAGCAATGGGGTCTGCGTCGATGATTTGTCTTCTCCCATTATTTTTTGAATCAGATTATGAATAAGGGTTCAACTCGTTTTCTTTGATCTTGGACACCAATGATTTTTTTGAGCGACATTCATCCGTTTTGTGCCAGGGGATTGTATGGAAATCGCACCACTATCCAATGTCCTTCTTCTTCCTTTCATTACCCTTATTTTCCTGTGGTTTGGACTAGTTTTATGGAGGCTGGTTTTTAGGGTCATCTTTACCATACTTTGGTTGTGTCAGATTTGCAAACTCAAACTCCCATTTATTCTGGTGCCTAAATTTATGCTTTATTTTTATAGCATATCGATAGGCAGCTCCCATTGATGAGATGGCCAGGAAATCCATTTTGGTTTGGATGTACCTATGCAAAGCCCCACGGTATTTTAGAACCAGATGTCTCTCGGAGTCTTTAATACCCAGCTTGGTGCAGAAGGTATAGAAAGTATTTGTGAATTCTGGCATTTTTTGGCCCCTCTCTTTTCACAGTGTGGTCCATCTCATGTCTTGGTCTGAAGTTTCCCACCAATGTTTGACTTGGGGGAGAGCCTTAAGGAGTCTGAAGGTGATATTTTCCCTATCAAAAAATTTGTGAACAGAGAAGTAACCTTTTAGTAGGCTTAACCATATTTCTAAGGCACCCACGTCTATCTAACCTTCAAATACGGGAATATAAAAATTAACTTGTACCTTGAAAGAAGAGGTGCTTCCAAAGTGACCGCTTGATGAAGACGCGCATGTTTTTATCGGCAAGTGTTGAAGGATGTGGGCAAAATTCTCCATCATTTTGTCTCTCTTTCATGTGAGAGCTTTCTCAAGCAATAGATTAATAGAATAGTTTGCTCTAATATTTTTATTTTCTTCCACCATGGAGGTTTTCTTGTGTGTGCAAGAGAAATTTTCCTCGAGAGAGACAAGCTCGATACACAACTTGCTATATTCAGACCTTGTCAGGAACATGCACTGAAAAATTATCAAGAGCAGCTTGCTCTGATACCACTGATATGGATTATTTTAAGCATGAAATGAGAGTGGAGATATAATAAAGAAATGTACATAGATATATTGGATATCCAATAATATAATAGAGATATATCAGAGATATAACCATAAACACAGAGATACAGTAATACACAATTTCTATTAATGAGCAAAAAGTACAAAACTGTAGAAATACAGAGTGAAAGACTCACTAGAATGGTGTCATCTTATCTTTGAGAAGAGATGTGATGGCTACACTCATTCGCAAGAAGGTGATTATTAAAATGAGGCTCCAAAGGCATTTTTAACATAAATAAAATCCAAAACCCAAACCCCGAAAGATGAAAAGCCAACAGTTATGTGGACCTTGTTTTGGGTAGTTTGGTGTATCAACTTCTTAGGGGCGTAACTTTGGCATACGATCTTTGTTTGGGGCGCACGGTAGCTCGTTGGAAAGTTATTGATGAGGACCTTAATTTTTGGTGCTCAATAAAATACTTTGGTTATCATTGAGGTGCCTGATCATGAAAATACATCATTTAGTCCCTCAAAATGGCCCCAGAAGTTTGGGACTCGAAAAATTACAAAAAATAGTAAATTGCCAAAAACTTGTTTCGAGCCAGTTGGTATAGATGGGTGGCCACCAATATCCACCTGTATCAAATAATGATCTAATATATCCAATATATTCCTCTAAGAATATACCATACCTCAAATAATGTATCCAAAATGTGCCTCAAACATGTGACAAAATATCCATGATGTACCTCAACCATGTGCCAATATCTCCAAGATATGCCTTAAGAATATGCCAAAATCATCAAGATATAACCCTCAAAAATATATAAGAGAATACATTTTAACATGTGAATAACTTGATGCATAAGATATCATATATTGAGAACTTCCTCAACTCCAGCATCAAAAAGAATACCTTCCTCAAATTTTTGCACATATACGTGATTCATCCACTGTCAATCTGTGGACACCAGCGTTTTTTTCCACTGCAATCCACATATACCCTATATGTGATTAATCCACCTACAACCCATGTATATACGTGCTTCACCCTTATGAAAACAGTGTATAACCTCAGAAACCTGGTATGGTCACCTTCATACACTTTGCTCTCCTCGACCTCCTTTCTCCTAGGCCAAATTCTCTTTGTTGAGATCACCAATCCTCCTAGCACAACTGTGGATCCACTTATTCTAGCTCCATTCACACACTTACACTTGCTTGGATGTCAAATGAGAGGTTCTTGATGTGTATTTATACCCTTCCAAGTAACTTATTACTTGATCTTTGAACCGACCTGAAACTTCTTGTTTGCAAAAAGTTTTCTCCTTTAATTAATTTTAGGGCCAACTTGTAACTTCTTTGACCTTAGATATGGGTATTCTTGACCATACTTCGGGGCTTCATATTTAATAGGGAATAAATTCTCAACCATGAGGAACCAGGTGGTATAGCACCTACCATTGGAAATGGCATGACAAGGATTATCCATCTATGAGGGGTTTTCTTGCTGTTATGATCTCCTTCATACTCTTTTTATTCAATTAACTTTGATCTCCATGAACACACCTCCAGGGATTCTTAACCACTTAACCATATTTCCAGGGCTTCTTGTAGACTTCTTCAAAACATATTCCTATGAGGGCCATTCTTAGATCTACACCATAAGGGGACCACTTTGGATACTTCTTCAAATACACCCATCACTTCTAGAGGCTTCCATACTTCCTCTAGGGTTGACATCAATGACAACCAATTTTCCAACAATATCCCCCTTTGGCATTGATGGCAACACCCATACTCTCCTTGTGACCATTTCTCCCCTTGTCTTCATGATTTGTCCCCCTGTCTTCGTGGCTTCCCCTACCTTCGTGCTTCTTAACTTTCTCTCCCCCTTTGACATTAATGCCAAAGGGTAACTCCCCCTGATGATTTCTCTCCCTCTATATTCTTTGTGAAATGTTGTGTAAGTCATTGTGGGGATGAAACTATCCAAGTTTCTATAAAATATACTCAAATGTCTCTCTTGGGAGAGGTTTGGTAAAGATATCTGCAATCTCTTATTTTGTCCCAATGTACCCCAACTTGATATTCTTCTATGTGACTTGTTCTCATAGAAAGTGGAACTTGATAGGATTATGCTTGGTCTTAGAATCCATCAATGGATTTTTGTAGATACTTATAGCACTGGTATTGTCACGTAATATTGAAATAGGCTCATCATATTCTACTTGTATGTCTTGTAGGGGTTGCTTCATCTAGAGGACCTGAGTACAACAAGTTGTTGATGCAATATATTTTTCTTATACCATATACAAGGATATTGAGGATTGTGTCTTACTTAAACAAGACATCGGAAAAACACCCAAGAAGAAGGATGCTCCACTAGTACTTCTTCTATCATCAATGATTCCTCCCCAATATGGATCTGTGTAGGCAAACATAGTCAGATCATTCCCTTTCGAATACCACAATCCAAACTTTTTTGTTTCTTTTAGATACCTCAAGATACTCTTGACTACCATAACATAAGTTTCCTTCAACATTGCTTGAAATATTGCAACATGTCCAACTTCTTGCATCACATATGGTCTTGAGGTTGTCACATAGAGTAGGTTTCCAATCATTGATCTATAGAGTCTCTGATTTTCTTCATTAGATTCATCATCTTTTCTCAACTTGAAACCAATCACCATAGGGGTACTTATGGGTTTGCAATCTTCCATTCTGAACTTCTTTATCATTTCTTTGATGTACTTGGTTTGGGAAATGAAAATACCTTCATCTAGCTAAGATATCTGGAGTCCAAAAAATAAACTCAACTCACCAATTATGGACTTTTCAAACTCATTATGCATGTCTTTGGCAAACTTCTTACTCAATCTTTCATCGTCACTTCCAAAGATGATGTCATCCACATATATTTCAATGATAAGCATGTTGTTCTGATCCACTTTTATGTAGAGATTGATATCTACATTATCGTTTTTGAATCCTTGTTGTTTTAAGTACTTGTCCAATATTGAATACCAAGCTCTAGGGGCTTGCTTGAGTCCATATAGATATTTCTTCAATCTGCAAACATAATCTTCTCTTTCTAACAGTAGAACCCCTTATGGTTGTTCGATGTAGACTTCTTCTTCTAATTCTCCATTTAGAAATTTTGATTTTACATCCATCTAATATACTTTGATTCTTTTGGAACATGCATAGGCCAAGATCATTTTGATTGCTTCCATTCTAGAAATAGGAGCAAAATTTTCTTCAAAATCTACTCCTTCAACTTGGGCATATCCTTTGCATACTATCCTTGCCTTGTTTCTGGTTACATGTCCATATTCATTTAGTTTGTTTCTGAACACCCATTTTGTACCAATCACATTGTTGTCCTTAGGTCTTGGAACCAGTTCCCATGTCTCATTCTTCTCTATTTGATTGTGTTCTTCTTCCATGGCCTTGATCAAATGTTCATCATTGTTGGCTTCCACAAAACTGGTTGGTTCAACTGTGGATAGTAGTGCTATATGTCTTTGTTCTGGTGTATGTGCCCATTTTCTTCCTCTGGTTTCTATTCCTGCATTTTTATCTCCAATAATTTATTCTAGTGGATAATTCTTCTGAACCTGGTGGTTAGGTTTCCTAAAAGGTATCTGAAGATATTGTTGGTCATTTCCTTCATGTTCTACTTCTAGTTGCTTCTCTTCTTTTTTTTGTTCTTCTTCTTCTTCTACCTCTTCTTCTTTTAGTTCTTCTTTTGCTTCCTTCTCTTTTGATTTTTTGTTTTCTTCTTTGGTCTTCAACACACTTTTTTCATCAATATTTACATTGATGCTTTCCACTATTCTATTAAGTCTTAGGTTGTAGCATTTGTATGTCTTTATTTTGTTTGAGTATCCAACCAGTATGTATTATCAACTTGAGAGTCAAATTTTCCAGTGTTGTTATCTTCTCTTTTTATGTAACATTTGCTTCCAAACACTCTAAAGTGCTTGACGTTCGTCGGTCTTCCCTTCCATAGCTCATATGGGGTTTTGTCACTATTACTTCTAATCATTCCTCTATTTAATATATCAATGGCTACATGTACTACTTGTACCCAAAACATATTACTCAACTTGGAATATTTCAACATGGTTATGGCCATCGCATGTACAGTTTTGTTCTTCCTTTCAATGACTCTGTTTTGTTGAGGTGTCCTAGCTGCTGAGAAATTCCTTTTTATTCCATGATCTTCACAAAATTGCATGAATTATTTTTATGTGAACTCACCTCCATTGTTTGATATCAAGCACTTGATTTTAAAATCAGTCTCATTTTCAACCATCTCTTTGAATATCCTAAAACATTGGAATGCCTCTGACTTTTTCTTGAGAAAATTGATTGCGGTCATTCTTGTAAAATCGTCAATAAGTAGTATGAAGTACTATTTTCCATTAATCCCTTTTTTTCTCACCAGTCCTATTGAGGGTTCAAAATTCCCTTGAACTCAATGGTAGGAATCACACCCAGAGACGAGGCCCAATTATACTCGTCCCTCTTTGGAGTAACATGATTCTCTGTAAATATGGTCCGGCAAGTTTCGATGGGCTATTACTATGTTATCGGATAGACTATTTTTTGTTTCTTTATAGGTTCCTTTATTAAAAGTTCAATGAATGAATTATTTTAAGAAGGTTGGGCTTAGGCTAACCTCTTACCAACCACATGTAGATGACATCATTTTTTAATCAATATCAAAACATTAGTATTTCCTTATTGATCATTCGAAAAATATCATCTAAGAAAAGAAAGGGATTTAGAGAAACGACACAACCATAAAAAAATTCAAGTTATTGTATAACACAATTTAGTAACACTGTCACATTCATGCCAATATATACTTAATGACTGCAAAGTTTCAATATAACTCAAAACACAATTAATGTTTTATGAAAACTCCTTGTAGTAGTCAATCAACAAAAGAAGAACAATCCACAAATTCAGTTGATCCACAAGCTTTGGCAAGAATCGTCTTCGGATCTACACTAGCTTCAAAATTAAACTTCAAAATAGTTCTTTGTCTAATCTCCACTATCAAAAAATAATTGACACTTCAAAACGAGGTCGATCTCTTTATTTATATCAAAAATTCATGCAAAAACTTATTACTAACATGTGTTAAACAAGAGATAACAAAACATAAAGTAGATCATGTCCAAATGGAAATTATCAGTGAATTTCATTAAATCATAGAGTTCGCTCTGTCATATTCTGACTATTTGGAAAAAATATATTCACAAGTGCATAAATATGGGAATCAATGATGGTCCCTCGGCATGCTCAGACTATCCTTCATCTCGAATGCTTGTTGTCTGAATTTGTCAACCTCATAGCCTAGATGTTGTAGGACTCATGTTGTCCCTATCATCCTATCGACGAGTCCTTTAACCTGTCCCTTTTCGAGACTTTGAATCTCCCAAAACTTACTGTCAAAATTGTTATCTAACTTGTTGAATCATTGGACTATGGTGTGCAATTCGACGAAGTCGTTTAGGGAGACAAATTCTAGGAGCTGAAGATGTATCATTTTTTGATTAATGTGGTCCCAATTTCTAAGACACTCCTCCCATCTTTCTTGCATTTTTAGTTCTGGTTATTTTACCAATTGTACTCAATACTCTGTAGCTACTTTGAATCTGGCTAAACTCTCCTCTACAAGAATCATGATGCCATGTTCGTCTTCGCCTCTTCCTTTCTATATCTCTATGATATATTCAAATTGTTTTGATACCTTGATATATTTCTCAGACCATCTCATCATTTCCTTATACGCTATGAGGCCTAGCAAGGTTTCTTATTGAAATCCAACAATCTTGGTCATAGAGACCTCCCTATTTGACTTAAACTAACTATATTTTTTTGTGAATTCAATCTTCATGAACCTTACTACTTGGGTGGCATCCTAATAGTATTCCACCTGATGCCTAAGGTGTACCAATTATGCCCACATAGATTCAGTTTCTCGTTCATTTTCCTTTGTTTTTTCTATGGTGGCATTGGATATAGTTATTATTGCTCCTAGAAATTCACTTACCCTGGATTGTCTTGCATCCAATAGGGTTTGTTCTGTGGTGATCATCACGACGTTTTCCAAGGTGATTCTTCTCTTTTTTCCTATCCTCCTGAAAACTACTTGCCTCTTTATGTCATAATAAATGGCCTAGACATCAGCCACTTCATATATAATCTCTAGGATTGGTTGGTCCCCCCATGTGAGGGCATTTCCTAAGCTTCATGGTGTGTGGAAGATTTCAAGCGTCGTTTCCTTTCCTTTGTCAACTTCAGGTTTCTCATGACCGGTCTTTATACCTAGTCATTGAGTCGTTTGAGGATTCTCAGCAACTTCTATCGACCCCATTTTTGTCCCAATACATGTATCTATGACTTGTTTTGTACTTGGGTCATTTCCCATTATCTTTTTCGATGTGTCTTCGGCTGAGGATGCTAATCGTGCAGAATGTGTTGGGGGTCCTGTTGAGGTTTCCTTGGGTTCCATGTTACCTTCTGATTCTTCATCCTCTTCCCCTTTCTTGGAGTTATTTTTAGATGATTCTTCAATACCCAGACTTCCTTGATATTTCAATTGCAATGGGTTCAGTCTGGAATGGGATGATTACCTTCAATTGTACTCGGGTCTGCTCCTATATCCAAATACTTCAGCGCCTGAGATACTTGTGTTATTAGTACCTCTATTATTTCTTCGTTTGTAATAGGAACTATATTATATATTTCTTCCACATCATTTTCATGTATCATGATTAGGTCAGTGATGACAGGAGCTACTTGCCCCAGGGTGGAAGGTATCAATGATAATAAAGGCGATGTCCTTGTTTATGGTTCCCCTGTCGTGATTTTCTCTGAGGTCTATTGCTCATTGTCTCCTTCTGCCACGGTAGTTCCAGGGGATGCTAGCTCCCCAATTCCTTCAAATGTGATTGGATTTATTTCCACGGTTGTTCCTTCAGGTACCATGATAGCATCCCCATGCATCTGCATTATTTTTTCAGCTTCATCCAATAGTCTTTGTGCCTCAGACTTGTCTAGTACCTTCTATGCACCTTCCTATCGAATTGGTGCCATTGTTGTTGGTCCGAACGTATGTTCTAGAAATTCCAATTGTTCATCCCTAGGCAAGACCATGAACCTGATCAAGTCTAGTTTTTCTTTCCTCTGAAAAAAAAGCATCCCATCTCAAAGCCTTCTCTGTGGAGATTTCATCCTTGAACTCATCATGTGGGTAAGGCCAATGATACACTACCTATTTAGCATGTTCAACCACCAATTTTTTAGGTTCGTGTCTCATATACCTCTCGGTGACAAACCTGCATTCTATTTGACTTTGAGCTTCTTGTTTGGCCTATGTGGTATCCTTCACGAAATGGTAACCTACATAGAACCCATAGGTAATGAATATCCTTTTCTTTTCTTTTACCAAAGATGCATTGAAACCTTGTAGTATAGTTTGGTAGCATATTTACCCTAGCACCAATTTATCGGGCACATGAGTCGACAGTAGGTGTGGTGCTCTAAGGGCTCCGAAAATCCTAATGTATGTGTTCCTTTCTTCCAAGTACCAATGCCCAGTTTTTTATATTAACTTCCTTGCTGCTTCTAATAATCTTGGGAAATCCTGCTTAAAAATTAGAGAATACACTCGAGCTATGAAAACATCGCAGACTAAATCCATTGATAATTTATACTTGTTCTCCCATAATATATCGAAATATACATGTACAGGAAATTCAAAGACATTCCAACTTAGGTTTAGGCCAGGGAAAACATGTCTAGTTCATATTGCATCCAAGAGATAAGACGCCATGTAGAATGTGGGTGCTTTCCTAGGATTTGGATTTTGCACCTCTTCTATCCGGGTGCTCAACTGTTTCGAGATAATATATCCCCAATTAAAAGTGCTTCTATATGTAGTAACCATGTGGGCCAAATGCATCCATGCTTTGGAGAACCTAGAGCAATCCTTCTCTATATATAAATGTCAAATCAAGGCCATAAGGAAAATGTGAGGTTCTCGGAGGTTTGTTGTGTTGCACCACCCCAAGGCACAATTCATGAACTTATTATCCTCCCTCCAATAGGACGCTAGCAATTGGTCGATGTTATTATGCTCATAGAACACTACCAGAAAATATTTTTTCAACCTAACTTCAGCTTCCTTGAGCTTGTAGTACATGCTCACGCCTCTCAGTAAGAACACGCCTATGCACTCCCCATCCTTGTTATTCAGCAGGCATTTCTCTCTATCGGCATGATGGATGATCCACTCCAAAATATCAACACATGGAAAGATGGGTGTCTTGGCTACTACCAGGTACAATGAAGACCGCTTAATTTTCTAGAAAACCTGGCCATATAACCCCCTTACCTTCGGGTCACTGTGAGGCGTGAATTCAAGGAAATATTCATATTGGAGTTTGTTATACAAGTCCAACCAAGAAGGAAGAATTACCTTGGAATCCCTACCATTGTCAGTGTCTTTGAAGAATGGGGATGGACTTGCAGGATTCTTTTGCGACATTTTGATCACCGACTCTGCCTTGGGGGAAACTCTAGATTTTTCACCACCGAACTGGACACCTCTCCAAATTGCTCACTTCCTTCTTTTTGGGTATTGGGTGACATGTGGTTTAATGGTCGTCTAGGAGGCATTTGTTCCTACAAAATACAATAATTTAGCTCAGTACCTCCCCTACCATAAGTTTCAAAGAAAACTACAATAAATACCTACATGTCGAAATTCTTATCCAGGCCCAATACTCACCAGTTATGGATTTGTGATACAACTTTATCCACTTAGTGATATTGGATCAACCGTGAGTACATGAAATAAATTCAAACAATTCTATGGAAACGTGATATATTTCAAATGTATTCGAATAAATAACAATTAGCTCTCACCTCCGCAATAATCAATTTTCTGTTACAACGAATCTATGGAAGATTTTCATTAATTCCATTCATCGTTTCTACCATCTCTTCTAATAAAAGCGACGATCATATCAGCGATGCGAAAGGAAATTGGAGTGTTTCATCAGGAGATTTAAATGATCATAGATTGGCACATGGTAGTTTTCAATCGGGGGGGTCGGCCATTCAAGGTGCTTGGAGATCTGAAGAAAACATTTTTCTCAATAACCGAGACGAAGTGAATGACAGGGGGGCATTAATTTTCCCACATGTGATTTGATCCGAGGTAGACATGGAAACCTCTGGTATGACCGAAACATAGGGATGAATGCAAGTAGAGCATCCTGAGATGGATGGCCTCGATGAATTCAAGGATCCTCGGAAAAATCAAACGGACAGGTCATATTGTTCATCATAAGCTCTCAGATCGGGCATCAACCAGAATTAGGATGTGGGTTTGAAGATAAGTTTATTCATCTTCATTGGTCGACGTTGATGTCTATCGATGCTCGGCATTCTCTCATGGTCTACATGTTTCCCTCTGTTCAATTATGGGTGCCAATTTTCGGTGTTAGTCGGGTGTCAGCAACTATCTTTTCGACTCAACCATAATTGTTTTTTCAATTGACCTCTTCGGCACCCAATGTTAATCGGCATTGGCAACCTTACGAGCAAGCAGTGCCCCCGCGCAATTGGTGTCTTAAACGGATGACGCCCGGTGTTGATCAGTGTCGGTGTTCTTGAGACTGTGCCACGCTTTTGACACATGGATTGAAGTCATTGACGCCCAATGTTGATCAGTGTCGGCGTTTTCTCGAGCAGGCAATGCCTTCCATGCAACTAGTATCGGACCTGGTCGATGCCTGATGTTGACCGACATCAGCATTATCAAACATGTTTTGAGCCTTTTGAAATACATATTGTTTCAGTCGATTCCTGATATTAATCGGAATTGGTGCTTAAGAGCAGCACCCATTGGGTGTTGGAGCTCTTTGCCTTTAGCAGTGGATTTGAAGCTTTTTTTTCTTTTTTTAAATTTTTTCTTTCCCCGAGAAAACCACCAAGTGGTTTTCATTTTTTGATCTCGTTTGAAAGACATGCAGCTTTGGTTTTCTTTAGAATTTTATTGATTTTTAGATGCAATTCAAACTGTGTAAATCAATGAGAAAATTGGCAAAACAGTAGAAATGCAACTCATGTTGAATCAAAGGAAACAAAATGCAAACGACAAAAAATAGGAAGTGGTACCCAAAAATGTGAGAATTTTAAGGGTGTTGTTGAGTGCTCAATGGTCTGCATAGATCAGTGTGTACAATATCCAATGGTTTAGTTGTAGAGTACTCCTTTGTTTTGAATTCATTTCTTGTTTGTTTTCCATGTAGACAGTGCTTGCACATAGTATTGGCTAGCTTTGAAATTTGAGGCATTTCTCTTACCACTTCCTTTCTTCTGATTTTGACAAGATTGTCAAAGTTCATATGAACCATTCTTCTATTCCAAATCCAACTTTCATTTTCCATTCCCAAGTAACATCTTTCATTTCCGATCTCATTTATTATGTATATGTTGTTTGGAGTCCTTATTGTTGTCACCACCAACTTTCCCAATCCTTCTTTCCTTATCTCACATTTTTTTGAATTGAATAGAAGTGTATGTCCCTGGTCACACATTTTACTCACACTTAGTAGATTATGCTTCATATTTTCGACAAGTAAGACATTTTCTTCCACGGAATATTTACTTCCAAGCTTAATTGTGCCTTTTCCTATAATTTTGGTTGAGTTATCATTGTCAAATGCAATCGATCCATCTCTTTCTTTCTTTAGAGTTACAAACTTGTCCTTGTCACATGTCATATGTTTTCAACAACCACTTTCAATGTACCAATCACTTTTTTTTCTTTGGGCTTGTAGAGCCATCAAACATTCTTCGATGTTTAGTTTATCCTGTTTCCTTCTCCATATCCTTGATGGTTCATAATTGTTGAAATCATGCTTTAGGTACTTTCGAGGAACAGTCAATCTGCAATATTTGGCCATGTGTCTAAAATTGTTGCATTTATATCATTCTACTTCATTATTTAATGAGCCAAAACTGTTATAGTTTATGTTATACGCTTCATGAGGCTTTCTGAGATGATTAATTCTAGAGTAGCCTTCATAGTTTCTTATGTTCTTAGCATAGGCTCTACAGTTTATAGCCTTGTGACCAAAATTGTTACAGGAATAACATAAACCAAGAAAAATAGTTTGGTACCTGAGTGTGGGGGATCTTCTAAATGGTGTTGCTCTTTTGTAATCTTCTTCTTGAGTTATTTCCATTGTTGATTGTTTATTTTTAGTTTTGGATCTTCTAGGTGGCGCAGTTCTTCTGTAATCTTCTTCTTGATTTCTCTCCATTTCCTGATTTTTCTCCTTTCAAGGCTTGCATTATTCCTTCTTGATGGGACTTCTAATGACTTCTTCATAACTCCTTCGTTCTACTTCATTTTCTTTCGTCCTAGATCTCGAACCCTTTTCAGTATTCATTTGTTTGTATCCTAGTCCAGACTTGTCATAGTATGGCCTTTGACTACTGATGATTTCATCCAATATTTTGGTGTTTTTTTGTTGCATATATTTCTTCTGAAGTTCCTTCCTTAGTGAGACTATTTCTAGTTCCAATCTTTCCTTCATTTTATCCTTTTCTTCCAACTGGTTTTCGAAAATTTCTTCAATCCTTTTGGCTTCTTATACTTATACCTTTATATTTCTCTGCGGTTCTCTGCAGTTTTGAACGGGAATAATATTTCTCTGCAGTTCTGAATGGAAATAATATTTCTCCGCGGTTTTGAACGGGAATACTACTTCTCTGCGGTTTTGAAATTAATATTTCTCCGCGATTTGGAACGAGCATAGTAGATCTCTGTGGTTTTGAAATTATATCTCTGCAGTTTTTAATGGGAATAATACTTTTCTTTTTTCTTTTTTTATAAGATTATATATCTAGGGTGTTCAACACAAATAATATTTTAATTTCTAAGATTATATATCTAGGGTTTTGAACAAGAATAATACTCATTTGTTTATTTATTTTTTAGGAGATATTTTATTTCTAAGATTATATATCTAGGGTTTTGAATGGGAATAATCTCTGTAGTTTTTACCTTTTTTACCCAAAATAATCTCTGTAGTTTCTCTGGACTTCTTTGTCATCTTCAGAAATTATTTTTTGGCTTCTTCAAAGGGTTGAGCATTTGGACATCTGAAATGAGGTGAGTCACTTTTTACTTTGATTCAATTTTAATTTTACGTAAAGAGATTTA
>SNQJ01S0003890.1:195362-228644 GCA_010110895.2 Picea sitchensis
ACCTAAAATTGCTTCCAAATCAAGTCATAACCACCATCGACTCAAGCGAGGATGGCATAAAGACGCCCAACCTTGGCTATACTATTGGGGAATAATGGAAGAAACCATTTTGCAGAATAAAGATACTATTAAAAAAAATGTCATATCAAAATTTAAGGAAAAAATGTGGTGTGATAAAGAGTTAGAGGAAAAAAGAAAATTAAGGTATTATAAAGATGTAATCAACCATAATCTAGAAGATCAAAATTATATATTTGTTTTGCCAAGTGTAAAGAAAAAAATAAGCATTGCTAAGATAAAAACAAATGCTCACGAGCTCCATAGTGAAACTGGGCGTTGGTCAATTCCTAAAACGCCATGGGATGAAAGAGTGTGTCACCTTTGTGACACTAAGAAGGTTGAAGATGAAAATCACTTTCTCTTAGATTGTCTGGCCTATACCCATATTAGATCTCATTTTCAAAATATTGATCACACTACCAACCTTCCTAACCTCTTAACTCAACAAAAGTATGGTGATATTGGAAAGCTTCTCTTAATGTTTTTCGAGCACAAAAACAAAATTCTAAAGAATCACAAGTAATCACTTACCCTCTTAAGGTCTGATAGACCAATTATGTCTTAGTGGACGTTAATCATTATCATCATTCATAGTCATCTTTTGGACTTCTTTAGAGTTGGGATTTTGAGAACCCTCCTTTAGCTTGATCAATTCTTCCTTGAGTGACTCATTTTTCTTCCTTCCTCTTTTTAGCTCACTTAAGGCATTGATTAGTTCTACTTCAAGATCTACTTCACCTTCTCCTTCATAATCTTCTTCATCATTTTCAAGTGCCATAAAGAGTACTCTTTCTGAGTCACTGTCACTATCATCATCCTCATTTGATGAGGAACTTTCTTCTCTTGAGTAGAGACTTTTCTCAAAGAATTTTTTTTTTGTTTATTTTCCTGTCTCCTTTCTGATATTTCTTTTCTTTCTTGGGAGATTCTTCTTCATCACTATATATATTCTTAGCATAAGGACATTTAGTAGAAAAAAGACCAATTTTACCACAATTAAAACATTTTAAAGGAATCTTACCTTTGTATTTTCCAATTTCTCTCTTCAAATTCCTTACGAAGTTTTTCATTTCTTCATCTTCATCTGAATCATCATTGCAGCTACAGTTTGAATTTGATTTTTTCTTATTCTTCTTTGTCTTCTCGATTGCTTTGAAAGTTGTTTCCTTCCTGGATGGATTATCCTACTTTGTTCTCATTTCATAAGCTATAAGGATTTCATGTAACTCGTCCATGCTCAATGTAGCGAGATTTACTATTTCATAAGTTGTAAGGATTTCATGTAACTCATCCATGCTCAATGTAGCAAGATCTACTATTTCTTCTATGATTGAAATCTTAGGATCAAATCTCACTGGAAGAGACCTTAGTACCTTTTGAATAATTACTAATTCGTTAATTTCTTCTCCTAATCCTTTAATAGCGTTCATTATTTCATGAACTCGCAGAAAATAAGTTGTAATATCTCCATCTTCCTTCATCTTCAGTTGTTCAAATTGACCTCTATAAGTTTGCAGCTTGGCCCATTTGACTTTGGCATATCCTTCGCAAATATTTTAAACTTTGTCCCAAATATCCTTGCAGAGTCACAATGCATAACCTTGACATATATTGAGCTAGCCAGGCCACTCATAATAGCATTCATAGCCTTAGAATTGTTTTCATAAAGTTTATTTCCATCTTTATTTGTTGGGGGAGTGGCAGGTGCCTTATATTCATCTACTACTACTTTCCAGACATCAAATCCCTGTGCCTGCAAATATGTTTTCATCCTTCTATTCCAAAAGGCATAGTTATGACCGTCAAACATCGACATTCCATTCTTAGTGAACTCCATGATATATCTTACAGTGGTTCAATTGTTTCTGAAGTAACTGCCCTGATGCCAATTGTTGTATTATTCACTAATATCGAGAGAGGGGGTGAATCAATATTAGGCACTTTTTACCACTTTTAATTACAATATGTAAGCATTTAAGATATCACCAATTTATCACTTTCAAGATACCATAACCATATAATCAGAAATACACAGTACACAATAATTTTACGTGGAAACCCAAATGGGGGAAAACCACAGAATGTTTTCTTACATATCAAAAGATTACATTCATAGGAAGCACCAACTTCCAAAATGTTCCAACACCAATCCCCTATTTATTATCTCCAACTTTAAGGAAGCTATTGTTGAGCTAAATATATGCACTAATTTACCAACATCAAATTATCAACCAGGGAGTCGTAGACTTAGAGGTGCAGGCACAAGAAATGCAGGATTGGAGCCTAGTCTAGCCTATAGCTGACAAACACACTTCAAAATGTAATAAATGCAAGTAAGACAAGCTCAAATGGAATTCACACTACAAGATGTAGCTTAACACTGGATCGCAAGATCACGTCTCCCGAGTTAGATCCCGATCTTCAATGGCTTATTCCTATAGTGTTTCGCTAAACTATGGGAAAACTAAATTAAAGAAATTATATTAAAGGACAAGTAAGGAAACCTAAAAGTAAATGTGGGATTTACCCAAACTGGCATTCAAATTAGTCTGTTGGATGAGGTTACTAAAACCCTCGTGTATGTGTGCTACTGACCTAAAGTGGAATTTACCAATTTCAAGAGAAAATCCACCAAATAGGAAATGAAATCTAAATTCAAACTATGCAAATAAAATGTCTTCAAAAAGATACACCCAAGAAAGAAAGAAATGGAGAGTGAGGAAATCAAGAGAAAGGTGATGTTCTTAGTAGTGGAAGGAAAATGGGTTGGAGTTAATTATGGAACCAATTTCGTTTGTGTTGTGAATCATGAATGTAACTTGATTTTAAAATAATGATCCAATTTTAATGTTGCATATATATTCATGTAATAACACAACAATTATATTTAATAAAACTTAACATGAAAATGACAAACCAATATCCCCAAACCAATCAATATATTAATATGATCTAAAAACAATAAATACAAAACTATATATTAATAATATTATGTCAATCCCATAAACTATATATACAACTTGTCACAACGAGTCAACGCAACTTATAAAGTAATACTTGAATATAACAAAATGGACATATGATTAAATGATACAATATATGACAAAGTGACTAATAAAACAAAACAAATAATATAAAATAAATGAAATCCAAACCAAACACTCATTTAAACCATATATATATGGACAAAATAAGCTAACAACTATATGTATTAACATGTCACAACAAACTAAAAATTGAATATAACATTTACTTTTAACTTATTATGCAACATCAAATATCAAATAGAAATACAGGTCCAGCATGGAAGAAAAGGTCGAGTACGTTGAAAGAAAAGCAGAGTGCAGGTGATTCAGAGGAATTTAGTTAATTAGCAATGGCGTCAAATTGTGTGAGAATGAGCATTGAGTTATCGTAGAATACAGTGCGGATTCAGAGACATGAAATCGCGTGGAAGGCAGAGTTGATTTTGGCAGAGAAAGGAATCTAATAAGAATAGCAAGGTTGTGAAAGTTGAATTGGAGATTCGATAAGAAATTAAGTTGTGGGTGAATCAATCTGAGGAAGCAATGTTATTTACTGATTAATCACATCTGCAAATTGAAATAATGCACACTTAAATTGAATGCAATCTTAAACTAAAATCAAACAAAATGTAATCCAAACTACAAGCCAGGGCGTTACCGGATCGAGGGGCCCTTCCCAACCTGGATGGCGCACCTGGAGAAGCTAACTCAGTCCAAGAAGATGCTCCAAATTTCAAAAATCAAATCTTTATTAAATAAACTCCAGCATCTGCTCACAAATAAAAGCTCTCATTACAATAACCAGCTTAAACCATAATAAAAAAATCTTCCCCGATGCCTCTTAAAACAATTGCATTTATACATATGCACATCGTGCTTCCACTCAATCCAATTCTTGGTTTGGTCGATCCATTATTCAATGGAAGAATTAACTTCAAGATACAGTTGCAACCAACAGATATCCTCGTACCAATTTTGGTTTGACGTTAAACTCAAGGCCATGTCATCAAATTTGGACATCACGAAATTTGAGCAGATGACAGTTCGAAGAACCATCGATAACTCTTCAACCCTTCATTTGTTTCGAAAACAGTTCGCGAGAGACCCAATTTTCCATGCTAGAAACAAAACCCATGTTCTAGATTCTTCAAATTTATCTTCATCTGGACAAAAATTGAGGGCGAAGTTGATTGTCTAGAACTTTTATTAATTTGGCTGAATTATTCCCCCTGAGCTGGAGGTCCACACGTGCGAGTTGGGTGAATTCTGACCCACGTGTCAACATGTAAACATTGTTCTGGAAAAAAACCATGTTCCTTATTTCCTTCTAGAAGTGCGCCAATATGACAAGCTACAATATCAGGTACGGGAATAGCTATATTGGTGCAGAATGTTGAACCACAGTAATGGTACAGGAATGTTGATCATGCAAATCACACTTTATCAACCATCATTGGTAAAACATGACATAATCATATTTTAATCACTAAAAATATGGAAAAAACTATGTATTAACCGCATCGCGAATGACAATGGATATTGGAGGTATATGGTGCATTTGCACATATATTATTGGCGAAATACGAGAAAAATGTATAATGATGAATGTAATTATATGGTGGAAAATATGAAAAAATTGGAGCTCAATAGCTACAACTCCCTAAATTCTCTATCTCAAACTAGAAGGAGGCTCTGACCCCCTAGTTTACATGCTCCAACCTAAAGAAATCTACAACTCCCTAAATCTCCAGCTCCAACTAGAAGGAGGCTCCAACCCCCTAGTTTATAGGCTCCAACCTGAAGGAAGATACAACTCCCTTTCCTTGCCCCTTCCTTCCTCCCTTGAATATAAATAATATAAATAAGAGAATCAACCTGTTGTTGTTGTTGTCATTGATACTGGTATATTATCATCATCAAAATTGATACAATCACATTAAAATCATTCCAAGATCTCCAAGAATATCCTCCAAATCATGTGCTCAAAATCTCCATGATATGCATCAAACCATGAGCCAATATATCCTAGATGCTCCTCAAACAATATACCATGCCTCAAAGCATATACCCAAAATGTGCCTCAAACATGTGCCAAAATATCCAAGATATATCTCAACCATGTGTCAATACCTCCAAGATATGCCTCAAGCATATGCCAAAATCATCAAGATATAACCCTTAAAACATATATAAGAACATACCTTTCAACATGTGAATAACTTGGTGCATAATATATCAGATATTCAAACCTTCCTCAACTTCAGCATCAAGAAGAATACCTTCCAGTTTTGATCGGAAAAGCCACAGTGTAGTCATTAGATTGTCGATGTTTCGGATCCAGGTTAGGATCCATCTTCAGGACAAACAGCCTGGGTTTTAAGAGAAAGGGAAGAGCTGGTATAAATACTAGAAGTGGGAAACGTTGACAATCTAATGACTACACTGTGGCTTTTCCGATCAAAACTGAAAATCCCACCCACAGCAATCTCACTCATAAGAATACCTTCCTCAAACTTTTGTACAGATATGTGATTCATCCACTATCAACCTACAGACATGCGCGCTTTGCTCCATTGCAATCCATGTATACTCTATAGGTGATTCATTTGTCTGTAACCCTCATATATACGCACTTCACTCTTCTGCAAACCTTGTATAACCTCATAAACATGGTACAGTCACCTTGGTACACTTCGCTCTCCTCGATCTATTTTCTTCTAGGCCATATTCGCTTTGTTGAGATCACCAATCCTCCTAGCACAAGTGCATATCCACTTATGCTAGCTTCATTCAAATACTCACACTTGCTTGGATGTCAAATGAGAGGTTCTTGATGTGTATTTATACGCTTCCAAGTAACTTATTTACATGATCTTTAAGCCAACCTGTGACTTCTTGTTTGCAACAACTTTTCTCCTTTAATTAATTTTAGGGCCAACTTGTAACTTCTTTGACCTTATATATGGGGATTCTTGAACATATTTCGGGGCTTCATCTTTAAGAGGGCATAACTTCTCAACCGTGAGGAACCACATGGTGTACCATCTACCATTGGAAATGGCATGACAAGGACTATCCATCTATGAGGGTTTTCCTTGCAGTTATGATGTCCTTCATACAATTTTTCTTCAATTAACTCTGGGCTCCATGACCACACCTCTGGGGATTCTTAACCACTTAACCATATTTCCAAGGCTTCTTGTAGACTTATTCAAAGTGTCTTCCCACTAGGACCATGCTTATAGATATGACATAATGCGGCCACTTTGGATACTTCTTCAAATACACTCATCACTTCTAGAGGCTTCTAGACTTCTTCTAGGGTTGACATCAATGACAACCAATTTTCCAACAGTATGAATTTCTTTCATTGGTTCATGTAACACCCTTACATTTGAAGTTGTATCACTATGATACCAAACTATAACGTCCCCTTTCCATCAGTCGGGCAGGCGCTACTTCATGGAATAACACTCTCGTGCTTAATTATATATATATATATATATATATGACATGCAGTTAAGCAAATGAAACACACTTAAACTCAGAGTAACAATAAGAATTACTGCTATTATAAATAATCAATTGTTTTTACATTAATTCATATGCACAGCAGAATACATGATAATTATAAATACACATACATGTAGAAGTGTAATTAAAAACACCATCTGGTACTTATCTTTGAAATGGTGGTAATTCCACCAACCAGGTAAAAGTCTTCCACAAACCTCCCAGCCTTAGACCACACTGCTCATTAAGCTCAGCAATAGGTCACCCCCAAGCTGGGACTAAGCTCCACCCCAAAGCAAGGAATCCTAGGCTAGGCTGAGGTTACAGGGAAAACACACAGTCAGAAGGAAGGAATTCTCTCCCAGGAACCATTCATACTCACTGCCCACAGACTCTCCTTCCCCACATGCTTGTTCCACCCCAGGAGTATACACCTTCTTTGTCACCTAGACAGTCCTTCGACTACTAACCTCCCTTGCCTTGGGTTTCGAAAACAGACCGGACTGAAAGTCTTCGAGCTCTGTGGCAGCTACAGGGTTCCTTCCAGGAGTTATCTCCTTCCTCTGCGCACTCTCTCACCTAGAGAGAGTCGCTCACAGGCCCAGCAACTTGTTCTTCCAACTTCAATCACCTCTCTCACCTGGAGAGAGTGTTGTACAAACTGGCCAACAAGCCACACGCAGTCCATCACTGCGTGGCCACAACAGCCAACGGGGAAAACAAACACAGGCTTTCCAACAGTCTTAGCAATGAAAAGATGGTCTCGCGGTTATGTCTTGGGGATAGAGATTCCACACACAGGCTCGATCTGTTCAGACAGAGGATGTCTTGGATTTCCATAAATCAACACAGGCTATCCCCGAAATCAACACAGACTTTTTCCACGGTTTCATAATTGCACGAGGTCTCTTGCAGAGGTCGGACACGTTCACGCTCAGGTAGTCGAGTAGAATGGAGGAGGAACCCCCAACACGACGCTTGGGTTGACACTTGTCACCCATGCAACTGCATGCATTCCTTCAGCATGTGTTCCTTCCATTCGGAAGTTGTTTGTCCTTCCAAAAGAACTTAGGATAAAACATATTATTCACATGTCTTTTGGAATAATATTAAAATATTATTCCCTAGGGACTTAAGCCGCTAGGCTCAACATTTAGTCCCTTTTCCTACCTTCTAGCCCCTAATCCCTTGCCCACTCTGTGGAAGCTTAGTCCCCCATCACTCATTCATCGTGGTCGGTCTGCACACGGCAATGTTTATATTTTATTATTGTTCCGCATAATACATGTACAAAATCAGGCTCTTGGCCTTCAACACTTAGGCTCTCTGGTGTAACAATCACATAAGCCCACTAGCTTATATAAACTCGGCTCACCAGCCTATAAAACATATTTACAATTCATTTCATAAATAAGATTTACAATAGGGCTCGGCCTTGGGGACATTACAGTTCAATATCCATCTTATCTTCTTCTTCAATTATTTTTCTTTATGATTTATCTCTTTTATTTTCATATGTTCATTTTTTTTACTGGGGAAATTAGCAACTAGTCGAGCGCATACTCGCATGACACGTGGTCGTGTTATATTATTGCTACCACTATAACCCCAGGCATGCCAATGTGGCCCCTCACGCGACACACAAGACTAGTCGAGATTTTTGAACTGATGACTTTACATAACAGAGTGCCTTAACAGTACACTCTGTCACCGACTGTTCTACACCTCGTGGGTTATTTTCATATGTTCTTATTCTCTCATTCTTTTCTCTGTTTTTTCTTCAACATTTGACTTCCTCTTTATTTCTTCTTCTTTTATTAGTTTCTTCTTTGCTTCTTCTTTTTCTTTTTCCTTGCCTCTTCTTCTCCTTTATACTTAGCTCCAGCCTTGACCCTTCTTGCATAGCTTCAAATGCTTTCGCCTACTCCATTTTAGCTTATACTTTTGCTTCTTCCTCTTTTTTCTTCTTCTTTTCCTCTTCAGTCTTGGATCTCCTTTCTTATTCCTCTTCTCTTCTTTGGGATGCTTGTTTTTCATGTCATTGTATTCTCGACCGGACTTCTTCATAGGTGTGTTATCTCCTAAATACTTCTTCATCTTCCCACTCATTATGAATGTATGGCCAAGTGATGCTTACCTAAGAAACATGAGATGACACAATTGATCTTAGGCCATGTCTCTTATACCTTCCATCCCTAAACATATAGTCATCAATATAATTTGCTTCCTTTTTTCCAAATTTTGAGTTCTTCAAACCATACAAACCTATCTTCATGGGATATGTTCGAAACAATTTCTTTCAATATTTAATTAGTGAGGCATTAAAATCATGTAGGATGGTTTGATAAGTGATTTCTCTCAAAACCATTCTATTCGAAACAAACTTGGGAAACAAATTTGGGGCTTTGATTGCTCTGTATAATTGTAGGTAAGTGAAATCCTTCGCTAAGTACAAATCCCCAATTGCACTTGGAAGTTGCATGGATTCATACGATAACCTTGTATATGGTTTATAATAGATCAACTTATATAACAAAGCAAAGAAACAATCACATATTCTTGCATAATGCCACATGTGCTTTTTGTCACGCAAGTCTTTATAGTATACCTAGATTGGAATTTATGAGATCTTCCAACACCAACCCATGTCAGGAAAAGGATTATTTGCACATACAACAACTACTATGTAGGAATCCATACAGAATTATTGAGGAATTACTATGTCAGGAAAATAACTACTATTACAATGGAATTTCAACCCCTTATAACTACTATATGAGATTTTCGAAAACAACTAATTTTAGAAAATTATCGCATGACTCTAAAACTAATCAATAACTAGAGAGACACTATTTTTCAAATCACTTTTCTGATTAGGTTCATAAACTAAGAGGTAACTGATAATTACACATTTAAAAAATCTCGAAAAAAAAAAAAAAACAATAGAACTTCAATTTGAATCCTTATATTAAGGAATTTGGCCCCGAAAAATGTGTCGAAACAAGGTCCAATCTAAAGGATTAGATTGAAACGGTAGTGAATTCTTTGAGAGGAAACTCCTTGTAATATTTCATCCCAAACGGATAACCAATTCAAAAGTTATGACTCTCGAAAATCCTTGCATCGCAATGTTTGAATAGTTAACCCCCATTATTGCTTGTGTCAAGGTGTGAGATAAAATTGCAACCTGCTTGAAAATATATCCTTTTTTCACAATGGTGTATAGAAAAGGAACCCATGCTTCTTGTTGATAGGTTTTCCTGCTTTAGTTCCTATGACTAAAATCTTTGATTTGGCTAAGTGTTGAAATCAAATTTTAAATTCCTTCTTGTTGTGCAGAATAATTCCTTAGCTATCATTTTTTCCACATTCTACATTTTCATTCCCCACATCACCATTCCCTCCCAACTTGTCATCACTTTGAAACTATGCATGCATTTAACCCTCGTTCGTGTCATAATAAATATCGTTGACATATGGTGCATCGTACTCAATATAATGTCTTCCAGAGGAGATTACCCTTTATAATCATCATGATTGTACTTTAGAGGTAATCAAGAGTCATCAAGAACTCAATTGTTCTTTGTCAGTATACTATTTGGAAATTGTACATGGGGAAAGAAAGGAGGTTAATATGAAACCTAGGGAGCTACCCAATTGGAGTTATAATAGATATATGATCATGTACATGTAATAGTGTGAACACAATAAAGGTGAGAAGGCTTACTAGAAGATTCTACCTACTAGAATATTCCTTCTCTAGAATGTTCTTAGGAGAGAGAGAAAATGACATATAAAGAAGTGTAAGAAATGTATTGAAGCATAGTGAATACTATTGTAATTGATGAGCAAGAAATTATTGATTGAGGAGTGCATTCATTCCACAAGAAATAATTCATGGTGTTACCCTACCTCAAGGGTTTTGACTATTTCTTGTGTCCAATATTTTGGTGAATGATTTGAGTTTATTTCTGAAGTTTTGTTTTTTAGATTTATTGTGTTCACACTAGGCCTTATTCATTAAAAGCGGCCTTCATACATAAAAATACATATCTACTATTATTCTGCTTGGGTACCTCCCTAGGTACCCCGTATTATTCCCCTAGCTACACTATATTCCATCCCCCTTATGAAAGTTTTGTACTCAACATTTTTTATGAGGGAGTACAACCAGATACCAAGGTCCCAATGATAACTATGGACCATGATGTTGAAGTAGTGATCTGTATTATTTTAGGAATCATATGAAGGTATAAATATAACAAATAAATACACAGAGAAATGGCAAGGAACACAGTAATACATTAAATCTCATATTCTATTAATGATTGTCTGAAATACAAAAGACTGTAAAATGCAAAAGCACACAAGCTAGCTAGAATGGTGGTAGCTTATCTTTGAGAAGAGATGTGTCAGTTGCACTCATTCGCAAGAAGCTGGTTACAATGAGGCTCCAAAGGCTTTTTACTATGCAAGTTGTAGGTTGGGAAAATCTCGTCCCAAACTACAAGATGGAAACAACTAAGGGAAAACTAACAATTTTCACCTTAGATAGGTATTCCCGTCACTTTAGAGGTGAAGTGATCACCTCAAGGGGGGAATCCTGGGTGACCCTAGGGGGAAATGAGATGTAAAGTGATAATTATGAGTGAATTCCCCTATAGTTCAAGTTTCTAGATGGAAGAAGGCTTGGAAAAAAGTCTCGGTATTGGTCAATGGTTGCCAAGAAGTTTGAGCACCTACGGATGATTATAGTACCTGCCCGAGACACAAGAAAAACCAAGTATACAAGCTATATGTTAGGTGTAAAATCAAGTTAATATTTTGTATCTATTTTCAGCAGTCAACAAATATATATATTAGCAAAAAAATATATATATACAGCAGAAAAATCATCCACCAAAACTTGCCAAAAATCCACCCAAAAGATGCGCTAGGATTAATAGATTATGCTGGAACATTATTAGCAATTTTGGACGGTTGATATGTGAGTTATCAGTAAGCAAAAGAAAGATTCTATGCAGCCCTAATAGATATATCTTTTAATGAGTTTTATCTCTAATAATACCAAGACAATCAAGTTTCCCTAGTGTCCTTGAAGAGCTCTTATCATGCAGAAAAGTTTCCAACTTGAACAAGATTAATATCTCACTAAATCACATTTACCAAGGCAAACAATCTATTTCTCCAATGCAAAAATTCAGATTAGTTACTTTAAAAAATGCATGAATGGAGTCTTTAAAACACAAGGTATATCAACAAGATCACTAGGGGTGTAAATCCTCTTACTCCCTAGGGCACGTCAATCAAACTAGGGTAAATCTAGGATGGTGTACACACTTGTACTTCTCCTAGTAACCCTTACCCAAAATGACTTTTTAAATTAGAAAATAAGATGAATCTTAATGGACAGTGTATACAAAATACTCCTACAGTTTCAACCAACAATGATCAAGAATAAGCAATAAATAACTAACAAATGCATATTTTCCTTACCAACTCCAAGAGAGAGAGAGATCAAACCCTAGTTCACCAAGCAAATTACCATCCAAGAGAAAGAACATAAGCCTTCAAATGGGAAGCGCCACCTTAGCTAGAGCATTCACCAAGAAGTATCACCAAGAAGCATTTTCACAAGAGAGAGATACCCAAAATTCCCAAGACGGGGCAAATTTCATCCAATATGTCTTCTCACAATGGGAGATGTATGTCCAAATGAAATAGAGTTGATCTCCATTTATACAAAATGATCTAAAACGTGTTTGTCTAAAAAAATTAGGTTAAAACACAATATAAGGGGTCAACATCCCTTACGTTTCCCCTTTACAAAAGTAATATTATTAAATTCATATTTTTCACATAAGAGAAACCCTAAAAACAAGATGTCACCCCCTTTTTGGGGAATGTTTGGCACTTTTGGTCAAGTCGTTAAGTTGGAGAAGGGAGTGTTAGGCCTCCAAAGGACAATTGTCTTCAACCAAATATTTTCTTCCATGATCCATGGGCCTCTTCCTCCAAAACGAGCCAAATTTCCATCAAAACATACATCACCACCACAACCTAGCCCTAAGGTGATGTCAAGCACTCAAAAGGTGATGTTTTGGCCCTTTCAAGGAAGTCATTTGGCATGTAGGGGATGGGTAAGATCCTCCAAGGTGTCCTCTAGGCCAAAAAATGCATGTCATAATCATCCTAAGTGTGGGCCCTTGGCATCCAACCTGTGGGATTCAAGCCCCAAGGAATCCCAATCTAGGCTTGTTCTTCCAAAATTGCCCACCAACTAGGTCCTGCAAAGACAAAGAATATGACCTCCAAGGATCTCAAGTCAAATGCATAATAATGAGTAAATCAAATCAATAAAAGAGACATTTAATCATGTACATCCAAACTACCTCATCAAAATAAACAAGTGCTCAAAGACCCTATGCAATTAGCAAAGTTTAGGTATGGGAGGGTTGAAAAAGCGACCTACTGGGTGAATCTTACCTCAAGTTTAGGAGTGTTTCCCAAGAAAACCTTTCTCTAAGTCATGTGGATGACATGTCATGGATGGGGGTAAGTCTTTTGGGCATGGTTTTCATGACATACAATGGGTTGTAGTATCTCATTTATGGGTTCCTTTGTAGAGGGTGTGGTGCACCTTCATTTTCAATGCAACCTTTCTCCAAGCCAATTTATTCCTTTTTATTCTTTTAGGATGTTTCCAGGTTGAAGACAAGGTGGGAATTCTACCTAAAGATGAAAATCAGTGCCCACCTTGACTCTACCCTGGTCACATCATGCTTCCCCAAGTTGAAAACATGTGTGGGGATTCTACCAAAGCATTAAAAATGGTTCCCACATGTTGTTCCTGAGTTTATACTTTAAGGCTCTAAAGTATATCGTCAAGGCATCCGAAAGATAAAGAGAATTAAGGAGTAAGAATCAATTGTGAAGGGTAAATCAGAGTTGATTTCTCAACTATCTCTGTCTAGCTTCCCATTGTTCTTGAATGTTGATTTCTCTCTCAATAATTGCCCATGAACGTTCTAATTTGACTCAGGTAGTTGTTGTTTGCAGGATAGTATTAAATAAGTTCAAAGCAATGCTAGTTTGATCCTGTAAGTCGGGTTCTATATTAGGTTGTCTATTACTTGGGACAGTCATGAGGATTAAAATTTTATTAAATTATAAAAAGTTTTAGAAATTATTTCTTCAGTTTCGTGGGATGAAATAGAAAAGGAATTTTGGAACTCAAAATAATAACATAATAACAGTAAAGGTCGTTTCCTATACTTGAAGTAATTTGAGAATATTAAAATAAAAACAAAGCAACACTGCTGGAGAATATGAGGCTTTAATCTTGAAAGAATCTCATATCATAACAGAAGAAGGGGAGAAAAAAAAAATTCTAACGGAGTATAAGATATAACCATCCAACAGACTTATAGGTCTTGAAACTATTGATAGAAATCACAGAGGAAAAAATGTAAATGATTAGATAATCAAATAAATTCAAACTATAGTAGAATTTTGAATTAAATTATAGCTGATGATTCATTAGAAAGACATAGAATAAAAGATATTGAAAATGGAGTGAAGGAACAAATAGCTTCAAGGTGACAGAATTCAAAATCTCTTCTGCATCATCTATATTATGTAAATCGGAAAACTTCTAATGCAATCATCTCCCAAAAAACAAAAAGCCTCTTCTCAGTCTTATGAAGTTGTATTTATACATGATTCACCAAACCTTTTTCCTGTTGGTGATTAACTAACTTCCTAAGCCTAACGGTTACATGAACGAGCAATGTCGAACCGTTTACATTTCTATTTTAACTGCTTTATATTCCAATGATGAAAAATATTCAAAATAGAATTTCATGTTTGCGTTGATGAACATCCTCCTTCTGTTTTAAGACAACGAATACATTTGCCGAGAAACTGCACTAAAACTCTGGGAGCTTCTGGAATATCCTTTGCTTCAAATAAGAAAAACTTTCTCTGCAGTTCTGGCAGACGATCTTCGATTATATTTCTCATGAACTTGATAGTTTGTAGCTTTAAGTTAGGCATTATTATCCATTTGTCAATTTGAGTAACATTGATTACCTTTATTTGTGGAATCTCTGCCTGAATTTCTTCCAGATATTCTTTAAATCTTAACTGATGCCTGACAATGTTAATTTCTCCTAACAACCCGGGACAATCATTTTTTCCAATGTTCAATGAAGTTTTCTCTAAAAGGTCAAAAATTACTTGACAGTCGTCATTCACTTCTCTGGTTATTTTCTTGTTTTCTGGGAGGTTTTCCTCCCACACCTTGAGTATTATATCACCTTTAATCTGCTCTGAAACAGATAGCTTTTGAATCTCTCTAACTTCCTCTTTTGTTGAAAAATCCACTGCTTTTTGAAAGGTTGTTATGGCTGCTTTCACTTCGCTCTCCTTCTGGAGAATGCTCTCCAAAGATTTACTTGCTCGCAGAAAATAATTTTGAATAAACTCAAGCTTAAATAACACCCCATGTTGCTCTTTTTCTATCTTTGTATATATTCCCAGCGCCTGAGCTTGGAAGATTTCGAGCTCTACCACTTGATTTTGAATGGAATTAATCTTATCTTGTAATTGTTTATTCATTTCCTCTTACTGTAAGACCTTTGCTTGAGTGACCTATATTTTCTTGTTTGCTTCCTCTAAGCTTGCTTTCATTTTTTGAATCTCTTGAATGTCATTTAATCTAGCTCGTTCTAGACCTTTTTTTATCTCCCAACTGATATTTCTTTCAGTCTCCTTTAATTGACCCTGTAGTTGAGTTATCATATGATCTTTCTGCTCCAACATAGTTGTCAAACTACCCACAGAGTATAAATTCGCCAATGCTAAAGCTCCCATTGTGTCCGCTATTTCTGTAGCGAATTCTCCCTCTTTAAGTTTTTGTCCATCTATAATGATCTTGTGATTTTTAATCATCATATATCCTCTTGGATGCATCTCCTGTTTTAGGATAGCCTTCCTCTTTTTACTGAAGAAGTAATCAGAGGAAGGAATCTCATCCCTAGAAATGGGCTCAAGGTCACTAACATATAGAGCTCCCTCTTGGGGATTTCCATAAGTAGACTGCAATGGAGTCAAAGAAGTAATGGGACTTCCAAGTTCTGTCGATGGTGTTCCTCCTACTTTTTTGGGAAAACTCTCAAGGATTTCTGAGGGTGTTTCCAACTCCTTTCCTTTCCCTACCTCTGATTTTTATGTCTGAGGAACTTTTGTTTCTTGTGGAGGTATTTCAATCCCCTTCATTTTTCCCTTTGTATTTTCTTTATCCTGTACATTTGTTTCAAAGCCTGGGGGAGGCCCTTCCTACTCTGAAGGAGGGGTCGTGGATTCACCCTGCAAAATTTTTGGCAAACAACTTAGCATGTGACTTTGGAAGGACATGGAACCAGTCTGTAGGTCAGGTGATAAGGCTCGTGCCCTGTTCAATACCTCCTCATAAGTTTTAACCTCTTTGAATATATCATCACAAGTAGATTTTTCGTGTTCATAATATTTCATATTATAGTGCATCAAATGTCTTCTTACTAATTGATAAGGGTCATGCTTTTTATGCTCAATATCTACCAGTTTTATTTCTTCTAGTGCATCATCTTCCCCTTTAGAATGGCCTGGGTTTAGTAATGAAATTTTCCCGACATACACAGGGAAGATTGGCCAGGATTTCTTTTGAGCTACCTTTAGCTCTATTCCAATACCACCTTTCACTATTTGATGTGCTACCTCCCTCAATACCAGTCCGTCCAGGATAAATTTTGGAAGTGCGTGAGGGGGGATTGAGCACCCATAAACCCTAATATAAGATAAGTTTTCATCAACAAACCAGTCGGCTATTGCTTTGATATTTTCTGAGACTGGCTCAGAAATGAGAGGGGGTTCACAGCCATAAAACATCTTATGCATTGGAATTACTATGAAATGACAAATTTCATAAAACGCATTCTTAGCATTTTCTTCCCATAGCACAAAGTGATACTTGTGAATGGGTTCGGGGCAGGTTATGTTCCAACTCCAATTCATCAGGGGAAAAGGAGTCACAAAGCAGATTGCATCCATAATGTACACTGACATGTAAAAGGCCACTAGCTAACCTTTAGATTTTGCAACTATGTAATTTGAAACTTCTTGAGCTAGGTTATCAAACAAACTCTTACTCTAGTTAAAAGTGTATCCTTCTGAAGATTCTTCTAAAAAGGGCACCCATTCTGCAGGAAAATGGCAGGGATTCTTTTTTCCCGAAAAGTCTATACAGCATAATCCCTACATAGACCATGTACTTGTTCAAAGATGTTGTGGTATAAACCCCATGAGTATCGGCCCTAAATTTTGATGGACATCTCCACCACTCTCTGATTAAATCGAGATAAGTTTGGTCTACCTCAGTACACTCCTTCCTTTGAAATTCAGCTAAAAACTTGGCATTATAAATGTACTTAGGATTTGGTGAGAGTTTATACATTACTTGTATAGGTTCTGGCCTAAATGAACCGACAATGACCCCTTGATCATTTAAAATGCTTCTTGTCGGGCTACCAACCTTTTCCAAGGCCCAATTTATCATGTCGTTGTATGCCATAAGCCGAGGGTGCGCTGCGATCTTATGAAGCTCTGATTTTGCTATATCCCGAAAGTGATTCTTGGAATCAGTAGGAGAATTCTTGATTTCATAATCCAGGAATTCAGAGATTTGTGTCCAGGATTTAATTGAGTCGATGGCGTGCGGCGTAGTGTCGGATGTGATATCTCCTTCTGGGTTGCGCATCTCCTCTGTATCTTCACTCTTCTTGAGTGCTTTCTTTGGTGCCATGACTTTATGTTAGATGGAAAACATGTCACAGAAAAGGAGTGTATGAGCTCGGTTGAATGCGTCTTACGCTTGATAATATGAAACAGAATATGTTGCGAAACACAGACCTTTAAACTCTTTTTTAATTCATTTAACGATGAAGGTACTAACACAGCTGACAAGAATTCAATAAATTGAATGCAATGGATATTTACTAAGATACGCATTAGTGTCACATATCATCAGTTATCCTTTATTAAAGTGGCTGCATTTTGGCACTTTTGAATTCAAAATTCAGAAAATTTCATTCAATCGGAAACCGAAACATGAACAAACCTAAAAAGTTTGATTGTCGTTAATCATGCTTCCAAAACAGAATTAATTTAGACTAAACACAGATTAAGAGTTGAGACTTCGTGTTTCGGGATTTTGGGGATCATGTTGACAAGAGGTATGTTATCGTTGAATCCTGATTTCCGAAATTGCGAAATCGTGACAATTTTAAATTAGGACTTAACTTCGTTTTAGTAAATTAATTAATCAGTATTAAACCCAAATTATGAGTCGGGACTTCGCGTTTCGGGATTTCAGGGATCATGTTGACAAGAGGTATGTTATCGTTGAACCTCATATCCCAAAATTGCGATACGACTAATGTAGTCTTTAATAATTGGTAACTTCCATATTTCGGGAAAACGGGGATCGGGATTCCACGATTGGAAATTCATTAACATATGTTCTCAGTAAACCTCGAATCTCGAAAAACTTCTAAAAGTTAGTCTTAACTTCTTTAGGGTTTAAGATTTTCATGATTTAAAAAAAAATAACTTTACCGAAAGCGTGTCGAGACTTTTATAACATTTTTTGTTTTGTGCCTTTTATTATTTAAAGAATAAATCTTGTCAGGATTTCGATACCGGCCTTTTGGAAATGATAGTGAGGGTTATGCTTCATGAAAATTCGAAACCTGAAAAAGGAAGGTTTTAGTTTTGAAGATAAAAAAATTTAATATATGTTTCAACATAGGCTCCAATTGGGGACCTCGTCTCCTTGTGGGATGAGGAGAACAGGTAGACTTAGTGCCTTTATTGGGTAAATGGAGTCAATGGCTTATTTCTGTAGAACTTGTTTAGGAAGGGGATACAGAGGGAAAAATAGATTTCGCGTTTACTTCTGAAAATCTTTTCAAAACTCTCAACGTTGTAAACTCAGTTACATCCCCATTATTGATCTTCTCCTTCTCGCTACTGAATTGAAATCTGCTTTAAGATGATCAAAACAATCCTAGGAAATCCAACAGATCATGCGGCCTTTGGATTGCATCAAACGAAGCAAATTTCATGTTTTTACTTGGGGAGCCCTGTCTGGACTTGGGATGCATATCCGATTTAGAAAAGGCTGGTAACCAGAGTAGAGTGAAAATTACGTATGACAACCTTACAGATACCTCAGATATTGCTTCACTGCCAGCAAGCCTGTTCAGTACCCCAGTGAAGTTATCTGTCCCTTTTTACTGAATTTCCTTTCACCACTTCGAATCATAATTATGCATTTAAATGTTGAGATGAGGGCAATCATTTAAATGAATTTCCTTTCATCGTCTTCTTGGACTAGATGGGGGCAATCAAATATGAATTTCCTTACACCATCTATCTTATATTTTACTTTTTGAACACAAAGTGGGGGCAATCAGTGGTAGTGAGTATACCAGGGATGGTATCTGTGTAAAATTTGCAGTGTAGGTCTGTCAACTTGCTTTGATTACCCTGGACCAACCCTTTTTTAACTTTCAAAGCACCTTAGTCCGCAGGGAAAAAGGGGAAGATTAATTCCAGGGGTCTTCCTTCAAGCAAGCCTAAATCCTTAGAAAATTGTTAAGAAACCTAGGAGAGTCAGGATCAGCCTAAGCATAACTTTGTTTAGTTGGAGAGTGAGGAGTTATGAGGACTGGTCTACCTTTTAAGAACTGTTTTTCAGCTTCCAAAGCTAAGATGTAATCTCTTCTCTCTCTGTGGGAAACCCGGAAAGATATTTGGTCCTTTAAGAAGGCGAAACCGAGGGAGAAAGAAGCCACGGAGAAAGACTTAGAAATCAAAAAACAGGGGTCATGAATTACATCCAACTCTTGGAACTCTTTCTCGGAGACGCTTTTCTCTCTTTGTTTATTTTTATTACCTCTTATCTTATTCTAGTTGAAACTCTTAGGACCTAGATTTTGAAATCATTCTTTTAGTGACATATCACACTTACGAGACAATCACCGCAGATTTTGTTTTTTTTTTTAAACCTTTGTTTGAAAAAAATAGACTTTTTTGGAATTCGCACCTTTGCCTTACCATTTTCGTTCACTTTTGAAATAACGGAAAATCTTATCTATCACCTATTTTCGGCGAATTTATCCTCTGATATAAGGCTGTCTATTTGCTACTTTCGCTTGTCGGGTTGCCAGCCAGAATCCTGTAAGGGAACAATACTAAGAGTATCAGGGCTTTTTTTTTAAAGAATTGAATACATTGAAAAATTTGTATCCCTACTTCTAGAAAAACATTAACCTATTTTTATTTTATTTTATTTTTTTGGAAAGAAGACTTACCAAAGGAAATTATCAAATAAAAAGGGAAATCAAACGGTATATACAGTGGAAATTTTGGAAACCAAATATTCCATATAATGTTTTAAATAACGCCCATTAACAGGGGCGTTGAGGATTTTACCATCCAAATTCTCTAACAGAAATGATTTTTTTCCTTCAGGAGTTGTTACCTTGAATGGTCTGTACCATATGTGATCGAATTTACCATGTTTTGTTGAGCCATCCTTCCTCGCATCCCATTTTAAAACCAAATCTCCTGGGAGAAAATATTTGTCTTTGGCTTTATGATCGAATAGCCCTTTCATGTCGTCCTGGTATTTCTGCAACCTTTCGTCTACTTCGGCCATGTGTTGTTGGACTTCAATCAACTGATTTATCCTTCTTGTGACATGATTTGGTTCTTCCTTCTCATCTTGCCAAAGTTTCATTACGGGAAGCGCTAGATTTATAGGTAACACTACATCAGTCCCGTACACCATTTGGAAAGGAGAAGTGTCGATAGACTTTTTCGTGCCTATCTGATTTTCCCACAGAGCATATTTCAAATGTACATGCCAAGATTTTTTGTTTTCACACAGCACTTTCTTAATTATGTTGATTAGGCTCTTGTTTGAAGACTCAGCCAAACCATTTCCCTTAGGGTAGTATGTCGTGGAATGACCAAGCACAATATTATATTTTTGGCAAAAACTGACCATAGCCATAGATTTAAAAGACTATGTGTTATCTGTGACTATCTTTCGGGGGCAGCCAAATCTAGATAAAATATTCTCTTCTAAGAAATCTATTACCACCGAATCAATAGCCCTTCTGGTTGGAATAGCTTCCACCCATTTGGTGAAGTAATCTGTGCCAGTCAGGATCCATCTATGTTGAGCGCTAGAATGAGGATTAATTTCGCCTATGAAATCTAATCCCCATTGTTGAAAAGGAGCTTCCATTTTGACCAGAACCAATGGCATTGCTGGGAGTTTATGTTTGTCTGAGAACAATTGGTAAGGGTTGCAAGCTCGGACCTTGGCGTTGACGTCTAAGAAAAGTTTGGGCCAATAATACCCTGCCCTCGGGATCTTATAAGTCATTTCCCTCCATGTGTGGTGTCCTCCACACACTCCTTCGTGAAATTGGCTTATGACCTTTTATGTTTCTAATTCAACCAAACAAACCAACAAGAAGCCAAGTGGGTCCTTCCAATACAATTGTCTTTTGGATATACAATACTTGACCGCATGTAACTTCAGTGTTCTAGATTTGGATGGGGGTAAGTCACTTGGGCACTTCAAGGTCAATAGGTAGGACACTATGTCTTTGTACCAATCTGATAAAAAAAAACCTCTCTTCGATTCTGACTTCAGTTATTTGTTCATCGAGCTTGTTTAAGTCCACACACTCTTCACCTCCCTTTAAGCCATTTATTCCGAGAGCTTTGAAATTTGATTCAACTAAGAGTTTAGTTAAACCTTGCCCCTTTACTAGTCTCGTAGGTTTTATCTCCAAGTTGAATTCCTGAATTTTGGCAAGCCACCATCCTCTTTTTCCATCACTGTCGGACTTAACCAAAATATATTTTATGGAGCTAGTGGGTACGTACGCAATCACCTTAGAATGCAACACATAGGTTCTGAAAGCCTTTAATGCCTTCACCATAGCATATGCTTTTTTTTCCATTATATTATATCTAAGTTCGGCGTTTCTAAGACTTTTGCTAAACAATGTTATCGGTTGCTCGAAACCTTCTTCATTTTTTTGGAGGAGAACCACGGCGAGTGTGTGTTCGGAGGCGAATGAGAAAATAAGAAAATCCTTTAGATAATGAAGGCTTGCTAGTACAGGTGCCTCGCTTATAACCTTTTTTATGCGTGCAAATGATGCTTTAGCTTCTGCTTTCCATTTCACTTCGTTGTTTTTCTTCAACATATCTGTGATCAATTTCACGATTTCAACAAAGTTTGGAATAAATCTCCTCAAAAAAATTATTTTTCCTAAGAATGACTGAATCTCTTTTACATTCCTAGGAATATTTATTGTGTCTATAGCTTCAACGCTTTTAGGATCAATTATAATTCCATCTTGAGACATAATATGGCCCAAGATTTTACCTTCTTGCATAGCAAAGTGAGACTTTTTGGGGTTTAAAGACAAACCAAACTTGCGGCATGTCTCAAATGTCTGCTTGAGATGTATCAGATGATCTTCATCATATTTAGAAAAAATGGTTAGATCATCAAGATAGATAACCACAAATTTGTCTCTTTCGCCAATGAAAGCGATATCCATAGCCCGTTGGAAAGTAGAACCTGCATTCATTAAACCAAAAGGCATCTTGTCATACATAAATGTACCGTAAGGGGTGGTAAAGGTTGTCTTTTCTTTATCGTGTTCGCAGACGGCGATTTGATTGTACCCGGAAAAACTGTCAATCATTGACATCATATTTGCCCAAACTACTTTTTCTAAAACATGATCCATTTTGGGTAGGGGGTAATTATCTTTGAGGGGTGACTTATTTAGATTTCTGAAATCAACACACAATCTAATTTCCCCGTTTTTCTTTCTAACCGGGACCAAGTTTGCTACCCAATCAGAGTATCTCAATGGTACAATTATTTTTGCATCCAGGAGTTTTTTGACTTCCCTTTCGATCACGGGCAATAAAATAGGATTGATTTGTCTGAGTTTTTGTCTAAAGGGTTTGACACCAAGCTTCAGGGGTATCTTATGTTCGATCACAGAGGTGTCATAGATTCTCAGCTCTTCATATAACCAAGCGAAAACATCTTTGTACTTTCTAAGCAACTCCACGTATTTATTTTTGGTTTCTGGGGACAGATATTTGGATAGCTTCACCAACCGAGGGTTTTCTGTAGTGCCTATGTCACAGTCCTCAACCTCTTCAGGTTGAGGCTGTTGGGTGGATTTTGAAGGGATATCATCTTGATTGAATAATATTTCCAAGGGAATCAACCCCTTGGGTATCTGCTTATTTTTAAGAAGAAGCATTCAGTGATTCATGATTTTTTCGTCAAACTCTTGAGGATCCTCTCCTTCCTGCATGATCCAACTGGGATCATTTTGGTTTTCTTGGTCAGCGTGCGTTTCGGCAAATTCGTCTGATGATTCTAAAAATTTGCGAAGTTGTTCATCATCTTCAGAGACTTGCCAATGTTGTATGTTATTAGGTATGGAAGGTTGGTGCCTCATTTGTATGTGATACTTTAGTTTAAACGCAGTGGGAGGTGTGAACGTTGAGGCTGCTTTGGCTAACGCATCAGCCTGTTGGTTTTCGGTTCTTGGAATGAAAAGAACCTTGACAGAGGAGAAGAAATTGTCAATCAGATCCCAAATGCAATTCTTGTAGGACCTCAGCCTAAGATGTTTGGCCTGGTACTGTCGGTTTACCTGTTTTATGATTAGCTCGATGTCACCAAGGACTTCAAGGTTTTTTATTTTCATTCTCCTAGCGTCTTCTAACCCTAACACTAAGGCTTCATACTCGCATACATTATTTGTTCAGTCCACATTCCATTTTAGCCTATAGGAAAAGGGGATTACAAATTGATCATCAGGAGACATTTAAGGAGTGCCCCAGCTCCAGCTCCAAGGTAAGATGAAGCACCGTCAAAAAACATCTTCCATACACCAGTGCTATATACATTTTTTTTTAATTTTTGCTTTTTTTGCTTTTTCTTCTGTACAAATTTTGTTTATACCTACCTCAAAATCATCATCAATACATAAGATACAATTTCCTAAATCTTGATCAGCAATATATACAGGGTGGTTATTTGGTTATGTGGATCACCTACCGTGAATTCCAACCTAGTTTCTCTGTAAAAACGTGTGTATTGTCCTCCAAAAACTAGAATCGTAGCGTATGTCATTCCAAGCTGGAGAGATCCTCCAAGCTTGGCACCCCATGACCTAGATAACAGCATATCATAATTTAGAGGGATGTCGGTGACCACTACGTCCATAAGAATTATTTTTGTGGGTATTTGTGCTAGATTGACCACCAGGTTTTTAATCATACCTATGCATTTGACCTTTCTTGAATCAAATGAATATAAGTCTCCATATGGCCTAGTGATTTCGAGACCTAGTTTCTCCATAATGGATTTTGGCATCACATTGTGGGATGCTCCAGAATCTAGCATGTAGTTATGAAGTAGGTGGTCGAACAAGGTCAACGTGATATATAAGGGAGTAACAGTGTCTCTCGCACCTTTGAAATACAGACCAAAAACTATGTTCATCTTGTCATCTTCTAAGTTGATGACATCGGCTTGACTTTCGTCTTCTGAAAAGCTAATCATCTTGGAAATTTATTTTCTATATATGGTATTTTTAGCCAATTCGACAAGTGGGATAGGGATTTTGATTTTGTTTATTTCATTTTCGAGACTAAAATTTCCTAGAGCCTTTTCGCTCTCTATGTTTGGGGCCTCTATTCCTTTCTTTTCAGTTTTTCTTTGTGGTGCGGATTTGATCTCACTCATAGGGACCTGTGTTTTTGCGGTGGGTGTTCCTACTAACTTTGGCTTGATAGGTTGTGTGTCAGCGGTGTTAGTTTTTGCAGTCTGTTTGTCAACAACCTTTGGAGCTGCTTCATCAATTTTTCCCCTAGGCAAGATCTTTTTTTTGGGACGGTTGGAAGACTCTTGTTCCTAGGTCTTAAATTATATTTCTCATGTTCAGCTATAATATCATCTGTGATACCTTGATAGGACAAATATTCAGACGTATCGTTGCTAACATTGTCTTCCGATCTAATTTCTTTATTTAAGGATTTTTCATAATCTTGTCTCGATAAATAAGGTGATTTATTATCATCGCCAAGATTATTAATATCCTCATCAAAATCTTCAAAATCTTCTAGATCTTCCTCTCCAATGAAGTTTTCACTTTTTAAGGGGGTGGGATTTTTTTATCCTCGTTTTTAATTGTTTTCTGTGAAGCCTGAGGATCAGGATTCCTTCTAAAATACTTCCTAGGAAAATTATCCCTTTTTTATTTATCTAGTCCCATTTTTGAAATCTTATTTGAAAGTTCTCTAATTACCCTATCCATCTCATCTATTTTATCTCCCGAGGATTTACCCAATCCTAAGGATCCACCTTGTTCTTTGAATTTCCTATTTTCTTTGTTCCCGGTTTCTATTTTTGCTTTTAATTTCCCTGATGCCATCATGTTCGATTCAATCTCAAGAGCATCATCTTGCATTTTCGTGAGATCTGTTGATCTCCTTTATCTTAATAATAGGGTGAAATCGGGATCAAAGGCGCCAGCAAAATTCACATTTGCTACGGGTTGAGAAGGTTTGACCTCGACCGGGATTTTATTATACAACTTGTTAAATCTTTGCGTGAATTCTAGAACTGATTCTGAATTTTTCTTTCTAAGGGATCCAAATTCAGTTAGGTAATAGAGGTGGTCCCTCCTCTCCCCCCATTGTCTAATAAAATCATTTTCAAGTTCTTCGTAAGATCTTAGAGATCCGGCTGCTAAGGCTCGGAACCAGGTCCTCACCTGTCCTTCGAAATTCTGAACGAGGAGTCTAGAATAGACATATTCGTGTTCTATTCCGAGGATGTCGGCAAATTGGTCAAAAACGTTTATGTGCTCTTGAGCAGTAAAATCTCCTTCCCCTGTAAATTTGGGAAGGCTTTTCATATAATTTTTGGAAAGGTCGCATAGGGGAACTCGGAGGACAAGGGGGGCATATCTAGCAGCTACTTTAGCAAATATTCCAGGAAACGGTGCTTGGCCGCCTGCTGGTCCTCCTGGGGCACCACCCCCAGCTCCAAAACCTCCTTGTGCGGCCATTGATAGATTTGAGGCTGAATCTTGGAACGTGTGAGGAGAGGGGTCACGGAAATCTGGGGAAAATACCTCAGGAAAAGAGAATGTATCATGTGAGAGGGGAAGTGAGACGAATCTCTCAAGTGTTTCTGTAACGTTCAATCGCGTAAAATCAGGCTGACAAATAGTATGTATGGGTGAAACGATTTGTCTAAGGGATCTTCATGTTTTTTAAATCTTTTCCAGATCAGAGACTAGTGAGGTCTGCTTGTCGTCCGGGTTCTTTCTGGTGTTCTTTCGGCTAATAGCCAGTTTACTTATTGTGGAGTCGCCAAGTGAAAAATAAAGGTAGCCTTAGAAGGTTTTCTATCTGTGTTCACTATCAAAGAAAGAAAGTGTTAATGTCGTTCTTTTTAGGGAAAAGTTTTGTTTCTTCGTTCTCCGGCAACGACACCAAAACGATGTTGTTCCTGAGTTTATACTTTAAGTCTCTAAAGTATATCGTCAAGGCATCCGAAAGATAAAGAGAATTGAGTAAGAATCAATTGTGAAGGGTAAATCAGAGTTGGTTTCTCAATTGTATATGTCTCGCTTCCCATTGTTCTTGGATGTTGATTTATCTCTCAATAAGTGCCCATGAATGTTCTAATTCGACTCGGGTAGTTTTTGTTTGCAGGATAGTATTAAATAAGTTCAAAGCAATGCTAGTTTGATCCTGTATGCCAAGTTCTATATTAGGTTGTCTATTACTTGGGATAGTCATGAGGATTAAAATTTTATTAAATTATAAAAAGTTTTAGAAATTGTTGCTTCAGTTTCGTGGGATGAAATAGAAAAGGAATTTTGGAACTCAAAATAATAGCATAATAACAGTAAAGGTCATTTCCTGTACTTGAAGTAATTTGAGAATATTAAAATAAAAACAAAGAAACATTGTTGGAGAATATGAGGCTTTAATCTTGAAAGAATCTCATATCATAACAGAAGAAGCGGAGAAAAACAAAATTTCTAATGGAGTATAAGATATAACCATCCAACAAACCCACAGGTCTTAAAACTACTGATAGCAATCACAGAGAAAAAACTGTAAATGATTAGATAATCAAATAAATTCAAACTATGGTAGAATTTACAAATAAACTATAGCTGATGATTCATTAGAAAGACATAGAATAAAAGATATTGAAAGATATTTAAAACAGAGTGAAGGAACACATAGCTTCAAGGTGACAGAATTCAGAATCTCTTCTGCATCATCTATATTATGTAAATCGGAAAACTTCTAATACAATCGGCTCCCAAAAAACAAAAAGCCTCTTCTCAGTCTTATGAAGTTGTATTTATACATGATTTACCGAACCTTTTTCCTGTTGGTGATTAACTAACTTCCTAATCCTAACGGTTGCATGAATGAGCAATGTCGAACCGTTTACATTTCTATTTTAACTGCTTTATATTCCAATGATGAAAAATATTCAAAATAGAATTTCATGTCTGCATTGATGAACATCCTCCTTCTGTTTTAAGACAGCGAATACATTTGCCCAGAAACCGCACTAAAACTCTAGGAGATTCTGGAATATCCTTTGCTTCAAATAAGAAAAACTTTCTCTACAGTTCTGGCAGACGGTCTTCGATTATCTTTCTCGTGAACTTAATAGTTTGTAGCTTTAAGTTAGGCATTACTATCCATTTGTCAATTTGAGTAACATTGATTACCTTTATTTGTGGATTCTCTGCCTGAATTTCTTCCAGATCTTCTTTAAATCTTAACTGATGCTTGACAATGTTAATTTCCCCTAACAACCCGTGACAGTCGTTTTTTCCAATGTTCAATGAAGTTTTCTCTAAAAGGTCAAAAATTCCTTGACAGTCGTCATTCACTTCTCTGGTTATTTTCTTTTTTTCTGCAAGGTTTTCCTCCCACACCTTGAGTATTATATCACCTTTAATCTGCTCTGAAACAAATAGCTTTTGAATCTCTCAGACTTCCTCTTTTGTTGAAAAAGCCACTGCTTTTTGAAAGGTTGTTCCGGTTGCTTTCACTTCTCTCTCCTTCTAGAGAATGCTCTCCAAAGATTTACTTGCTCCCAGAAAGTAATTCTGAATAAACTCAAGCTTAAATAACACCCCTTGTTTCTCTTTTTCTATCTTTGTATATATTTCCAGTGCCTGAGCTTGGAAGATTTCGAGCTCTATCACTTGATTTTGAATGGAATTAATCTTATCTTGTATTTGTTTATTCATTTCCTCTTGCTGTAAGACCTGTGCTTGAGTGACCTATATTTTCTAATTTGCTTCCTCTAAGCTTGCTTTCAGTTTTTGAATCTCTTGAATGTCATTTAATATAGCTCGCTCTAGACCCTTTTTTATCTCCCAACTGATATTTCTTTCAGTCTCCTTTAATTGACCCTGTAGTTGAGCTGTCATCTGATCTTTCTGCTCCAACATAGTCGTCAAACTACCCACAGAGTATAAATTCGTCGATGCTAAAGCTCCCATTGTGCCCGCTATTTCTGTAGAAAATTCTCCCTCTTTAAGTTTTTGTCCATCTATAATGATCTTGTGCTTTTTAATCATCATATCTCCTCTTGGATGCATCTCCTGTTTCAGGATAGCCTTCCTCTTTTTACTGAAGAAGTAATCAGAGGAAGGAATCCCATCCCTAGAAATGGGCTCAAGGTCACTAACATATAGAGCTCCCTCTTGGGGATTTCCATAAATAGACTGCAATGGAGTCAAAGAAGTAATGGGACTTCCAAGTTCTGTCGATGGTGTTCCTCCTACTTTTTTGGGAAAACTCTTAGGGATTTCTGAGGGTGTTTCCAACTCCTTTCCTTTCCCTACCTCTGATTTTTCTGTCTGAGGAACTTTTGTTTCTTGTGAAGGAATTTCAATCCCCTTCATTTTTCCCTTTGTATTTGCTTTATCCTGTACATTTGTTTCAAAGAATGGGGGAGGCCCTTCCTGCTCTTGAGGAGGGGTCGTGGATTCACCCTACAAATTTTTTGGCAAACAACTTCACCTCTGACTTTGGAAGGACATGAAACTAGTCGGTAGGTCGGGTGATAAGACCCGTACCCTGTTCAATACCTCCTCATAAGTTTTAACCTCTTTGAATATATCATCATAAATATATTTTTCGTGTTCATAGTCTTTCATATTACAGTGCATCAAATGTCTGCTTACTAATTGATAATGGGCATGCTTTATGTGCTCAATATCTACCAGTTTTATTTCTTCTAGTGCTTCGGCTTCCACTTTAGAATGGCCTAGGTTTAGTAATGAAAATTTCCCGACATGCACAGGGAAGATTGGCCAGGATTTCTTTTGAGTTGCCTTTAGCTATATTCCAATACCACCTTTCACTATTTGATGTGCTACCTCCCTCAATACCAGTCTGTCCGGGATGAATTTTGGAAGTGTGTGAGGGGGAATTGAGCACCCATAAACTCTAATATAAGAGAAGTTTTCATCAACAAACCAGTCGGCTATTGCTTTGATCTGAGACTGGCTCAGAAATGCGAGGGGGTTCACAACCATAAAAAATCTTGTGCATTGGAATTACTATGAAATGACAAATTTCATAAAATGCATTCTTAGCATTTTCTTCCCATAGCATAGAGTGATACTTGTGAATGGGTTCGGGGAAGGTTATGTTCCAACTCCAATTCATCAGGGGAAAAGGAGTCACAAAGCAGATTGCGTCCATAATGTACATTGACATGTAAAAGGCCACTGGCTGACCTTTAGATTTTACAACTCTGTAATTTGAAACTTCTTGAGCTAGGTTATCAGACAAAATCTTACTCCAGTTAAAAGTGTATCCTTCTGAAGCTTCTTCTTAAAAGGGAACCCATTCTACAAGAAAATGGCAGGAATTCTTTTTCCCGAAAAGTCTACACAGCATAATGGCTGCATAGACCATGTACTCGTTCAAAGATGTTATGGCATAAACCCCATGAGTATCGCCCCTAAATTTTGATGGACATCTCCACCATTCTTTGATTAAATCGGGATAAGTTCGGTCTGCCTCAGTACACTCCTTCCTTTGAAATTCAGCTAAAAAATCGGCATTATAAATGTACTTAGGATTTGGTGAGAGTTTATACATTACTTGTATATGTTCTGTCCTGAATGAACTGACAACGACCCCTTGATAATTTAAAATGCTTCTTGTCGGGATACCAACCTTTTCCAAGGCCCAATTGATCATTTCATTGTACGCCATAAGCCGAGGGCGTGTTGTGATCTTATGAAGCTCTTATTCTTCTATATCCCGAAAGTGATTCTCGGAATCAGTAGGAGAATTCTTGATTTCGTAATCCAGGAATTCAGAGATTTTTGTCCAGGATTTAATTGAGTCGATGGCGTGCGGCATAGTGTCGGATATGATATCTCCTTCTGGGTTGCACATATCCTCTGTATCTTCACTCTTCTTCGGTGCTTTCTTTGGTGCCATGAATTTATGTTAGATGGAAAACCTGTCACAGAAAAGGAGTGTATGAGCTCGGTCGAATGCGTCTTACGCTTGATAATATGAAACAGAATATGTTGCGAAACACATACCTTTAAACTCTTTTTTAATTCATTTAACGATGAAGGTATTGATGCAGCTAACAAGAATTCAATAAATTGAATGCAGTGGATATTTACTAAGATACACATTAGTGTCACATATCATCAGTTACCCTTTATTAAAGTGGTTGTATTTTGGTGCTTTTGAATTCAAAATTCAGAAAATTTCATTCAATCGGAAACCGAAACGTGAACAAACCTAAAAAGTTTGATTGTCGTTAATCATGCTTCCAAAACAGAATTAATTTATACTAAACACAGATTAAGAGTCGAGACTTCGCGTTTCGGGATTTCGGGGATCATGTTGACAAGAGGTATGTTATCGCTGAATCCCAATTTCCGAAATTACGAAATCATGACAATTTTAAATTAGGACTTAACTTCATTTTAGTAAATTAATTAATCAGAATTAAACCCAAATTATGAGTCAGGACTTCGCATTTCAGGATTTCGAGGATCATGTTGACAAGAGGTATGTTATCGTTGAACCCTGTATCTCGAAATTGTGATACGACTAACATAGTCTTTAATAATTGGTAACTTCCATATTTTGGGAAATCGGGGATCAGGATTCCACGATTGGAAATGCATTAACATATGTTCTCAATAAACCTTAAATCCTAAAAAACTTCTAAAAGTTAGTCTTAACTTCTTTAGGGTTTAAGATTTTCGTGATTTAAAAAAAAAATAACTTTACCGAAAGCGCGTCGAGACTTTTATAACATTTTTGGTTTTGTGCCTTTTATTATTTAAAGAATAAAGCTTTTCAGGATTTCGGTACCGGCCTTTTGGAAATTATAGTGAGGGTTATGCTTCATGAAAAGTCGAAACTCGAAAAAGGAAGGTTTTAGTTTTGAAGATAAAAAAAATTAATATATGTTTCAACACCACACATGCTCCTCCTTGGTTGTCATTTTGTATTATTTATTTTTCATGGGTCCTATCAGTACCTTATGAGAGACATTTCATTTTCCTCGGGATCCCTGGGAGAGCATATAAAAGGTTAATGGTTGGATTTTATCTTTTTCTAGCTACAAGCCTATGGGCCTTTAGACCCTTCTTCCCATGAAATGAGGTACAAACCCCTCTTGGGTCAATACACCCGAAAATCCCAAATGGTAAGGAGATGAGGGAATGAAGTGTGGAAATTGATGAGTATGGTCAGGAATGGATCAATGAATCATCAAGAGGAACTCCCAATAGCAAACCTATCCCTAAGGGTGACCCACTTACTAGGGTGCAATGTCAACCACCAAAGTGAAAAAAGGCAAAGAGCATAATGTCCAAGAAAACATTACATAATCAAAAGCAGTTTAAAATGCAACAAACTCAAATGCCTCAAATATCGAAATGATACTCAGCATAATACGTGACTTGTACCTCATGTAGCAAGACCCAATGTCTTCCGGAATCATGTTGATGTGGTGGGTACCGTCGTGATGAACTTGGAACTGTGGCGGTGAGGTGGGTCTTTGTCTATGCGAGTGGACATTGTTGGTCATTTTTTCTCTTGGTACTCCACGTCTGCAACCTAAGGGCCTAGAGACATCATCTCCTTAGTTATTCCTAGGAGTTGGGGATAACATATGGCTCCTACTTTGGGACATGTATTCACCATAGAGTTCATGAGAATCGCATCATCTCTTGCTGGAATTTTTCCCACACTGAAACATAAGACCATAAAATCCAGGGTGGTTCTATCACCCTTCATCCATATATATCAAAACTCAAAATAACAACTAATCTAGAAAGAAAAAATTTCTTTTTTTTTTTCTAAAATTTCTAAAAGAGAAACATGCAAATCAATAATGCAAGTAGAGAAAATGAAAATCAAAGATGAAATGAAACTAAACTACCATGAGAAATCAAAATGAAAATGAAAGAAATCAAAATGACCTAACTACTTACCTAGGGCCCTGGGGCCCTAAATATCAGGGGATGGGTGATGTAAGGTGAAGTCATATAACCAGTGCAACCATATGTTCACCATTTCATCAAGGTATCTCCCCCTGTGCTTAATCATGCAATACAACAAGGATAATTTTAGCACAAAATAATCATGAGAATAAATAGATAGATAATCAACTATGGAATGAAACTCATGGAGATGGGTGGGAGGGAGGAAATCATGTTAGAGAGAATGGCCACAATCTTGATCAATCCATCTCTGAAGAGGGATACCCTGTGAGGAATATGGCTCATTTTCATCCATCTTTAGCACACCATTGTTGATCAAAGACTGAGAAGAGATGAGAGATCCAAAGAAAGCTCGATGATTCCTCATAAAACAAGAAAAGAGTTAAGGGACCATATTGTGTTTGGAGAAAGAAAGATGTTGCCTCTTCATCCGTGAATCATCGTATAAAGCTTCAAGATGAAAATACTTTATCTTTGTAGCGTGAGATTTTGACTGCTTTGGGATGGCCATGTCCTGGTTTTCATCTAAAATCAAGGACAAAAGTAGTTGAAAGGCTTCATACAATAAGTTTTCATCCCCAAAAGGATCTGCGTCGCAACTCCAAAGGGATGACCAAAAATTACCCTGAAAATGATGCTACAGGTCATCCTTGAATGGACGGAAAAAAATTGTAATCATATCATAATCAAGATTCCAAACATATGAATCACACACACATTGAGACCATTCCTCTGAAGATGATACCTCAACCCACTTTTCTTGGGAGCTACCCTCAATGTCGTAAATGGGATCTCTATAAAAACATAAGATGACCAAAATCCCATTTGTGTCTCCCAGTGTTGGTTGTGGAGCCTGATTATCTTCCTGATTCAGAGGTCCTTTCTTTCAGCCATGTTTATACCCCATTAAGTATTTACACCCCAAAAGTATGTACACTCTTCCATGCGGGGGAGTGCAGAGGGGGGTACCCCCTCTG
>SNQJ01S0003890.1:228818-252162 GCA_010110895.2 Picea sitchensis
GTGTCTCTCTTGTATTGTGTGTCTTATGTTTTTTGTTTCTACATTTGTTTTATTTTATTGCTTCGCGGTCTTGTTTTTCTAACACCTAGTCTGTATGAAAGTGTCTATATGCTCGTCAACCATATCCAAGGGTTCTTTCATAAGACCATCAGTGTGACTGAAAATGACCACTTCTTTGTCTTCGTGTTTAGGAAGAACAGAGATCAGGGCAGCTTGTACTGGATCTTCAAATTCTTCATTATTTAGACCATTTGATTCTTCAACTTCACATATAGGAGTAGAGTAAGGTTGTACAATCTCAACTTCATCAAGCAAGAGAAAAGATAAGGATGTCTCATGAGGCTTCTCATGATGTTGCACCTCATCAGAATTCTTCTTTCTCTTTATGGACATGCTCCTCCATTGCCTCTTCATCACAATAGGCTTGATCCTTAATACAGAGCACTTTATTTTCCCTTTTCCAAAAGGGTCTGTCGCATCCAAGGGCTCCTCTAACACTTCTTCACTTCCAAAGTCATGGAATAAAGTATCATAAATATATTTGAAAGGGTCACATCTCATCATGTTCTCTTCTTAATTTGCAGGAGGAACGGAGGTTTGGATGTCTTCATCAAAAGGAAGGGAATGTATAAGCACTTAATCTTCATCAAATGTCTTGTCTGGATATTCAACATGAGAAACTTCATCGGGATATTCTTGGTAACTTTATTCATATATCTGTCCTTCAAGCATTTCTTCATCCTCAAGGGCTATTTCTTCAGCATATTTTTGAAATAACTCTTTTACACGATTCATCATTTCCTCAGCAGCTTCATTGGAAGCCTTTTCCATTTCCATTTGTAAACGTGCCCTTCTCAAGGCATGGAAAGTTCTGGACGAGGGTTCATCCCATGGTGCCATAATTCTATTGACTAAAAAGACACCTCAATGGAATCGCCAAATGAGATCAAGGCTCATCAAAGGATGGAAAGGGGGAAGTAAGGAAATGTGGGTTATGGGAAGGTGGAGTCACCAGATGAGATTTAAGAGGAGCTCATCAAGGATGGAAGGGGAACGTCCTTTAAGTGGAGTTTCTAGGAAAGCTAGGGAAAGGCTTTGGGATAGCTTGACATAGTGTCATTAGGGATCAGAAGAGGATTCAAAATACTCCCCGACAATGGCACCAAAATGTTATCACACAAGTTGTAGATTGGGAAAAGCCCGACCTAAACCACAAGATGGAGACAACGAAGGGAACACCTACCAACTGTCACCTCTGATAGGTATTCATGTCACTTTAGAGGTGAAGTCAATACCTCAAGGGGGGAATCCCAGGGGGTTGGGGGAAATGAGATGGAAAGTGATACTTATGAGTGAATTCCCTATAGGTCAAGTTCCTATATGGAATAAGGCTTGGAAAAGAGTCTCAGTAGTGGTCAATGGTTTCCAATAATTTTGAGCACCTATGGATGATGATAGTACCTGCCCGAGACACAAGAAAAACCAATTATACAAGCTATATGTTAGGTGGAAGCACAAGAATTTAGCAATGAAGCAAGGTTGTAAGAAAAAATTACTGCAGAGATATTATTCAGCCTTATGGCTGTAGAAAACATGTTGTTACATCAGAAAAATCAGCCACCAAAACTTACCAAAAATCCATCGAAATGATGCACTAGGATTAGTAGATTATGCTAGAAAATTATTAGCAATTTTTTACGATTGATATGTGAGTTATCAGTAAGAAAAAGAAAGATTTGTTGAAGCCCTAATGGCTGTAGATTTTAATGAGTTGTATCTCTAATAATACCAAGACAATCAAAACGCCCTAGTGGCCTTGACAAGCTCTTACCATGCACGGAAGTTTCCAACTTTAACAAGATTAATATCTCACTAAATCACGTTTACGAAGGCAAACAATTTTTTTCTCCATTGAAAAACTTCATATTAGTGCCTTTAAAAAATGGGTGAATGGAGTCTTTAAAACACGATTTTGATCACCAAGATCCCTAGGGGTGTAAATCCTCTTACTCCCTAGGGAATGACAATCAAAAAAGGGTAAATATAGGAGGGTGTACACACTTGTACTTCTCCTAGCAACCCTTGCCAAAAATGACTTATAAACTTAGCAAATAATATGAAGCTTAATGGAGGGTGTATACAACATACTCCTCCTATGTTTTACCCCAACAATGACCAAGAATAAGCAAGAAAGAAATAACAAATGCAGATTTTCCTTACCAATTCCGAGAGAGAGAGAGAGAGAGAGAGAGAGAGAGAGAGAGAGAGAGAGATCAAACCCTAGTTCACCAAAAAAATCACCATCTAAGAGAAAGAACATAAGCCTTTAAGAGGGGTGCACTACCCTAGCTCAAGCATTCACCAAGAAATATCACCAAGAATCATTTTCATAAGAAATAGATACCTAAAATGCCCAAGAGGGCGCAAATTTTAGCCAATATGTCTTCTCACAATGAGAAAGCTATGTCCAAATTAAATAGTGTTGATCTCTATTTATACAAAATGTTCTAAAACATGTTTGTCCACAAAAATTAGGGTAAAACACAAGATAAGGGGTCAACATCCCTTACCTTTCCCCTTTACAAAATTAATATTATTTAATTCATATGTTGCACATAAGAGAAATTCTAAAAACAAGACGTCACCCCCTTTTTGGGCAATGTTTGGCACTTTTGGTCAAGTTGTTAAGTTGAGGAACGGAGTGTTAGGCCTCCAAAGGAAAATTGTCTTAAACAAAATCCTTTATTCCATGATCCATGGGACTCTTCCTCCAAAAGGTGCCAAAGTTCCATCAAAACATACATCACCACCACAACCTAGCCCCAGGGTGATGTCAAGCCCTCAAAAGGTGACGTTTTGGCCCTTTCAAGCAAGTCGTTTGGCATGTAGGGGATGGGTAAGTTCTTCCAAGGTGTCCTATAGGAATCCAAATGCATGTCATCATCATCTGAAGTGTGGTACATTGTCATCCAACTTGTGGGCTTAAAACCCCAAGGAAGCCCAAGCTAGGCTTGTTCTTCCAAAGATGTCCACCAACTAGGTCGTGTAAAGACAAAGAATACGTCATCCAAGAATATCAAATCAAATGCATCATAATAAGTAAATCAAATCAATAAAATATCCGTTTAAGCATGTACATCCAAACTACCCCATCAAAATAAACAATTGCTCAAAGACCCTATGTCATTTGCAAAGTTTAGGTATGGGAGGGTTGACAAAGAAACCTATTGGGTGAATTGTACCTCAAGTTTAGGAGTGTTTCCCAAGCATACCTTTCTCTAAGTCATGTGGATCAGGTGACATGGATGGGGGTAATACTTTTGGGCATGGGGTTCATGACATACAAGGGGTTGTAGTATCTCATTTATGGGTTCCTTTATAGAGGGTGTGGTGCACCTTCATTTTCAATGCAACCTTTTTCCAATCCCATTTATTGCCTTTTATTATTTTAGGATGTTTCCAAGTTGAAGCCAATGTGGGGATTCTACCTAAGCATGAAAAATAGTTCCCAACTTGACTCTACCCAGGTTACATAATGCTTCCCCAAATTGAAAATAAGTGTGGGGATTCTACCTAAGCATTAAAAACAGTGCCCACACATGCTCCTACTTGGTTGGCATTTTGTATTAGTTATTTTTCATGGGTCTCATCAATATATTACGAGAGAGATTCCATTGTCCTCAAGATCCATGGGTGAGCATCTAGAAGGTTAATGATTAGATTTTATCTTTTTTCAGCTACAAGCCTCTGGGCCTTCAGCCCCTTCTTCCCATTAAATGAGGGACAACCCCCTCTTGGGTCAGTATACCTAAAAATCCAAAAAGATAAGGAGATGAGGGAATGAAGTGTGGAAAGTGACAATTATGGTCGAGAATGGCACAATGACTCGTCAATAGGACCTCCCAGTAGTAATCATATACCTAAGGGTGACCCACTTACTAGGGTGCAATGTCAACCACGAAACTAAAACAAGGCAAAGAGCATAATGTCCAAGCAAACGTTACATAATCAAAAGCAGTTTAAAATGTGACAAACACAAATGACTCAAATATTGAAATGACACTCACCATAATACATGAATTTTACCTCATGGAGCAAGACCCAATGTCTTCTGGAAGCCATCTGATGTGGTGGATACCATCGTGATGAACCTGGAACTTTGGTTGTGAGGTGGGTCTCTGTCTGTGCAAGTGGACACTACTGATCAAGTTGTCTTTCGCTACTCCATGTATGCAACTTGAGGGCCTAGAGACATCATCTCCTTAGTTATCCCTAGGATTTTTGGATAACAAGGCATTTTTAACATAAATTAGAAAATGAGAAAACCCTAAACATCCAAAACCCTAACCTTGGGATATGAAACTCCAAAAGGTTTGTGGGCCCAAATGGGGAAAGTTGAGACGTCAACTTCCCGAGTGCATAAATTTTGCATACAAACGTCGTTTGGGGTGCTCTATACCTCGTCGGAAAGGTATAGCTAAGGAAAACACATTTTGTTTTTCCTAGCATTTGCCTTTGGCTACATGATAGGCACTACCGAGCCAAAAAAAACATCCTTTAGGGCCTCAAAATGGCCCTAGAAGTTTGGGACCCGAAAAACTATAGAAGACTGCCAAGATGGAAAAATTGTAATTTGAGCCAGTGGAATAGATGGGTGGCCACCAATGTCCACTTGGATAATTCCTCACCCCTTAGTAATCAATGGTATCCATTGCATCAAGTGCCTCCATCATATGGGGAAACTTCTGCTAAATCTTACTCTTGGTGAGCCACTTGCCTTGATGAAGAAATTTCCCTTCTTTGATGACCCGATAGAGTTGTATGGTTTGTTGGCGGGTGTCCTTTGTCTTGGTGTCCATGATCTGATCAATTGTCACATGTTCTATATATTCAAGATTGAGTTTTGTAGGGGCCAACTGCTCAACCACATCCAAAGTTTCCAGGAGAGGTGGAAAATATGGTCGAAGAAGTTCCACATTAAATATCGGGTGCAAGCCAAGGAAAGGAGGAATACTTAATTCAAAATAATTCTCACATGCATCCTTGGTGATGGTGTAAGGCCCGTATCAAAGTGGGTGTAGATTTTGATGGGGTCTTGTGAGGCACTCTTTTTGCAAATGAAACCATACCTTATATCCCACCTAAAATTTTTGTGGTACCCGATGTTGATTGTGGCACTGCTTGTACTTGGCATTGGCTTTCTACACAATATCAAGAAAATTGTTGTTGGATTTTCTGGATATGCTCAAAAAATTTGGCTTCTCGATCAACCTTGTTCTGAGCATGGGAGGACTCTTCTTGTGTGGATGCAATGTGCAGAGCTATGTCAATGGGGGCCAATGGTTGGAACCCCAAGCATACTTGAAAAGGGTTGTGACCAAAAGAGTTATGGAGGGATTTGTTGTAGTTATGTTGAACATAAGGAAGGATTTCATCCCATGTGCATGGATGTTTGGAATTATACATCCTCGAGATATGGACAATCATTTTGTTGACTACTTTTGTTTCGCCATGAGTCTGTGGGTGGAAGGAAGTCAATTTGGTCAGCTTGGTGTCCATCATTGACCATAGGTTGGACCCAAAGGTTATCAGGAAGCTACTGTCTCGATCAGAGATAATAGTTTTTGGGAGCCCAAAATGAACCCAAACATGTGTGAAGAAGATCTTGGTGGTGGCCTCGGTTGTGATGCTCTTCTTACAGGGTGCCAAAATTGTCATATTAGATAATCGATCAACAACCACAAAGACACAGTCATTACATGCTTGGTTGAAGGTAGATTGTACATGTAGTTCATGGAGATGATCTCCCAAGGCCTATCCAGAATAGGAAAAGGGGTGTATGGCCCCTGTTTCTTGATGTCGGGATTGGCAATGGCATTGGAAGTGCAGGATCTGATGTACTTGCAAACATCTTATCGAAGCTTCAGTCAATAAAAATGCTTTTGTAGTATTTCCACTGTCTTTTCTACACCAAAATTTCCTAATGCCCAGTTGTAATGAGCTTCCCAGATTATCTTTGCATGCTTGATTGAAGGAACACATAGGTGGCTTAGATGGAATAACAATCCATCCTAGAGATGAAATTCAGGAACTATTTTTTTATCACTTAATGTTCGATAGAAAGTAGAAAATACACAGTCATTATTGTATAATTGCGTCCATCCAGATGTCTCGTGTCCACAAAAGTTAAGAATTGTGGTTAGCACTGCCACTAGGGGTTGACTGAGGCAATTTTGTGACATGGTTGTTACTACCGTTCTTTTACTTGATATTCAAGTGGAATTGTTGGAGGTGGGTGGACCACTTTTGATGGTTGTCATTTTGTAACTTTCCTTGTGTCTGCATGAATTGTAGAGGCCTATGATCAATGTGGATGATCGTTTCCTTCCCCATAATGTAATGCTTCCACTATCGACATGTCTACAAAATGGAGTACATATCTTTTTCATAGGTGGGGTAGCTTCGAACAACATCAGATAGATTTTCACTGTGATAGGCTATTGGATTCCCATACTGAGTGAGGACTGCATCGATAGCATAATCTGAAGCATTTGTCTCAATCTCAAATGTTTGTTGTAGGTCTAGCAGAATGAAGACTAGTGTTGAGGAGAGGTGGAATTTCAAATCCTCGAATGCTTTCTGTTGGGGAGCGGACCACACAAACTTGGACTTCGTGTCACCCTTGGTCACTTGGCTTAGAGCCCAAGCAATATGAGAGAATCGCAACACAAACCGTCGATAGAAGCTGCGGAGCTTGGCCATTGTCTTTGAGGCTATCCAATCGTGAATGACTTGCATCTTGGTTGGATCCACATGTACACCATGCTCATCCACGATGTATCCCAAATATTGGATGCTATGCATGTCGAAGGAACACTTATCCAAATTTTCATATAACTTGTGTTGTCGCAGGATGCCCAATACCCACTGAATATGCTCCAAATGTTCCTCCCGAGTTTTTCTAAAGATGAGGATGACATCCAAATATACAACCACAAAGTAGTTTATGAATGGTCATAATATCTCATCCATCATCAGCATGAATGTGGTCAGAGAATTAGTCAAGCTGAAATGAATGACCAACCACTCAAAGAGGCCTTCTTTAGACTTGAAGATTGTCTTCCACACATTAGTTTGCTCAATCGGCACCTGGTGGTAGCCTGACTTCAAATAAATCTTACTAAAAAACTTGGCTCCCTTGAGATGATCCAAAAGATCATCAATTCAGGGAGTTGGTTATCGGTTCTTGACTGTGATCTTGTTCAAGGCTTTGTAATAAATACAAAGTCGATGTGTCATGTCCTTCTTCTATACTAGAAATATTGGGCTCCCGCAAGGTGAGGATATTGGTCTAATGTAACCCTTCAAAATTGGATTTTATATCTAGCTTTTGATTTCTTCATTATCCATAACATAATTCTTATATACAGGGTCATTAGGCAGAGGAGGATCAGGTGTCAAACCAATTGAGTGCTTTACCTGAGAGTGCACAGGAACCCCAGTAGGAGAGGCATATATGTCTTTGTACTCCTCTACTATTTTTTCCACCTGTTGTTGTTGGGCATAGAGACTTCATGTAGAGGTTTTGGAAGTTGCAGTGACATTTCATGCACCTTTTGATCGAACCATATAGAGGAAAAATATCTCGGTCTCAGAGACCACCTTTATGCACTACTTCGTGTAGATCAAAGAGACTGGAGTATTTGGGACTGCCTCTGGTACCCTATAGATTTGATCTCCCAAAGTAACAATGACACTACGGGGCCTAGATTCATAAAAAAACATGATGCTTCCACATACATGGTTATCCTATAAAAACATCACAAACTTCAAGGGGGGAAACATCACACAATACCTCGTCTTTGAAGGGTTTGATGTCGTAGTGCAGGTGACTTTGTTGGTCGACGCAGATGTCCCATCCCTAGATAAGCCAATAGATGGTGTATGGTTGAGGATGCAACAAATAAAACCAAGCATATGTTTCTTGATTATATTATTTCATGATGTAATGGTCGATGATATCCATGTGATAAGTCTCCATAAGGAATAATATAAGGTGTTACCCAACCTCAAAGGTTTTCTCTCATTCTTGTGTTCAATATTTTGGTGGATGATTTGAGTTTGTTTTTGAAGTTATAATTTTCAGATTTATTATGGAACATAAAAATTGGTATCAAAGCTCTTTATTTGGCCAAAGAAAGGAAGAAAATTTTGGTTCTTTTTGCAGATTTTTCAAGCAAAGAAAAGGAAGGTGGTGCACTTCAAACTCAATTCTAAAAATTTCTGAGAATAATTTGTAGATAAACAAATTGGATATTTTAATTTCTCTTGGAAAATACCCAGTTTAAAAAAAAATCATCTGAAACAGAGTCCGGGAAGTGAATTTATCATCATTTTAAATTCGACAAATTTTCATGGTTTTCTGGAAAAAGCCTTGCGATTTGCACGGTAAGTTATTTTTATAAACCCCAGTTTTTTTTTTAAGATTTCTTCCAAGAAAGATGAATTTTACTTGGGAAAAAAGGAAGTCAACGTTGAAAGAGGTTTGGACACATTAGGTAGATTTAAAATTACAAGATGATGCAATCATTCGGTGGAAATTGCTTAACTATAGCGAGATGATGGAACTCACCAATGAAGAATTTGAAAAATTATTATTAGACAGGTGGTCTCATGTTAAAAAAAAAGATACAGAGAACACCAAGGGTTTTTTTTCATGTGGCAACTCTATATTACGGGTTCATGGTTGTATTAAAAACTAAAAGGTCATTGTTTCTATTAAAATCTATTTACTAGCAAAATTTTATCAATGTTTTGTTGGTTAATAGATTGCATGTTCCTCCAAATAATATGCAAAGCATACAGGTTGAGGGTGAAAATATTCCATTTTATAATGATCTAAAGCTCACTATGGATAAATATGTGTTGCATTCTGATTTGTGTGCCATTAATATGAATGATGTGGATGTTATTCTTGAATATCATTGGATGGCCACAATTAGTACAATTGATATTAATGTGGAAAAGAAGTTTGTGAAACTTTGGTACAAGAAAGAGAAAATTACATAGGAGGATGTGTCTCTTAGTAAGAAAGAAGGGCCCACAAGGGCAAGCAAGGAAGTTATTGTAGAGTCTGAAGTTGAATTACAGGCCAAGTCTACAGTAGGACCTGAAGCATAGCCCCAAAAAGGACACAATCAATAAGCCAACGAGATTAGGTTTGAACCGATTGCTAAAGTTGTTATATATCACCATACACACCACATAGAGAAACAACAGCCATCAAGGCAGGAGCATAAGCATCAACACACTTTTTTATGGACCAACATGGCACCAGAAAGGACACAAATCAAGAGGTTTATGGAGGAATACCAGCACTATAGGACGATATCAATATAGAGAAACAATCACATGGCACCAAATGCGTGATAAGGATCAAGATCAGGGTGACTGGGTAGCAGTTAGACATCATGTTTATCTTCCATTAGGATGGATGGATGTTTATACTTGATACGAGTTGGCTACATTGCTTAGTTGGTCATATTGTATGGTTTCTTCTCATGTTTCGAGGATAAAACATGCAAAGGGGGATGGAATATAGTATACCTAGGGAGTTAATAGAGAGGTACCCAATGGGAGTGATAATAGATATATGACCATGTACATGTAATAGTGTGAACACAATAAAGGTGAGAAGGATTTCTAGAAGGTTCCACATACTAGAATATTCCTTCTCTAGAATGTTCCTAGGAGAGAGAGAATGTTATATAAAGAAGTGTAAACAATGTATATGAGCAATGAAGTGTATTGTTATTTTAACAAGCAAGTATTGCATGAGGAGTGCATTCCTTCCATAAGGAATAATATATGGTGTTACTCTACCTCAAGGGTTTTTTCTACATTCTTGTGTTGAATATTTGGTGAATGGTTTGGTTTATTCTTGTTGAGATGAATGGTTTCTCTTATGATATATTTCCATATTTATTGAGGAACATAACAGTTTGAGCCTTATTGTGGTGATACTTCCATTTATTTAGCATAGGGAGATCAAGATTACCATTGGTTTGTAGCTTACAAATGGTACACTAAGGATGAGAAGTAGAAGGTAACTAAGATTTGGGCATCCAAGTTGGCCAAAGTAGGATGCATCCCTAGGGTATTTGATTTCTAGGAAATATTTCAGTGGTGTTCTAGGCACTTTGACTCTAAGATTTGACTAGTAAATTTGAAGGAAATTGGCAAGGTCCATGTTCCACTTACTGCTTCTACATTTATAAATATGTTAAGGCTCCTAGGACTAACTAAGGTTTTCAAGGTACCTGAGGCTAATGACTTTTTAAATTCTCAAAACAACGATGTCCCTATTCTGAATAAATGGTTTAGCAACCAACTTATGAGAAAACCAGGGCATATCACATTGAAATTGAGTAGCTCATAGAATCGTACTGTGAGTTTGCATTGTTGTTTGTTTAAGTCATTGGCCAAGAAATGACCTCATAGGTATTGATATATTTTTTTCATGTCATATATTCTAGTTTGTATAAGGAGGTAATCTTTTATTGGGGTAAGCTTACATCAAATGATATTTCTAATCAGTTGTCAAACTTCCAGAAGACTAGGAGATTTTTTATGTCCTCTTATCTTGTTTATGCATTGTTTTTCCCCAAATTGCTTAAGAAAAATTCTATGAAAGGGGAGATTGATGTTAAAACCGAAGTAATTCAAAATTGGTACCCTTCATTATGGAGGCAGAAGGTTTTGCTCTATTTTTACAACATTCAAGATGCCTTTGTGGGGATATTTAGGCAAATGTTTCTTATTCAAGTACCTCACAATTTGATATTAGAAGCTCAAACCCCCCTTACAGTAAAGGGAGATTATTTCTATGAAAAAAAAATTACCTACATTCAACTTTATGGATTTAAAGGGAAACCTTACATTTTACCAAGATTTGTGTGCGATAGATTCTTTCTTATTCAATGTTTCCAACAATATCACAAGTGGCTAGTGTTCCTTGATGTGAAGAAAAGGAAATAGATTATCTCAATTCCTTTTGAATGCATTGGGAATACCAGGAGAAGCATTATTCATTTGTTCAAAATTGAAAAAGGTTTTCAAACATTTCAATTGAAGGAATTTATGGTCGTTTGAGGTTTTGATCCCGAAGGTATTTTTAAAACTCTTATGATAGAAGTCGAGTATGGTATGTGTTTTCCATGGCATGATCATTAGGCCGAAGGAACTGGTGAAATCAGGATGCCCATATGGAATTCAAGGGAGCAAGTACACCAAGCATTTTGACAATGTCTCAAGATGATTTGCATATCTTGATCAACTCTAACATGAAAGATAATAAAAGGTATTTCCAAGCAAAGGGAGTCCAACATATTGGTGTTGAGGTGTCTCCACTTGTGAATTCAAGTGGGAGGTTAGAAGTGGGAGGGTTCATTATGTGACATGAACAACTACGAATACTATTTCTTCTTCTGGGAAGGTTGCTTTAGTCGCTTCTCTTGGAGGAAAACATAATAATACATGTAGTATTGTTGGTGATGATGAGGAAAAAAACCCATTGAACCCCAAGATAGTGAAGGAACACGTTATTCCATCCATCCCAAAGAGGAAGAGGTCTATGAAGACAGATCATCTTTAAACTCCTGAAATGAATGAAAATGAAATGGAAGTAGATGTGATCTAGGTGGATATTAGTGGCCACCCACCACTTCCACTAACTCATCATGACTATCCATCTTGGTCGTCTTTCTTATGATTTTTGGGTCCTAAATTTTTGGGGTTGTTTTGAGGCCCTATGAAACATTTTTTTGGCCATTCAGGAGCCTGGGGTTTCCATGGCATGCAAAGGCCCTACCAATAATTGTACTTATCGATTATATGTTTCTAAAAAGCTACTAAACTCCCCAAATGGATATTGTATGCAAACATTGAGCCCCTAGGAAGTTGATGCATCAACTAGCCACCTCGGGGCTTGCAAATCTTTTAGCACTTCACCTCCTAGGGTTAGGGTTTTATACCTTAATGGTTTTTTTCTTTATGTTAAAAGGCCATTATTTCATCCCATTATATTATCTTTCTAGGAATGAGCATAGTTAAAATCTCTTTCTCTTCATAGATAAGCTACCACCATTCTAGTTAGTTTGTCTTATATAGTATTATGTTATTTTATTCATTCATCGAAGTTGGGTTTCACTGTATTTATATGTTCTATGTTATAGCATTGTTTTTATCTCATTTCATTCTCAATATAATATGTATCATAGAAATTTGCTCCTTTTTATTTCGCAGTGCATGTCCTTGATGAGGTTAGGGTATAAAGACTTAGGTCTCGGACTAGTTTCACTTGGGTACGACCACTCTTGTGGCCCAAGCAACCTCCCATGGCGAAAAAAAAGAGAGATGAAGGAGAATGATATCCTTTCAAAAAAATTCTCAAGGAGGCCCTCACATGACAATGGAATGAGATAATGGACAACTTCGTCCATATCCTTCAATGAATGTCGACGACAGGTGGGGCACCTTCAACAAGCAATCATTTTGAAGGTGCAACACCCTTCAAGGTACAAGTTAACTTTCATATCCCCTTATTTGAAGTCCAAATATATGCAGATACTTTAGAGAAATGGTTGAATCTTTTAGCATGATATTGCTCTGTTCAAAACTTTTCTGACACTAAAAAGATCACCTTCGCTCTCCTTTAAATCCCTCCACCATGTCAAATATTGGTGAGAATGTTACTGGGAGAGACATAATGAATAAAATTATATGGAATTCAAGACAAGACCCACTTGGGTGACCTTTGTTGATTCCCTCAAGGAGGAGTTCTACCCTATTGGAAACTATGATGACCATTACATGAGATGGATGAATTTGCATTAGGAAAGAGACCAGACAGTGTCAGAGTACACTAACATCTTCCCTACCTTACACTCAAAAATGGGTATCAGAGACTCAAAGTGACACGTGGTTCTAAAGTACCACAGTGGCCTACACATGTACATATAAATAAATATGGATTTTTTGGACATCTCCTCACTTGGAACTTATTATTGATGTGTCGTCAAAATTGAGCAAAAATTTAAGCAGTGGAATAAGAGACAGTTCAAGTTTGAAAATACGCAACATCAAAAGCATGGAAAAAGTGGCCTTAACTCATAGAACAAGGGACAGTGCAAGGAAGGCCAACCTCAAGACATCCATTCCAAAACCATAACCCTAGGACGTGAAGCACCAAAAGGTTTATGAGCCCTAAGATGGCTATTTGGTGTGTCAACTTGATAGGCATGCAACTTTTGCATACAACCTATGTTTGGGTCGTTTAGTATTTCATTTGAAATATCTAATCGAGAAGTAAAATTACTGGAAAGGTCTCAGTATGTAATGGAAACCTCAAGCCCCCAACCTCCTAAGGTCAGGGTTTTTCACCTTTAGGGTTCTTGCTTTATGTTAAAAGGCAATTATTATGGCCCATTGTATTATCTTTTTTGTGAATGAGGATAGTCGACGTCTCTTTCTCTTCAAAAATAATCTACCACCATTCTAGCCATTTTGTGTTCTATAATATTTTTCTATTTTATTCATTAATAGAATTTGGGTTTCATTGTGTTTATGTGTTCTCTGTTATACTTTTGTTTGTATCTCATTTCGTTCTCAATATAATCCATATCAATATGACCAAGTATATATACTTGTTGTTTGGGCCACTACACAATTGGGAAATGATAGCTTGATTGAGAAGGATGGTTTTCAATCTACTACCCACTTTTGAAGATAACTCTATTACTTTGCATCATGTTGAGTTTGATCCCTAGTCTAAGAAACTCCATATTGGAAATGTTAAGGTTGGAGGAAAGATGATGTTGGAGAAGAACAATACTATGTTGGATGTTAAGATTCTTGGGACCTATGGGGCACTAAACATACCCACAAGGGATATGTTGTGGTATTCTATGAACAAGCAACAATGGGAGAATATAGACTTGAAGAGGAGGATAGCATAACTTGAAGTGACTTTGAACCTTGAACCATTGTTTACATAGGCATTTACCATTCAAGCACCTGAAGAGCATTTAGAAGATACTCTTGGGAAAATAGTTAATAGAAGAAAAGATCGGGAATTTTTGCAAGGTATTAGGAAGACAATCACATGTAATATTGAAGAAAGAGTGAATTTCTTGTCTGAGCTTTGGGAATTTCCGAATAAACCTTCCTCTCCACTCGCATTATGTCTCTAAGTGAATCTTTTTGTCATGAGTTGCAAAATTATTATTATTTATGTAAAAAATATGTTGAGACTTTTATTCAAATGATAACTGACATGAACCAACATAAATGGAAAAAGGAAAACCTCCCTGTAAACAAGAGATTGAAACAAATATGATTTGGTTGGGACAGTCATATTGACACCCTCTAGCAACTAATTGACACATGTGATGAGATTGGGGAAAGAAGAAGTAGGGTTTTCTTTAGAGTTGTTGATACTATTAAAAATAAGAGGCACCATATATTTTAATTGAAGACAAAGTAATTACAAGGGAAGAATTTGAAGAGAAACTAAAAACTGCTAAATCTTCTTTGGTTATAAAATTTGAAGGGTTAACATGTTATCCTAAGAAGGAATGAAGATGCCTTAATGCCCTTCTCATTGAAAATATGGAAAATGATTCTTTGGTTGGAGGATAGCAAGTGGAATTAGGTGAAATATAGAATGAAATATTTTCATCGATAATGAAAGAGTAAATTATTGTGGGTCCCCTTAGAGAATATATCAAAGTTTGGGTTGACGTGGTGGTTGAAGTAGCATCTAAAGTCTCCCAAGAATTGTTGAAGTATTTACAGTTATTGGATGATTTGACAGAAATTATTTATACGGTACAGAACAAAAGGAAAAGGACCCTTGGCAATTATTGCCCCACAATTATGTAAGCTACAAGATCTCGAGATTTCTCTTTCTTTTATTTCCTCCTAGAATCATAGGCTCATTTAGTCTTTGTAAGTTTTTTCCACTAAGACTGACTTGTGACTTCTCTCTCTTATTTTCTTCTTTCGTGATCTTTGTTTCCAAAGTCTACAGGATCCGCATCCCTGTTATTGAGGGAACATGCATTTATTTCATTGTTTATCTAGGTCTTTATACTTATAAAAGAGACTTTCATGGAAAACATTGTTCTTGACTTATAAACAAAATAGTTTGGATTAATTGTGTTTTAAAATCTCCATGGAAAGCTACTTAATGGTCGTATTATATTTTATCATTTCTTGACTCTTTGTGGGAGATCAAAATGTTGAGTATATAACCATTTTCATCTTTATGATATCAATGATAAATCATTTAAACCTTTCCATTATACTAATGTTACCTTTGTGATTTCCTTAGGAATGTACTATCTTGAGTTGATCTCTATCTTACTATATTGTGGTGGCTCATTTGTTCGGGGGTTGAGTTAAAAATTATATTACCATTTGTTCCTTCCCAATTTTAAGTTGTTCATGATTTCCTAGATGGTATTAGGTAGGTGAATGTTGTTAAAAATAAAATATAGTTGTAATACGACCATCAACTTTTATTCAATACTTTGGGGGTTTGGCTTTTTAGCATTCCCCATTGTATAAAAAATAATAAATAGAACATTAGCTATTGATAAAGAGGAGTACCACCTCTCTAAAAATGAAGCGGGTTCTCTTTGAATTTCTTATGGATTCCCCTCAATGTGGAGCCTTTCTTGAAAGGAAAACATCTAAACACTTCTTTGAAGTGTTGGGAATATTTCTCCCCATGCAATTTTATTAACAAAGCTAAAACATAAATGTAGGGTTCCCATAAGTTTGTAGAAGGATAATTGATATTGTCCCAAGAATTGATTTTTTTCCTTCTACTCACCATTTTTTCAATATCATATGATAATCCTTCTCTCTAGAAATTCCTCCACCCATTGTGTTGTCATGTAAACTTTGGGGGTATAGAACTTATAGTACTTCTCCAACTTACCAAGTTGGAAGGAGGAAATCTATCTTCCATGTTCATTTACCACTATTCTATCATCAATGTTGACATGATCAATCCACTTAAATATCTCAATGCATGGGAGGATAATAGTTGTTGCATTTGCATCATGTAGATGGAATGCTCAAATATTTGGTTCCACATCATTGTCAAGTCCTTCAACTTCAACCGATTCAAGTGGTGTTTCTATGGGGGGGTAATTTTCTTCCCTAAATGTTCAAAACAAATCTCCCCATTTAATATAAGGATTCATCCCATCATAACTTAAGGTATCGGGATAAATAGATCTCTTAGGTACTTTTGGATCTCTTAGTAAGATCTCTTAGGTATTTCCATTAATGTGATCTTTCAAATTTTCATCTAGGGGAGAAACGTTCATTGTAAGCTTCGAAATGTTACAAAATGAAAACCATCTGATACACTATTGGATGGTTTAAAAAATGTGAATTAAAAATTGGCTTGAGGAATTTTCAGATAAGTCCAACAATTTCATTTCAAATGATTTGGCAATTATCCAATAGACTATTGGAGGTGCTCACATGTCGATAAATTTGTGACTAATTCTGTGAATGATCATGGTTTTCAATTATTTGTGAAAGTGATGATGTTCTAACACATTATCAAACATGTTTCAAAATGAAAAATTCAAAGGCTTTTGGGAGTACTCTGATAAACTATAAGACAAGCTCAAAAATTGTAAACTAAAAATGATCCAATGAACCATCAAACACATTCAAATTTATTGAACTTTGAAATACATCCAATGCATTATCGAGAGCATATAAAAATATGAAATTTGAATGATTTTTTGAGTGATATTTGCATAGTCTTGGTGGAGATATCTACATTTCCCCGTAATAGATTAAACTTCCTTTCCCATTCCTTCTTCTTAAAATTTGTTTAATAATTTATGGATGGGGGAAGAAATGGATCTTTTCAAATAGGTGGGGATGATACATGTTTCAAGAATTGATTAGAAAATCTTGAGAGATAAATACATCCCCTTACAGGTATTTAATGCGGTATATATGGATTATTACCTTTCTTAGGCTCAGCTAATGTATTAATATGAGTGAAAGGAACCCTTCAGATAAATAGCTCATTGCCTCCAACTTGAGTTTCAAATCTTTTAGAGAGTCAATCACTTGGAGGGATCTAAGAACCACCACTAATTTGGGTAATTTGGAAATCTATAGAATTTATAATTGCATCATGTCTCCTCTAGATAATAATTGAATAGCACATGGAGAGTTTACAAGGCTTACTAGGTGCACTATGATTTTGAGAATTAAAAGACAACATCATATAGCAAATGTAAACTTCAAAATCATAAAATTGATTTTAAGCCATATTTTTTAAAATTACAAACCGAACAAAAAGAAACAAATTTAGAACCAAGCAAAAAAATCCTAACTGAATAAAAGAAAACAAATTTTAGAACCAAGCAAATCCTAACTCATGGAAAAAAAAAAACAAATCAAATAGAAAGGAGTTAAAATCAAAATTAAAATACAAATTGTAAACTACTAGGAAAAAAAAAGTTAACTACCACAAGGGAAATTAACTAAAGTAACCTTTCAAGATTTGGCCATTGATAGCAAGAAGATCCAACTCCCCCTCTAGGTTTCACAATATGTATGTTCCAAGGACAACTTTTTTAGCCACTTGAAATGGGCCAAACCATAGCTAATGGAATTTTGTGTGTCTACCCTTAGGTTCATTCAATTTTATTACATTTAAAAATAATATCTCCCACCTGAAAGCCTTTATCACCTTATGTATGCTTGTCAAAACAATTTTTAACAATCTACTAATGAGCAAAGAATTTCTTATTGGATTTCTATCTTTCTTCCCCCAATCTCACAAGAGTATCAATTTGATTTTGAAGGGTTGAGGAACTCTACCCCGAGAAGAGTGAGACAGTTGAAGAGAAGGTAAGAAAATGTTAGAAGGCAAGATGGCTTCCTTACCATACACTAGGAAAAAAGGAGATGCCCCTAGAGAAACCATGGGGATAACTTGATCTTCCCATAAAGCATCGGGTAAATCATTCTACCGGTTCCTATGGTTTTCAACAATGTTTTCTTTAGAATACAAATTAAGTTCTTATTGGTGAATTTAGCTACACCACTACATTGTGGATAATAATTTGCTAGAAACTTAGAATAATTACCTTTTCTAAAGAAAATTCAATAATTTAATGAGGAGAAATATGAAGCATTGTCAAAAACTAACACTCAAGGAATACCAAACTTGCTAATTATATGTTGTTCCAAAAATTGAATCACAACATATTCATTCACCTTGGTTAGAGGTGTTAAAATATTTGATGTGCTCGTTTTTCCATAGACAATATCTCAATATTGTCACCCAAACATAGGCACGCAGCCACCCCGAGCACCATAACCTTGATAGATAGAATAATTTTGGAAGTAGTACTATACCCAACTAATAACAAAGAGATAGTGTATCTCTCTCTCTCCAAGAATAGCACACCAAACAGAGAGTCCATAAACCAGAAACCAAGACCAAAAACTCAGTTGCAATAGCTGCAACTGCACTCCTTCTCCAAACTTGTGCACCAATTAACTTGTGTGAGTTGTGAGTGAGTGAATGGCCAAATGAGCTCAATCTCCCTCTATTTATAGTGCTCTTGGTCACCTATACAGGTTAACTTCTTCTTTTATAGGCTAATACTTAATTGTTAATTATTTTATTGAGCCGACATGTCTTCTAGGATTTCTACACATCTGTTAAGGGTTTCTCTAGCATCTGAAGCATTCTAATCTAGTCAAAGGTTACACATGGAGGTTAATACCTCCCACAGCTACCGTAACATCAACACTCCCTCCTAGATATGGAGGTATTAATGGTATCAACACATCCATCCATCTTCACATGGTATGGGCAAGACTCACATAGTCTTGTAGACCATTTTACAGGTAGCATTATCATAGCCACACAGGCTATCTCATGATCATGTAGATCAACTCATGAGAAACATCACCACTATCAATATCATCTGATAGAATCAACTACATAATCTCTTGAGGCCATACTCCATCTGATTAATCGAGCATGATGTTGAAGAAGCCACTTACTCAATAGAGTGATGCAAGGACCATTCTTCTATTCCAGACATATGTCTTAGAAGAATAGTTTTCCCAATAGATGTTGAAACCCCACAATGGGATACAAGTACCATTCTTATAATCTGAACCTATGTCCTAAAGAAATGTTAGTCCTCCCAAATGTTGAAATCCATGACATGGGCTACAAATACCATTCCTATAGAGATCAATCTCTACCCATATGCCTTAGAAAGTATCGGTCTTGTATCAACCACCCTAATCGGGACGTCATGTCCTTAGGAGGAAGATTATTCAACCTGATCAGGCCAATAACTATGCCTCATAAGAATATCAATCTTGAACCATTTTCCTAATTGGGCGACAATCTATGCCTTAGGAAAATACCAGTCCATGATATGTCAGCAATCTGTCAACATGGACCATTCTCCATAGGGAGAATGCATGTCCACCAACAATTTATTCTTCCTAGACCATTCTCCACTTGGATAATGTCTATCCATCAGCACATTGACTATCCATCTAGCTGGAAATCATCTCCAACACTAGTGGTAGTCTCCATGGAAATCAGATAGTAGCATACAACTGCTATAATTCCATCCAGTAGAACACAATTGTGTCTATCCATAGTAGTACACAACTACTTCCCAATGGTACACAACCACTCCTAGTAGCACACGTCTACTAACCAATGACACACGGTCACTATCAGTGGAACACATCCACCACAGTAGCATACAGCTATTGTCCAAAGACATATCGTCTCCACAACAATCAAATCATATCATCGGATATAATCTTGCATCAACAATGTCATCAGTTGCATCACCTTTAATCCATACTAGCATAATGTGAATGCATCATATCTAAGTTGTATTGGCATGATATGGAGTATCATCTACATCATCTCTAAGTTGTAATTGCATGACATAACTAGCATGATGCCAATGCATCATATCTAAGTTGTATGCCACCTCTAAGTTGTACTCGCAAGATGTGGATCAGTGCCTCACTGTGTCATCTCTAAGTTGTATGATCATCTCTAAGTCATACTAGCATTACATATCTAGCATGATGTCAATACATCATATCTAAGTTGTATGCCACCTCTAAGTTGTACTCGCATGATCATATCTAGCATGACATCAGCCCCCTACATCATCTCTAATTTGTATGGTCATCTCTAAGCCATACTAGCATGACATATCTAGCATGATGTCAATGCATCATCTCTAAGTTGTATTTCATATCTAATTTATACTCACATGGACATATCTAGCATGATGTGGCTCACCAACATCATCTCTAAGTTGTACTAGCATGAACATAACTAGCATGATGAAAGCATCATCTCTAAGTTGTATGTCCATCTCTACTTTTCACTGGCACGATGCTCCTCGGGCCATTGTATCAACAAATCCAACCATTTGTATCATATATGAGTTGTACTAGCATGATGCAAGCATCATCTCTAAGTTGTATGATCATCTCCAAATTATACTAGCATGATACATATCCACAGCTCACTTACATTCCATGATGCCACATATCAGTGCTCCCTCCCAACCGAGGAAGTCATCTCCTCCCTTTCAGCTAAGGGAGCAATCTCCATGAGCCCCAGCTTGTCCCTCAAGTATGAAAACTTTATCTTGGACAAAGCCTTCATCAAAATATCTTCAGTTTGCTCATTAGTGGAGATATATTGGAGAACCACTTCTCCCCTCTAGACTATAGTACTTGATCTCAACGTGCTTTGACCTATCATGGAACACCGGGTTCTCTGAGAGCTTCACACATATCTGGTTATAACATTATATCACAATCAAATCCAACACCTGATCAAACAGTCCAGAAACTAGCTTACGGAGACACACTACTTCCGTACAAGCATCACAAGCTGCAATATACTCTACTTATGCAGTGTTGAGTGTAACATACTTTTGTTTTCTACTAGTCCATGATATCATAGCAGATCCCATATTGAAACACATACCAAAAGTACTCTTTCTGACATCTGCACTCCCTGCCCAATCTGAATCATTAAATCCATGTAGTTGTACATCACTGTTTGAGGTATATATCAAACCATAAGTTATCGTCCCATGAAGATATCTCAATATATTCTTTGCAGTTATCCAATGTTCATATATGGGTTCCATCTAGAACTGGCTCAACATGTTCACAGCAATGCAAATGTTTAGCCTAGTATTCACCAAATACATCAAGGAGACAATCAACTATTGGTGCAGGGACAAGTCTACCGGATCAGAATCAGAGTCTCTAAACTTCCTCAAATCTGTTATCATGGGAGTTTCCATGGATTTGCAATCGATCATCCCAAACTTTTGAAGAATCTATACAACATACTTTTGTTTCCACAAGAATATTTCACCATGCTTCTGATGTGCTTCTATTCATGAGACCAATATCTTTCATATCAAATTATGAGGATAGATCTTTCTTAACACTGAATAGTGATAGGCTCTGCACCAAGCTCTTGGAGCTTGCTTGATTCCATACGAGGTCTTCTTTAATCTGAATACATGGGTTTCTCTCTAGTGTACCTCAAAACCTTAAGGTTTCTTTATATATACCTCTTCATCAATTACTCCATTGAGAACGACAGTCTTTACATCCATCGGATGTAAACTCCAACCCATGGATGTTGCCAGACATATGATGGCTCTAGTAGAGGTTTATCTGGCGACTGGAGAAACCATCTCATCATAGTCTTCTCCCTCCTTCTGGAAAAACCCTTTAGCCATAAATATTACCTTGTATTTATCGATACTTTCATTCACTGCATGCTTTATCGTATAAACTCATGTAGGCACAATTTCCCATACATAATTTTCCATGATGGTTTGATATTCTTCCATCATAGCCTCCTTCCATTCTTTCTTCTTGACTGCTTCATCAAAGGTGGAAGGCTTTGTAACTGGAATATGGTTTTGACTTCTTTCTTTCTCTGAAATTTCTATATGGAGCACCATAATTCTTTGCATCTTGAATTATCTCAAGAGCCCAAGTTGGTCTTGCCTTCTTGGTCTTATCTTGGTGTGGGTCTTTAGATATCTATTGTTAGGATATTTAGACACTTGGGAGTTAGTTAAGATCTACTTGGTCTATTGTGTCGTTAGGTAAATGTGTGTTTTCTAGTGTGTTTCTTTAGTATCCATTAGTATGCACTTGTAGTTAGGAAATCGGACGGTCACGATATGTTTCCGACATAGAGTGATCTGATGGTTCATACTCTCCTCGATTTTAACAGCCATTGATCTATGGATTAACAACCAATTGGTCCATGATCTATATTAAAAGAGCATGGAGGGTCATTTTCCAATGATCGATTGTGAGAAACTCTCTTGTAAAATCTCTTTGTAATCTTTTTATTTGCATTAATAAACTGCTCCAAGTGGTCGTGTTGGTTGGGGCCATGGATGTTTCCCCGTAGGGGTTTTACCATATGAAAACATCAGTGTGTTGATATTTGATATGTTTATGTGAGTGGTTATTGAAGGTGTTCGTTCTCTGTTGGAATACCTGTGTTGTCGAACATGGTATCAGAGCCTATTTGAAGACCCTCTCTTGTTGTAGATTGAGATTGTGAAGCTGAGTTGCCTCATCTCCATTTTCTGTCATTTTTGTACATTTATGGGCTAAGAGGAATGTTCCATTGCTTCCGAAGCACTCATTTCATTCAAGAACACTTTTCGTTTCACTCGAAAAGGTTCCCGTTTTCCCAAGATACGGCCATTACAGTCAGATCCGGAGGTATAAAGTTTGAATACGCATTTTTTTTAATTTTTTGCAAAGAAGTATTTTGGTTTTATTTTGGTTTTGTATTTTTTATTTCTAGATTGCTACTCTTTTAGATCTGCGTATTCTTTTTTCCCCGCGCCATGTGTGATCTCAACAAATCAGAAACAAATAGGAAAAGGTGCATCTTCCGGGTAAGCTAACCAAGATCTAACCCTTGTTGTCATCGAGAAGCAAAAAAAAATTCTTGTGTGAAAAGAGTTTTTTTTGCAACAATAACAACAACCCCAATCCTCCTTCTAAACATTACAATATGTTTTGCTAGATCATTTGGTTAAAATTTGCCTTATTAAGTAAGAGGCCTTGAGTTCAAGTCTCTCTTTTGTTACTTTTTTTGAAAAAATTCATGCTAAAATTGTAAAGTGTATTTCACTTCAAGTATAAAAGTGAATCACTATAAGTAGCTTTAATATTTTAT
>SNQJ01S0003890.1:259551-271926 GCA_010110895.2 Picea sitchensis
GATCTATTTGGTCTATTGTGTCGTTAGGTAAAAGTGTGTTTTCTAGTGTGTTTCTTTAGTATACATTAGTATGCACTTGTAGTTATGAAATCTGACGGTCACGATATGTTTCTGACATAGAGTGATCTGACGGTTCATACTCTCCTCGATCTTAACGGCCATTGATCTGTGGCTTAACACCCGATTGGTCCATGATCTCTATTTAAAGAGCATGGAGGGTCATTTGTCGATGATCTATTGTGAGAAACTCTCTTGTAAAATATCTATGTAATCTTTTTCTTTGCATTAATAAACTGCTCCAAGTGGTCGCATTGGTTGGGGTCGTGGATGTTTCCCCGTAGGGGTTTTACCACCTGAAAACATCAGTGTGTTGATCTTTGATTTGGTTATGTGAGTGGTTACTGAAGGTGTTCATCCTCTGTTGGAATACATGTGTTGTCGAACATATGTGGTTATGTCATGTCTAATGCAACATTCTTACCTCTCTCTGCATCTGCAATCCTGGGATCTAAAGGATATTTATCATGAACCTCATCTCGGTTCTAGCTTCTTTAGCCCATAGATGCATTGGCAAGTCTTGATCATGGATCGTGGCTTTTATTGCTTCCATAATTGAATAGTTATTTATTTATTCCACACCATTATGTTGAGGATTGTAGGAAGTGATGATCTCCCTCCTAATCCCATCCTCTCTGCAAAATGTCTTGATATCATTTAAGGTGTACTTCCCTCCATTATTAGACCTCAATATCTTAACTTATTTTCAAATAAGATTTCCACGAGTGCTTGAATTTCTCAAACTTACTAAATACTTTTCCCTTTTGCTTCCAAGAAAAAACTGCATGTTTTATATGAGAACTCATCAATAAATGAAACATATTGTACATACCCATTTAGTGAGAGGGTTTACATGCATCTGAGTGAAGGATGTCCAAAAATCCTTTTGATTTCCAAGCTTCCTTTATAATTGATACTTGGTGAGACCATATGTTTCACCATTGATGAAGTCATGTGCTCCATGCCTGCAACTATCACTGTAGCTCTATTCCTAGAGATATCAACTGTGACCTCCCTGGAATAAGAACAATAACAAGGAAAATAGCAGACAAGATTCTTCAACACTCTTCCAGTGTTGTGATCAATCATTATTTCATAGTAAGTTGTTTGTAACAAACGAATATATCTCCATGGTAGCCTTCATGGAATCTTGAAAGATAACATGCTCGAGACAAGAAAAATAAAAACATTTCTAGTATATCAACATTTTCATAACATATCTATGGTAACAAGAATGAATAACAATTCCATGGTGATCATCATAGTATGACCAAGGTGACCTACCCGAGAGCAAACAAGAAATATCTCTCTAGAGGAGATGTTAGTTCATCGTGCAAACATGTACAATAAGCATCTATATCAAGGGTATTCATATGCAATCAAATATTCATTTCACTTAGCAATAATAGAACCTTTCAAAGACTGTTTTTACAATTTGTAATGTAGAAACTATCACGCTTGATATATGCAAATTGGAAGCTTAACAATTTAATCAAACCTGGAACCTGAAGCCTCAACTGCTATGGAGGGTGCACTTGTTCCTATGAATGCACTGAAGCCAAGATTACAGCTTGGAAAAGGTCTCTAGTAATTTCCCTACAAACACACTCATGTTTTGCTAGATGATATAACTTGGATAGCATATACAAGTGCATACCTTTGAAATCTTGTAGCATCCTCAAGCTTGTCTTCCAATCTGAAACTAGATACCATCTTGACAAGAAGAGATTAGAAACTGAATCAAAAGATTCAATGATTAGAACAAGCTAGAAACTCTAAAATTTCAAGTTTGACCACAAAATCAATTTGACTAGAAGTCAACTTTTGACTTTGACTTTGACGAGTCAACCTTTGACTTTTACCAATCAAACTTTGACTTTTACCAAAAATTCAAACCTGATGTTTTTGCTAGTTGAGGGTACCAAGAGGTGCGCTAGGCTAAGGCGCACTAGGATGTTAAGGAATTGAGACAAACGCTTCACCAGAAGTGCCCAAACACAAGGGTTAGGGTTTGTTGCAGTTGCAGTTGCAACTACACAATCAAAAACCATGGTTGCAGTTGTAACTAGTGCCACAAAGAGATTAAAAAGGAATTTTCACACTACCTTCCAGTGGTTAGATTGTCTTGAAGGTGGTGTGGGCCCATAAGCTGTTAAAATATTTGATGTGCTCATTTTTCCATAGACAATATCTCAATATTTTCACTCAACCATAGGCACGCAGTCACCCCCGAGTACCGTAACCTTGACAAATAGAATAATTTTGGAAGCAGTACCAGACCCAAGATATAACCAAGAGATAGTGTATCTCTCTCTCTCCAAGAATAGCGCACCAAATAGAGAATCCATAAACCAAAAACCCAGTTTCATTAGTTGCAGTTGCACTCCTTCTCCAAAATTGTGCACCACTTAACTTGTGTGATATGTGCGTGAGTGAATGACCAAATGAGCTCAAGCACCCTCTATTTATAGTGCTCTTGGTCACCTATATAGCCTAACTTCTTCTTTTAAAGGCTAATACTTAATTATTATTTATTTTATTGAGTCGACATGTCTTCTAGGGTTTTTACACATATGTTTAGGGTTTCTCTAGCTTCTGGAACATTCTAATCTAGTCAGAAGTTACACATGGTGGTTAATACCTCCCGAAGCTACTGTAACATCAACAAGAGGCACTGCTTTGGCCCATCTAGTAAAATAATATATGGAAATTAAAATATATTTGTGCTACTTTAAAGAGTTGGGATTGATTTCTCCAATGATGTACAATCCCCATTGTTCAAAAGGTATGTCAATTGTCACAGGCTATAGTGGTATGGCTGCCTTCTTTTCTTTCTTGGAATTAAATTGACAAGTTTTTCACTTTCAAACATAAGAGTGTGTATCATTGAATAGGTTGGGCCAATGGTATCCAACTCTTACTATTTTATGTGTTGTTGTTTTCCTAGCAAAGTTTCTACCAATAGGTTTGTCATGTAAATATTTCAAAACTCTACGAACATCTTCATTTTATAAACATCTAGAAGCATGTTGTCAAATTAATTTTAGAAAAGGATGGCATTAATAAGTTGGTATTGAGCAGATTTGAGTTTAACATCTCATTTTCTCTTTGAATCTAAATAGTTGATACTGGATCCATATTACAAATAATGTTTTAAATCAACATACCATAAAACTCTATTTGTTGGTATATATATAATATCATTAGCATATACACAAATTTCATTGTCCCAACCTTCCTCTTCCAAATAACCTGGACCTAAGATTCAGTTGCTAACTTATAAATTCCTTGGCTCTGAACTATGGTAGTTCACTTAAATTTTATATCATACTCTTGAATGGTACTAGTCATCCAATTTCCTCTCCTTTTGCCAAGTTGATTTTTTACAAATAGTGATCCAATAGCCATTCAAATGAGGTACAATAACCTTCATGTGGATTTCTAAGTTGTAAGGTTTAAACTGTTTGATATCCTTGAATATAGTGTATGCTTGTTTTTCAATAGATAAACAGTTCAACTTAGTACCTTGGAGACTTTTTCTTATGAAAAAAGTAGAGTATCCATGTTATCGGACTAATCGGTAAGTGCGGACACTAACAAATCTCCCTAGATCCACCTGGATCTAGAACAAAACAGCACAGGACATGACTATTTCCCTAAGTTATGACCATTGAATTAGCTAGTAGGAAGGGACAAGTGACATACCTTTGTATCACTTCCTAGGATCTCTGTTGCTCCCGCTTCGCTCCGACGCTCTCGTGAGGTCAATACCAAGACAACACAAACCAACCAAAGTGAAGATAGAAAAATGAATTCAATCGTCAACTTATGTGTATGATCAAGGAATTACACAATAAAGTAAGAATGACTTTATGGGAAAGGGACATGCCACTGTATCATATTAATCGAAAGTAGAATATACAACCTGATCGCCTTGATGTCGTAAGCTTCCTTTCGGTGGCTCTTGGTTCCAACACACACACTTGCTTGCTTCTTGTATGAAGAAGATCCAATTCCTCTTGATAGACTTGCTAGAGTCTCCAAGCTCCTGTTCAAGCTAGGTCCTTCACACAATTCTTTCACCAATTCTCCAATGAATCTTGCTTAACCTTTTTCGTGAGAATTCCATCAATATATAGGAGAGAATGAGATGGTTACTTGGATAAGAATGATCCCACAATATCAGGGAAACCAGTAAAAAGATAACCATTCGAATGCCAACCCATCCTCTAGAATATTCCCTTCTAGAAACATCGAGACTTCATCTTTTGCCAAGATTGAGAACAAGTTCGCACCCTAGCTATGTAGTACAGTGAGAGAAATTTGCACCCTAGCTGAAGGAAGCCTGCGAGAATGGGTCATTCTCGCACCCTAGGATATAAGCAACCTGCGAACTCTCTTCAAAAATATGTTTTCTGGGAAGAGATGAATCTCACTTTTCTCGGGAGAAAGTTCTTATTACGAGCCTGAATACACCATCATTAATACACCATCAAGATGACCAAAATCATGGGTAACAGAATGCCCCCCAAAGTATGAGGCTGGAATCAGTGACATCCGAAATACTTTGAAAACTGCGTGTGTGTGTATGTCGGAAACCAGGAGCACACCTAATCGGAAACCTGCGAACAACCAAGCATCTGCAGAATATCATACTAGTTCTTAGGTAGGCATTCCCATACTCAGATCACAGACGGATGACATTATAAGCATAGGTCATGGCCACCAATCATACATTGTGGATCCATGTCGTCAAAATATAGCATAGCCACCAGGAATACAATGTGGATCTATGCAAGAAAATTCAAACTAAGACGACATAGCCACGAGACATACAAAGTGGATCTATGTGTCGCAAATTATACATATTCCATCGCAACCTACACAAAGAGATGAGATCCAGGGTCTTGAATCGTCGTCTGAAAGTATGAATCTAACCATGTGATTACATGTGTTGAATTCGAACATGGTAGAAGCCACTTGATTATCGGTCATTGATGAAACCGTTAACAAGTGCGAGGGAAATCACCATTAATGTCAATGACTCCTGAGGTACACTAGTACAATCCACCGAGTGTGAATGAATGAGTTGAGGTCGAACATCCGACGGAATCTTTCGATCAGGGGTCAATGATGTAAACCCACTGTCAAAAGCGAGGAAACCTGCCATTGAGGCATGCAAGTTCCAAGGTACCAAAGAATTTTTAAGTCTTGTTTCCGGATAATGAGTTGAAGTCGACGGAACAAAACTCATCACAGGAGGGCCTTGATGTATCCCCCATCAATGACATGAAATGAGTAACAGATTTTGAAGGTGAAACAGAGTGTGATATAAGTTGGACTGGACACAAGGAAGACCGACACGGAGAGAATGGACAACTGCAAATGGCCGACTCAATAGAGATTTCAGATGAACTTCTCTTGAACATATGAATGACACGACCAATGATTTGGCAGCATTGACTCAGAGATGATGCAGGGTATGACCTTGTAGCAAATTGAATGAGAGACAAATGGATTTCCCAAACCGGCTTCAAATAATGAATAGGGGGGTGTCATGTTCAATAGCGACACTTACTGCCAATTAATACGAATACGAGAACACATCCCTTTCCCAAATTTCCCCCCACCATTTCTAGTGAGTACCTCTTTATTTTTACGCAAGCTTGAGGAGGATAACATATGCTTGTTGATATAATCTCATCCTTCGGATGAGTCCTTCAGAGTATGTTTAACGAACCCTAGGAAGGAGTGGTTCGGTCCCATTGCGGGTATGTCGATGTTTGTTTAACGAGTCCAAAGATAGAAAACTCGAAGGTTTTTCATGATTATAGAGTCTGGAAAAACACTTAAAAGAGAACTCTCTCAGTTCATTTTTCATAAAATAGTCTGATGAGACCAAAAGAGAGATAAATTATCACCCAACAGACGCTTTCTTCAAATACTTTAACGAGCGTGAAAATAGCAAGGTCGCTCGGCAATCTTTACATGTTTAGAGAGTCTGAAAAGAAATTAAAGACGACTCCAGGGGGGTTCCTTTTTCGTATAACCTTGTTGAGCCCGAAAAAGTGATAAAAGTGTGCTCGATCATGTTCTCATGTATTTTCGAGCGTGAGAACGGACAAAGACCAAGCTCGAGGATTTGTACAAAAACCATAAAAAACAATCAAAACATGCGATGAAGAAGAAAAATGTCTGCATCCCTGTGCATGAACATCGAAGTCATTACGCCTGCAAAAGTTGTACTCAAAAGGGCATTAGGCAATAGGTTTTAATAAATAAACAATTTATAAAATCCAAACAAATGGTAAAAGTAAATATAAAAGAGGTAAAAGTCCTTTTTACCATAACCATTTTGACTTCACCAATATTTGAGTCCAAAACCTCTCTTTTGCCCTTGAAATTCGGTGTTTGATTGCGGGAGTTATGAGCATCCATTCGACGAACCGTATGCGGCAGTGAGGTAGGCTCTTTGTCCTCTACCTTTTCGTGGTTTAATTTTTCATTTTCATTGGCAAAAAACACAGTTTTGAGTTTGTTTTAGGGGTTATTTTTGCACTCAACCATTCTCATTGGCCGGCCACACGGGACCTGCGAGAATGCCTCATTCTCACAGGTGAGCCCAAAGGCGCCTGCGATAACCTCGCACTGTGCCTAAAGGGCACCTGCGAGAACCGCAAAGTGTAAAAAAAATTTAAAGTTTTGCTCAATGAAAATATACCAAGTGTTGAATAGAGTTACTAATCTTCTTTTTATGCTTCTTGTGCAGGTATTTGGCCATCACCATGGTTCTGGAATGGCGTGAAAGAGAGCACGAAGAAGATGATTCCATTTCCGGAAATCATCTAGCCACCGTTGCCACTTTACGAGACTATGGCCTTCTGAAATTCTTTCATATCCCGGGTATGAGGGCCCAACTCAGGTTATTGAAGTACCTTGTGCATATGTGGGATCCCGACCAACAAGTATTCCATGTAGGGGTCCACACATTGTCCTTAGATATTGAGGACATTTACTTCTTGACAGGACTGTAATGGCATGGGTACCACGTGATTCTGACTGGTAGCAGAGGTGGTGGGTTGCCCATGAGTGAGTACTGTCGCTTGCACTGTGTTCCAGAGGCAGAGAGGAGCAAAGGGAAAGTAGCTATTTAGGGAGTGCGGGATTTCACCCTCCGCACTATTTTTTTCACCATTTATCGTATGGTTGGGAGCGCTGCTCCTCACATGGCTCTCCAGAGCTACTTTCAGTATGCCATGGAATGTACTGAGCCTCAGGTTTTTAACTGGGCAGACGCAGTGCTTCGTAGCATGAAGAGGCAGTTGACCAAATGCAGGTGAGGCAACCTGAAGCAATTCGGGTACGGGTCTTTGTTGGTGTCCTTCTTCCTTGAGAGGGTTCCCTTGCTAAGACTGCAGGTTGAGAGGGATTTACCGGCTCCAACAGATCCAAGAATGCTGAGGTGGTGTCATCTCATGGCCCGGCATGTAGCTGGACCAATTATCAAGTATAATGATGTCTTCTTCGATTGGTTGCGACCACAGATGTTGATGGTCGATGATTATGCTTATGTCGGGTTGGAATTTCGAGGAGATCCAGACTTGATCCTGCCCGAGGGTGCTCAGTGGGGGGATCTTGGTAAGAAGTACACATTTTTCTTTTTTAAGTGTTTTTGTGAATTTTATCATAAGCAAATGTTTTTTATATGTTCGTCCAAGGTCTAAAAACAAAATTCTTTTTTATGAGACAGACGTGGGGCCTTACCGACCTCCTGGTACTTCTCCTATTCAGTGACGAGGAGAGGTGGCTCTCGTTCCACGATGGGAAGCCGAGGATTATGAAGTGGTGGAACAAAACCTAGAGGGTTTGACAGCAGACATTCCGGACATGCCCCTCGAGAGGTTCCACGACGTTATCAGCGTCATACAGTAGGAGTGTCAGAGTCCATTGGCAGACTGCTTCGTAGGGTTGCCCGAGCAGTCGTGTGTTACCGTGAACGTCATCCATGATGTCACTTTGTAGAAGCTATAAGCTTTAGATTTTGAAATTTTGGTCCTTGGACAGAACTTTTTTGTAAAAACTCTTTTGATCGTTATATATACATATGGTTTCTACCAGTTTATCTTGTGTTGTGTGAAAATTGATGTGATTGATTTATAAATGACCCAAATGTCTATCTAATACATAGTTAGCTAATGCATCAGTTAATGTATTTAGACGTCTAGGAATATGTTGATATTCAATATAATCAAAATAACGTTCCAAGAGGTGAATTCGCAAATACACCGGTAACAAAGTAGGACTTTGAATAGTATAGACATTACTTAACTGTAGTACTACGAGCTGCGAATCGAGTCATACAACCAAATGACGGATTTCGAGCGAGATAGCATCAATCAACAATTCGATAATAGCGCTATACTCTGCAATATTGTTGGTCACGCGGCCGAGGCACACACCTCGTAAGGAGACAAGTTCGTTTGTAGGGGCATAAATTGCCCATGCAGTGGAAGCAAGGTTCTGAGTACTACGGCTAGCGCCATCAGCAAAGCCAATGTAGGGTAGCGAAGACTCCGACATCTGGAAATAAAACACAACGTCACATAAGGGCAGAGACCAGATAACGACAAAAGCAAGCTACAGTAACACACAAGAAGTATGATACAATAAAAATACAGGTACTTGTGCACAGGTGATCTTATGCATAGTACTTCTTCAAGTACAACCCATTTTTGGGTTCACTTAAAGGGATACCATCATAATCTACTAACTCATAAGCCCCCTTTTCCAAAACTCGTCTAACAATATAAGGACCTCACCACATGGCTTTGAATTTTCCAGCTCCTAGCATATCTCGATCTTGTTCATAGAGGAAAACGAGATCTCCTTTGGAGAAAATGAGAGGCTTGACATGTTTGTCGTATTGGGCCTTGACACATTTTTTTTGAGCTTCTATGACTAGGGTAGCATTGCATCGAGTTTCGTCTAATCGCATAAGATACAATAGACATTCTTCCTCAGCAGAAGTGTTTGGTAGGAGTTCAACGGCTAGTTTTAAAGAGGGTATCTCGCATTCAATCGGGAGAATGGCTTCCAAACCATAGACTAACCGGAACAATGTAAACCCAATAGCGGACTTGACGGATGTCCGGTAAGCCCACAAAGTCGAAAACAACATTGTGTGCCAACTGGTTTTGTGAATCCCTATCATTCGTCGGAGCATAGTTATGAGAACTTTGTTAATTGCTTCGACATGGCCGTTGGCTTGTGGGTAATAGGGCATTGAGTTTTCATGGCGAAGACCCAACTTTTCAGTAAGTTCGGACATCATGAAGTTTTGAAAGTGGCTACCATGATCAGTGACGATAGCCTGGGGAACACCAAAACGAGCTATGATGTGATTAAAAATTAATAATGTTGCGGTCTTTCCAGTGTTGTCAAATGTCAGCATCGCCTCGGCCCATTTCATAAAGTAATCTACGGCTAGAATAATGTATCCATGCCCCCCGGCCGAGTGGGGGTGACATGTCATGAAATCAATGCCCCATTTCGCAAAGGGACCAATAGAGCCCACAGGGTGAAGAGGAGCGGGATTTCACTGTATCTTATGATGATAGGTCTGGCAAGCATGGCATTTTTGGATGGCGATTATGCAGTCGTTAAATAAAGAAGGCCAAAAATACCCTGCTCGTAAGATCTTCTAGGCAGTAGCATAACCAGACATATGACCACCACAGGATCCATAATGGCAGTCATTCAGAGATTTCTCGGCTTCGTCGAATGTTAGGCAGCGTCAAAAAACTGAGTCAATCCCCCGACGATAAAGAGTATCCCCGAGGATAATATATTGACGGGCTTGGTAGCGTATTCGACGTCGGTCAGTACTAGACAAAGTTGGCCGAAAAGTCTGGGTTTGGAGATATATGATGATATCTCCATACCAAAGATCATCAAAGCTGATGAGGAAAAGTGATTCATCGGGTAATGAATCAGTTGCTACATTTTCCGTTTCAGAATAGGGAAATTCGCATATCAACTCAGCAAACACTAAGGACTTCTTGGACTTGGCTCGTTCGAATTCTAAGTCAAACTCCTGGAGTATCATGATCCATTTGGAGTATTTTTCCCCTAGCAATTGACGTGTGAGAATGTGTTGCATAGGGTTGCAGTTAGAAATCACTGTAGTCTTCCGCGAGAGGATATAGTGCCGGAAGCGTTGGACGGCTTGGACGGCTGCCAAGGCCAGTTTTTCGACATGTAAATACTTGGTTTCGGTAGGTGTTAGACTTCGACTCAAGTAATAGATAACATGTTCGTCGTTAAAATCATTCTCTTGGATGAGAACCATACCAATGGTGTAATCCGAGGCGGCAAGGTAGAGGAAATAATCGCGATTGTAATCAGGGGGAAAGAGAAGCGGAGCATGTGTTAGGGACAATTTCAAAGCTTCAAAAGTGTTGTTTGCGATGGTGTCCCATACGAACTCAGACCCATTTTTTAGGAGCCGTGTAAAGCCACGAGTTATCTCGGCATAATTTGGAATAAAACGACGAAGAAAGTTTGCTTTCCCCTACAAACTTTGTAACTGGCGAAGTGTAGAAGGAGGAGGGAGATTAAGGATCGCCTCAACCTTTAAAGGATCTACCCTGATCCCTTGACGCGAAACAATAAAGCCTAGAAGTCGGTCAGATTCCACACAGAAAACACACTTGTGAGGATTCAAACGTATACGGTAAAACCGACTGCGGACAAAAATGGCTCAGAGGTGGGTTGGATGATCGACTCGGCGCATTGAGTGAGCAGGTGAATCGTCCAGATATGGTTGCACGATGTGCTTGATATCATGGAAGGCATAAGACATAGCGCGTTGAAAAGTTGCGCCAGCGTTCTTGAGACCGAATGGGAGTTTCCGATAGGCAAAAGTGCCCCAAGGACAAATAAAAGCAGTCTTATGTTGATCCTCGGGAACAATGTTGATTTGATTATACCCAGAGAAACCATCCATTAGAGAGAAGATTTCACTTCCGGCGCAATCGTCGACAATCTGATCGATGAAGGGGGTAGGAAAGTTGTCTTCGGGACAAGCTTTGTTGATATACCTATAATCAACACATACATGGATTGTGCCTTATTTCTTGTCAATCGGGACAAGATTGGAAACCCAAGCAGTGAGGGCCACCGGGTAAATAAAGTCGGCTTTTATAAGTTTCTCGACTTCGAGCTTGATAGCAACTGCTTTACGTGGGTGAACTGGACGAAGGCATTGCCGGACGGGTTTAGCGTCGGGGTATGTCTTGATCTCATGTATTACAATGTCGGGTTCGATACCCAGCATTTCTTCGTAGCTCCAGGTGAAGATGTCACGAAACTCTTTGAAAAGGGACGTGTAGGTGACGATTTCATCAGGGGAACATGAAGCTCTGATATGCACATTTTCAACGATTCTGAGTTTGATGGATATGTCGAGGGGAATATTGGGCGAGATATTGCTTAAGTTCCCTTCAGAAAACACATCGTGTGTGGACTTGGGAATGGTTGAGATGACAACAACGATCGGCGGGGTCGAGATCCGTTGGTAGTTCTCGATGGTATGTTGCTCCAGAAAGAGGATGGAATGATGATATACATCATCCCAAGGGGTGTCCTCCATGACAGACATGATCATCGCGTCTATGGGAAAAATGACATGGAAAGGATCTAGAGATAACTCACCGAGAGAGGGGGTAGCAGGGGTTACCGATTGAATGGCATGATAGGTAGATTCGACCAGACTTAACGGCATTTTTTCGCCGTATCGAAGATTATCTCCAGGGTCAGGTACTATCCATGGGTCATGAGATGCAGGAGGTCCGTGAATCAAGGTGGAGATCATGTTGATTGAAGCAATGGACGAGCATGGAACATCGGGCGATGGAATGGGGAAAGTACCCATTAACGAAGAGTATTTGAGAAGGCCTACGCCGACGTTCTCATAACCCGATGGGGTTTTAGCGATGAATGGTATGTTGCCAGTATGGGTATCCGAGTTAAAGAAGGCTAATTGGTCGATGGTAACTACCTTCCCTTGATGTGGGAAACGTACCACATGAAAAAGGGTCACACAACTGCGCGCATGGAATCGATCCAGTTGCGGCCAAGCAGAAGATTGTAATCAAGAGGAGCGTCAAAGACTTCCACTTTGATTTGGATCGTGTTTCCTTCTAGTGTGATTGGCAACGAAGGAAGGACACCGTAGGGTTTAAAACCGGAGCCATTGAAGGCTTTGAGAGTGCTCTGGGATTCATTCAAAGAGGGAGAGCCAATGGCTTTCCAACAAGT
>SNQJ01S0003890.1:281884-294603 GCA_010110895.2 Picea sitchensis
ATGTCGTTGTATCATATTAATCGAAAGTAGAAGATACAACCTGATCGCCTTGATGTCGTAAGCTTCCTTTCGGTGGCTCTTGGTTCCAACACACACACTTGCTTGATTCTTGTATGAAGAAGATCCAATTCCTCTTGATAGACTTGCAAGAGTCTTCAAGCTCATGTTCAAGCTAGGTCCTTCACACAATTCCTTCACCAATTCTCCAATTAACCTTGCTTAACCTTTTCCATGAGAATCCCATCAATATATAGGAGAGGATGAGNCGAATGCCAACCCATCCTCTAGAAGATTCCCTTCTAGAAACATCGAGACTTCATCTTTTTCCAAGCTTGAGAACAAGTTCGCACCCTATCTATGTAGTACAGTGCAAGAAGTTTGCACCCTAGCTGAAGGCAGCCTGCGAGAATGGATCATTCTCGCACCCTAGGATATAAGCAACCTGCGAACTCTCTTCAAAAATATGTTTTCTGAGAAGAGATGAATGTCACTTTTCTCGGGAGAAAGTTCTTATTAGGAGCCTGAATACACCATCATCAATACACCATCAAGATGACCAAAATCATGGGTAACAATCCATCTTTCTTATCATCCCTTTCCGTGGGCACAATGGCCATGGAATGATCTAATATTTATTCAAGGAAGCATCCTTTTGATTCAATGCTAAGATGCTTTTTTATTTCATGTAACAAGTACCCATATTCAGTGTTTTAGGTTTTTAGGTTGATAACTTCATACCTCATGGTGGACATATTGGTTTTAACATTAGCATATTTCTTAAATTTATCTTGCAAGTCAAATAGTTTTTCTAGCATGAGGACAATCTTAAGGATTTTATTAGACATTAGATTCCCCATCCCTTCCTGGCAATCTTGTAAAGCATTCAAATGTTCCTCATCATCTATGACAGCATCCTGAAATGTGCCCCCATTGGTCAAATTTTGAATTATTCGTTGATCATCATTGAAAACCATCTAATTGGTGACATTTTTTGGTATTGAAGGTATGAAAATCAATTTAATAGAAAATTAATTAGCTATAAATCGTCTAATGGGGAAAGTCGAGAGGAAACATTTGATAAGGAATCATAAATTGCGTTCTCAACTCAATGAGTAGTTATAATATCAAAAGATTTGAACTTGCTACCTAGATTCCATACCTCTAACCGATAATTATTCAAGTGAGGTGAGTGATAATGTATGATATTTTTACCTGCCTCGCTATAATTTCAAAATCACCAAAATCTTTAATACATTTCACATTTAAATCAATGTCTTTATAAAGGATTGCACTAAATCATCGCATTCATTTGTGTTGTTGGTGCATTCAAATTCAAGTCTACGGGAAATGAAAGTGCACTTTCAATTAAGGTCAATCAATAACCATCCTGCCCCGGCGCCTTCCTATAACTTGGAGCAACCAAAATACAAAATCCAAATGTTAGCTTCTATATCTAAGTTATAAGTTCTAACATTGTCTATATTGTCTATATTACAGCTAGAAATGTTTGTATGGGTGTAATGAAGGAGCTAAGACTATTTTTTAGACTCAAAGGGTGAATTTTCAATTGTGTAATTTTGGAAATCAGTTTCCAAAACATAATTCCCTGAGGTAGACAGTGAAAAGGCCATATGTTCATTGGGGATCTTCCAAATCTATGATTATATTTTTCATATACTTCTCTCGATCAATCAAGAGTTGATTTGGTTGGCCTTTCCATGGTAACTAGAGGTGAAACTAATCTAAGGAAAATTAACCCTGCAACTTTTGCAACCAATCTCCGCTCAACAATCAACCATAAGATTTTGGAATTTCTACAACAATTATATAAATGATTTGATGAAATTTAGGATTTGAAGCTACTTGAATCATCACATATTTTAATTCACCATTAACCTTAAAATTCGATCTATCAAGTTGAATAGTATGGGTTGTACACTTAGTAAGGGTAGAATTGAGTCTTTTACAGACAAAATATGGAATTAAATTTGATGAATCTCCTAAATCCACTAGACAATTTTGTGCTTTATTATTAAAAATTTAGAATATCATAAACAGGGCCTGTATTTTTTTTTCCATTGATAGATGCATTAAAAATTAATTTTTGTTTCATATTAAATTTATATTTTGCATCATAATTAGCAAGTGTTTTCTGTTGTGAGTCATTGTGTCCATACAAGGCATGTTGGCACAGGGGTAGACCCAGGGTTCAATGCTACAACAGCACACCAACAAAACCCTAACTACCGACCCTTTCGGTAACACCTACGAAGCAGATGAAGTCTCACCCGAGGTAGAGGCAGGGGTGGTTGCAGGACTCGGGTGTATGTAACCTTAGCTGGGACATAGAGATGTGATTACAATACTTATTAGAGCACTTAGCACCGTCAGTTTGTTACTATTTAACCAATATGTACTTCACGGATAAAACAGAGCATTGCAGCATTCACCCAGATCTAACGTATTCAAGCACTTAGCATAAAGGAATGGATCAGATCTAGAAGATTCAAGCACTAAGCACATTCACCTATATCATATCTGACATCCAGATTCATCCTAAGCACAAATCATAAACAAATCTATCTATCTATCTATATCAAACACTTAGAAAATAACACATAAATACATCAGAACATGGCATAGAGCATAATAACATAGTATTTATGTGGTTCACCCCCACCCTAGGGATACGTCCACCAACTCTTCTTCTTTATTAACTTCAATCAGTTGTATACATGCACAAAGCCACAAAGACCCTACTCTGCATAGGACAGGAGATCTATGCAGCTCACTAGATCCTCCTTGATTGTGTTACAACACCAAGCCCTTCACAGTCTCTTACAATGACTTGCACTTATCTCTGCAAGTCTCACACAATATGCACGAAGCCTTACAATTCTTGATCACATAGATCCAACTCTTAGCACTTATCCAACTTGCACACTACTTCTTACATTTCCTAGCCTTCTATTTATGCATACAAAATAGGCCTAATCATGGGTAAACCCATGGGCCGACATCCCATACCCATTACATATTCCCAAATCCCAAAAAGGGGTCGAAATCCCACGATCTCTGCTCCGTCTTCGACATGTTGTCGAAGTCCCAAAATAGGTCAACATGACTAAGAATCTCCCAAAACTTGGTCAAGGGGCAACAGGCCCCCAACACTCACTTGTGACTCGTCCCGAGTCACTCTGGTCTGACTAGCTCTGCTTCGAAGGCCTCAAGATTGGCTCACGCTGCTTTGACTTGTTGTTGTGTTACGGCCTCATGTTCAGTGAATTATTGGATATCTGCATCATTGATAGGTCCCTCTAGATGTTGTTCAACTATAGTGACAACCTGCTCTAGCTCTGCTCCTTGGCCTTCTGCTTCTATAAACAATTGATAGGCCTTGTCTTGTATGGGTTGGAGTTTCTCAGTTACCTCCATAACTCTGCTCTGGATAGTATGGATTTGTTGTTGTGCAGTGCGTTTCTCTTGGGAGCACTTCATTCTTTCCACAGTTGACAAGGACTTCAACTACACCTGTATCTTTTCGACTTGATACTTCGCCTCTTGGAGTTGCGACTCCAGTTCCTTTAGTTTCGGGTTCTCCGTTAGTTGTTCATAGGTCTGGGCACTGCGATCAGTAAGTTGCTTGCATTCTAGGGTAAGAGCCTTTAGCCTTGCAACTGTGCTCCGAGCGGTTGCTTCTCTTTGGTCTCTTACATCTTGTGGGGTCTCAGGTACATTGCGTAGCTCCAAATCTGCTATGCATTATTGTAGTTGTTGGATGGCTTCTGCGAGATGGTTCACCTCCTGTTCAGCGAATTCTTGGATAACTGCATCATTGATAGGTCCCTCTATACGTCGTTCAGCTATAGTAACAACCTGCTCTAGCTCTGCTCCTTGGCCTTCTACTTCTGTAAACAATTGATAGGCCTTGTCTTGTACAGGTTGTATTTTCTCAGTTACCTCCATAACTCTGCTCTGGATAGTATGGATTTGTTGTTGTGCAGTGCGTTTATCTTGGGAGCGCTTCATTCTTTCCACAGCTGACAGGGACTTCAACTACGCCTGTATCTTTTCAGCTTGATACTTCGCCTCTTGGAGTTGTGACTCCAGTGCCTTCAGTTCCAGGTTCTCCATTAGTTGTTCATAGGTCTGGGCACTGTGATCGGTAAGTTGCTTGCATTCTAGGGTAAGAGCCTTTATCCTTTCAACTATGCTTTGGGCGGTTGCTTCTCTTTGGTATCTTACATATTGTGGGGTCTAAGGTACAGTGTGTAGCTCCAAATCTGCTATGCATTGTTGTAGCTATTGGATGGCTTCTGCGAGCTGGTTCACCTTCTGTGCAACTCGGTCTTCTGCCTTTATTTCTACGACTGTCATAGAGTGAAGTGCTCTGTTGACCGCTCCTTTTACCTTGAGTTGTTATGTGAGCAACTATTCCTTTTCTTGTTGTAGTTGTGCTTTTTCTTCATAAAACTTCGCTTGGAGAGAATGCTTTTCCTGTTCTGCAGAACTGCGTTGCTCTACGAGTACTCCTTGTACTTGTGTCAAAGCCTGGGTGGCTTGTGTTTTTTCGTCCTATTCTCGTCGAAGGCGAGCTTCAATTGTATCGGTTAGGCGGTGGAGTTGAGTTGGCTCATCTCCCAATTCTGGTTCTTCAGGCAAAGTGGGGACTACGCAGCTGGACTGTAGGGCCTGTTGTACCCCTTGGAGTTCAGTCTCAATTCGATCATACATCTCCTCTTGCTTTGCATATTGTTTCTCTGCTATTTCTAGCGAAGCATCTTGAAGGGATGCTATGAGGAAGACAAAGTCATCGGAGGTTAGAACAGTCTCCATCTTGTTCATGGTGGCCTTCGCTTTATTCCAGGAGGAAGGTTTTGGAGGTGAACCTTTCCTCTTTTTCAGGGGATCAACCTCGTCTCCCTGCTTCTGTTTGAATTCGTTGTCATTCAACTCTTCGCCATCACCTCCTTGCTCTGGTGATATGGAAGCAGTCTTCACGGATGCATTCTCTATCTCTTGGACCTCTTCGATCTTCTTTTTTCTGCTAGGTCTGGGTGTATCCTGTGTTATTTTTGGGTTGTTGATGCTAGATATCTCTGCAGGGTCTGCTGGAATAAGGAGGTCCTCCGACCAGTCCTTTATGATCTCTTCCAAGTCCTCCTTCGTCAACTTGTAATAGGACTGAAGTTGTTGCTTGTTTTCGTCGGTTTGCGTTGTGATGTAAATAAAATGTTGATCTGTGTTGAACTTCATCAAAGGTCTGAACCGATGTAGAGTGTTCGGAGTCATGCGAGGCTCGGACTATATGGCTATCTCCAGCTGATTGTAGTAGGTATGAAAAACAACATTTGACTGCCACTGTTTATTCATGTCGCTTGAGTACCACAGTGTACTAAACTTCGCAGACAGTGGTTCAAAAGGCTCGATGTCCAGGGAGGTCGTACCTTCTGACATATCCTAGGCAATAAAATATATAAGGATCAAGATCCATCTGAAATGAAATTTGTATCCTTGATCCTATGCTTCTTTATAGTCGAGTTCCAACCGGTTCACCAGGTACTTCACCCAATTCATCTAAAGGCCTTCCGCGCACTTTCCTGCGAGGTCAACTACAAAATCGGTGACTTGGGTGGGTCGGTTCTTTCGCACAAACTTCCCTGCAATTAACTAATAGGCAAGGTGCATTGTGCCACTCTAGATAGAAGCTACCTTGTAGCCTCGCGTTCCCTTCTCGACATCGCCATAAATGTCCTTGATCTTCTGTGCTAGAGTGTGATCCATGGCTTTTCCTGGGTAAAACTCCTATGGGTCGGGTCCTTGCATACTCAAGCACGTGATCCGATTGATCAGTGTCAAATCAACTATTATACGGTGGTTTAGCCACAAATAGCCACCATGGTGAAAAGACAGCAGCATCTTGACACATGCATTCACCTCCTGGTGTTGTCTGAAGTGAGGAATTTTCATGACGTTCAGCAGGGTGGACTACGCGAGGTTCATAGTCCATGACTGGGGGATTATCTTTGAATTCTTCCCCTTAGTTTTGGTCAGGTACTTATGCAGGGAGAGCATGTTATAGACTTTGTGATATCCAAGGTTGAAGTCGCTAAACTTCAACGCTGCAATCTTATCTTGGTCTACTCGAACTACGCGTATCGCTTTCGGGAGGTACGCCGTAAACAAGGTGTATTCGAAATCTCTGGGCACACTGTCTCTATTTACTACATCGCTTAGAGGTGGAATATAGGCAGGTAATATACTCGGGATCAATTTGGCATTCGCTAGATCATCCCTCTGCTTGGTTCTCTTTTCATCAGATGGTCAGGATGGTCCGGCTCCGCGAGCAGTGGATGGAGAGGGTGGCAGGCCTCTCGTCGATGATGCTTGTACACCTGTAGACATTGACATGACTCTTTCATTCATGAGGTCGATCAAAAATTCTTCAACAACTTTCTCGGCAGTGCTCAACTCGACCAACATACACACTCGGGGTTAACAATCTCGCGTTCTAGGAGTAACTTAGACACAGTAATGGGACAGAGAGCAAGAGCATGATGATCATTGTGAAAAATCAACTTAGTCTGCGGGCTCAAATTCTTAGTTGGAAAAAGTGTCCTCTGTGCATGGCACGATGGGATAAATAGGTAACTCGGCAATGGGTAGCTTGAAACAGGTATGAAGCCTCAATTAACTCCGTTCTGTCCATTATGCCGCAGTCCCAACGGTCGAATGGTGAGTTGTCTGTCCATAAATTTCTTTCTACCCATTCGGAGCGTTGATCTAACTATTATAATGTCCCCAACGGCTATATTGATTCGTCATGGCGAAGTGCCATGTGTCATTGTTCTGATATCCCGGCGAAGCTCCAATTTTGCAAATTTCCCTTCTACAAAGTTTCCTTTGGAACCTTCTGCAACTTTTCAATCTTAACTCTCTTCTTACTTAGATTTCTAGCCTTCTTCCTAGTGAGCTTCATCTCGGTAGGTGTTTTTCCATTCCGATTCTTATCTTCTTTTGGCATAGGTACTTCGCATTGTTGAGATTATTTCCTAAGATTCAAGGGTGATGCGTCTTCTTTATCTAGAATAGGTACTTCAATCTTCTGTGGGTCTTCTAGTGTTCCTGCAACTTCGACATCCAAGTCTCTGCTGTTAAATAGATTTGATCTATTCTTTTGTTCTTCAATCAAGTGTGTGATCCTTCTAGTCATGAATTCTTTTAACTCTTGCTTCTCCTGCTCTAAAAATTCTTCTTCTTCTGGCCTGATCTCTTTCAATCCAAGGTTTTCCTAGTAGCATGGTAAATGGGGCATTGTTCTCAATAAATCTAATAATCTCAAAATCTTCCTCTGTCGAAGTTCCATTGGCATTCATAGGTATCTGGGTGAGCTTTCCCCATAGGTTTATCAGCGTTCCTTTAAATAGTCCTATTCCTCCTAAGGAAGGAATCATAGCAGGCCTCCCTATAGCTTCCCAAGTTTTCTTTGTCATGATATTCACCTGTGTTTCCTCATCTAGAACAAAATCAATGTCGAAGTCCCCTATTCTTGCTTCAAGGCATTATTTTTCTTTGAATATCTCTAATAATTTGACATGTCGGTGGTCAATTAGGGTTTCTTTCATCTATAGTAATGCTTTCTCTGATTCTTTCTGGGATTCTGTCATAATCTTAGATTATGGATCTACCTTAGGGTTTTCTTGTCTCATGTTCATTTCGTCAAGCTTAGCAATCATTCTAGGACAATCCAATACTTCATGGTCCATAGCTTTGCAACAAAGACAGCTGGGTCTTCTCCCAGGGCATTCCTTAGAAAGATGTCTCGGTTTTCTGCAACTGTAATAGAGGGTTAATCCTAACTTTCTTTTAAATGATCCCCAGCCTTTCCTGTACTGCACGTTAGGATCATGGTAGTCAACCTGCAAACATTTCTTTCTAGGATCCTGCATACAGTTATTTGTCCAAACATTCTTTCTATGCATAGGTATAACATATTTTTCACTTTTTTCATCAGATCTACTCATATCAAATCTTCTTTCATCTATTAATACCCTAGTTTCCAAGCCAGGATAGAATATATCAAACATACCTAGATCCATACTATTGAAACACAATGTTCTACTTATCTTACTTCTACAGAGCACAAATCTTTCAGATCTAGAAATTTTCAATATTCTTACCTTTATCAAAGCACAGAGCTTTCAAATCTTACCTCTTTTAATCAAAAATTCTCACTTTTTCCTTTTTCAGAGCACAAAGCTTTCAGATCTTACTTCTTTTCTTCAGATCAGACTTATTTTCCTTAGCATAGAGCTTGTCAAACTAAGTAGAGTACTATGCACTAGAGAAACAGATCTACGCACAGAGCTTTCACAATTTCAGGTCAGATCCTTGCACAAATCTTCTTCTTCCTCAGTTCCCAGCAATCACAATTTTAGGTCCCGGCAATGGAACCATTTGTTGGAACAAGGGCATACCCAAGGTTCAACCCTACAACAATGCACCAACAATATCCTAACTACCAACCCTTTCGACAACACCTGCGAAGAAGATGAAGTCTCACCCAAGGCAGAGGCAGGGGTGGTTGCAGGACTCAGGTGTCTGTAACCTTAGTTGGGATACAGATCTGTGATTACAATACTTAATAGAGCACTTAGCACCGTCAGTTCATTACTATTTAACCAATATCTACTTTGCGAATAAAACAGAGCATCGCAACATTCACCCAGATCTAACATATTCAAGCACTTAGCATAAAGGAATGGATCAGATCTAGCATATTCAAGAACTAAGCACATTCACCTATATCAGATCTGACATCCAGATTCATCATAAGCACAAAGCATAAACAGATCTATATATCTATCTATATCAAGCACTTAGCAAATAACACATAAATACATCAGAACATCGCACAGAGTAGAATAACATAGTATTTACGTGGTTCACCCCCACCCTAGGGCTACGTCCACCAACTCTTCTTCTTTACTAGCTTCAATCAGTCGTCTACATGCACAGAGCCACAAAAACCCTACTCCACATAGGACAGGAGATCTGCACATCTCGCTAGATCCTCCTTCCTTGTGTTACAGCACCAAGCCCTTCACAGTCTCTTACAATGAATTGCACTTAGCTCTGTAAGTCTCACACAGTATGCACGAAGCCTTACCATTCTTGATCACACAGATCCAACTCTTAGCACTTAGCCAACTTGCACACTACTTCTTACATTGCCTAGCCTTCTATTTATACATACAAAATATGCCTAATCATGGGTAAACCCATGGGTCGACATCCCATACCCATTACATATTCCCAAATTCCAAAAAGGAGCCAAAAAGGGGTCGATATCCCGCGATCTCTACTTCGTCTTGCACTCCATCTTCGACAAGTTGTCGAAGTCCCAAAATAGGTCAACATGACCAAGAATCTCCCAAAACTTGGTCAAGGGCCAACAAGGCATTTATTGGAAGTTTCATTTGTTGAGAAATATTGTATAAATAGGGTGTGGCAGGTGCAGGGTGAACTAAAATATGCATAGGGTCTAGGATTCCTCCAACAACCAAGCAGAAGAATAATCCTTATTATAAGGTTTGTGTATTGTTATTAACTCTTGAATCCACTCGTTGATTGTTGGGGGAGACTTAAGCACAATTATTAATCAGATGGTATTGAAAACCTTTCCAACTAACTATAATCTTACATTTGTTATGGTTCGATCTCATCAAGAGGTTGACAACTTTCAAAAGATTGCATTATATTAGTTTTGAGGGAGCACAATCAACAAGCAGATCAGTTTGTCGATGAGGCTACAAGTCTAAAATTGGAACCAATGGAACAACAAGTTACCAAACCATACATTAATCAAATATCAATGAACCCAAAGGTACATATCAATGCATTAATTCTTCTTGTGACATGCCTCCATGGGCCTCATTCTCAAAGTAAGGAAAGTAAATTGATGATATTGGTGTACCCCCTCGCATGCTTGGCTTCATGGAAAAACATGATTTTGAATCATCGACTAGAGTTTATCATTTTCAAGGTGGGATTGGAGTCTCAAAGAGGAAGGCATCCCAGGGAGGTTGAAAAACTACTTCAATTATTCAACTATTGTTTTGTAAGAGATGTACTTGTTGTTTTAGATTGGTAGTGCACATTATTGGTTTGATGAATTTTAGTCCAGGAGGAAACCTAGGACGATTGTTGTCTATGTGCTTCATTTATGCAGGGCAGATTTTGAATCTCACTCTCTCTCAGTCTGTATTTGGATTCTGCCTTCTTGGAGAGGATTGTCTTCATTTCTTTGAACAATCATTCTCATAAAGTGTTGATTGCTTCCTTGGTTGGACCAGCCCTCTATTGTGTCAAGGGTTCTTAGGCATTAGAGCTCTTACAAAGCATCAAGTTGGGGGAGTTTTGGTGGTGTTCTTTTGGGAGGGTAGGTTTACCTTTTGGTTTCAGGTATATAGTTTGTATTTGGCCCTGGCATGGTGTCATGGTCTTTGTGTCATTCTAATGGATTACAAGGAGTTGTAAGAAATTAGACATGTTCTTTGGATCCATGAGGAGTCAATCTAGTACAACGGGACCTCCATATTTTCAATCACTACAAAGGTTCATGATAACGAGCATCGGGCCATTTCTCAATTTGCATCAGTTATACTCTAGTATAGAAGAAAAAACAAATATTTGCTCTAGAAGTGGAATGCAGTCTATTGAGAAATATGGTTCTGAATTTAAGAAAGGGAGCCCAATTAGGGGTTTGCAACCAAAGAATGTTAGTGAATTCAACGTGTTGGGAGTTAAAGGAAGAGGACATTATTGGGGAATAGGGTGGAACACGACATGAAACAGAAAACACAATATTGTAGATAATCAAAGAGGCACAAAAAAAAAATGAAGATAAAGGGTAGTGTTTGTAATATACCAGATATAAAAAGTGTGCAGAACAGAAATAAAATGCTAGAAATGGCAGAATAACAGCAATATAACCAGAACAATCACCACAATAGCACTGAAATGATATAAGAATAACAACAGAAATAGCACTTTGATTCTGAAAGCAATGTTCACGGGCCTCTTCGAGGGGGAAACCTCCAGTTGAGTAGAGCTCTATTACAATAATATCCAAGCTAAGGTTCTCATACCCTCGAATCCTATTTATACTAAATATGTCTATCAAAAGAAGCATCTAGACGAAGATCCTTCTAGAAGCGAAATATTCTACTAGGTATTCTTACATTCGACTTATTATATTTTATTGCGAGGCCTTATTAATATTGACCTTTATTACATTTGAATATATTGTTCTACCTATGTGCGGGTTAGGACCCTAACATGTCCTCCCCCTTAAAAATAGCCTTGTCCTCAAGGCTTGAGATGTGGAAATTGCTGCAGAATGGTAGTTGGTACCCAAGTGACATTTGTTGGAGTTGTATCTTTCCACTGGACTAACACTTCCTTGATGGTTCTCCGACACAAGTAACACTCACGCTGGTCCAAAACTGCTTGTGGTTGTAGCCAAATGGATCCTTCTTGGGCTAACTCGGGAAGGTTGGTTTGAATTTGGCACTTAGTTCCAATCACCTTCTTTAAGCATGAAACATGAAAAACAGGATGTAGCTTCAAATGATTGGGCAAAGCTAACTGATAGGCCACCTATCCCACATGCTTGAGAACGGTATAAGGACCATAAAATTTGGGCACTAGCTTCTAACAATGCTCGGCCTTGAGGGAAGTTTGCTTGTAAGGTTGCAGTCAAAGAAACACTTGATCTCCTTTTGGAAATTGACATTCAGAGCAACCTTGATCTGCTTGTTTATTCATGTGATTTTGTGCCATGACCAAATTCTCTTTGAGGGTACGGAGAATAGCCTCTCAGACTGTAAGTGTTTGGTCAACCGCCTGGATCTTCGAGACACCAAGTAAGTATGAGGGAACTAAAGTTGGCTTATGTCCATATACTGCTTCAAAAGGAGTCATGTGTGTAGTTGTACGGTATGAAGTGTTGTACCACCATTCAGCTAGATGTAACCATTGAGCCCATTGATTTAGCTTTTCCGAGGCAAAACACCTCAAATATGTTTCCAAACACTTGTTGACAAATTTCATTTGACCATCAATCTAGGGATGATAAGTTGTGCTGAGATGCAATTGGGTGCCTTGTAGCTTGAACAGTTCTTGCCAAAAATTGCTTGTGAAAGTTGGGTCGCAATCAGAAACAATAGAGTGTGGCATGCCATGAAGCTTGAAGACCTGATCCATGAAAATTTGAGCCACCGTGGATGTTGTAAATGGGTGTTGAAGAGCGCAGAAATGAGCATACTTGGAAAGGCGATCAACAACCACCATTATGACTGATTTATTTCCCGATTTGTGTAAGCCTATAATAAAATCCATAGAAATATCCCTCCAAATAGCAGGTGGAATCGGAAGCAGTTGTAGTGTGCCCAGAGATTTGACTGTTTCTCCCTTGTTGCATTGACACACATCACATTCAGTGACAAAATTACGAATGTCTTGTTTCATACCATCCTAGAAAAAAAGAACGTTTGACCTTGTCATAGGTTTTGGTGAACCCGGAGTGCTTTGTTGTGGGTGTAGCATGAAGCTCAGAAAGTATCGTGGATTTAAGCTTTGATTGTTTACTTAAATACAAATGGCCTTTGTATTGAAGCTCATCATGAAGCCAAGAGTACCCTGGGGAGGTTGGAGCA